>VWZZ01005520.1:23621-41147 GCA_013399095.1 Psophia crepitans
TGCTCTCGATCCATTCTCTGCCCAGTCTGTAGTTGTGCTTGAGATTGTGTCGACCTGCGTGTAGGACCTTGCACTTGGCCTTGTTGAATTTCATGCGATTCACACTGGCCCACCTCTCTAGCCTGTCAAGGTCCCTCTGGATGTCACACAGCTCAGTGTCGTCAGCAAACTCGCTGAGGGTGCACTCAATCCCACTGTTCATGTCGTCAACAATGATGTTAAACAGTGCCGGTCCCAGTAATGACCCCTGAGGAACACCACTCGTCAGCGATGTCCACTTGGACATCGAGCCGTTGACCACAACTCTCTGAGTAAAGCCATCCAGCCAATTCCTTATCCAGCGAGTGGTCCATCCATCAAATCCATGTCTCTCCAGTTTATAGACAAGGATGTCGTGCGGGACAGTGTCAGAAGCTTTGCACAAGTCCAGGTAAATGATGTCAGTTGCTTTTTCCTTGTCCACTGACGCTGTGACCCCATCATAGAAGGCCACCAAATTTGTCAGGCACAATTTGCCCTTTGTGAAGCCATGTTGACTGTTGTGAGTCACCTCCTTACTTTCCATGTGCCTGAGCATAGTTTGCAGGAGGATCTGCTCCATGATCTTACCCAACACGGAGGTGAGACTGATCAGTCTATAGTTCCCTCAGTCTTCCTTCTTTCCCTTCTTGAAAATGGGGGTTATGTTTCCCCTTTTCCAGTCAGTGGGAACTTCACTGGGCTGACACGACTTCTCAAATACAATGGACAACGGTTTGGCCACTTCATCCGCCAGTTCCCCCAGGACCCATGGATGCACCTCATCAGGTCCCATGGACTTGTGCACCTTCAGGTTCCTTAGGCATTCTCGAACCTGATCTTCTCCTACAGTGGGCGGTTCTTCATTCTCCCAGTCCCTGCCTTTGCCTTCTGAGACTTGTGCAGTGTGGCTAGATCTCTTGCCAGTGAAGGCTGAGGCAAAGAAGTCATTGAGTACCTCAGCCTCCTCCATATCCTGGGTGACCAGGTCACCTGTCAACCCACATTTTCCCTACTTTTCCTTTTGTCACTAATATATTTATAGAAACTTTTCTTGTTGCTTTGAACATCCCTGGCCAGGTTTAATTCTATCAGCACCATGACAGTAAACAGGCTTTATGTAAACAGGACTAGATGATCTTTCGAGGTCCCTTCCAACCCTCATGATTCTGTGATTCTGTGAACAGGCTTCCATAATAGTAGGCATGTCCAAAGGCAGAAGCAGGCAGTGCATTTGCAGGTTGTCTGAGAAGCTGCCATGTGAAGACAAAGCAGGTCAAGGAGTGCTCATAGGCACTTCTGAGGTTACTCTACTGTTCTACCTAATCCCTTCATCGCTTGGAGAGGTATTCACGGTGCCTAAAATTTGTTGCTCTCTTTGTGACTGTCCTGTGAGAATTCTTCTATGAATGGTTTCCTGAGATCCTGCTGTTTGATCCAGCTCCATTTATTAGGACTTAGTGCAGGTCCTTAAGTCCCATTTTCCACCTAATAGTTACTAGCATGATCTCTGTTTCATTTACAGGGACAAACCCTTTCTATGCTTCAGGAAACTCAGTAAAAGAAAACCATAAAAGCTTAAATCTAAGCTATTAGGGAACTTGTGGAACTGTGGATATGCATAACATGTAAATGAGACTGCAAGAGTAGAACACACAAAGATTTCCTTTTCTACCGAAGCTTATGACAGCAATTACAGTCAATGACAGACACAGACTACATTCTGTGTGGACTTACAATTAGCTTTACATATGGTCCCTGTCACAGTAAGAACTTCTCACATTTTCAATGACTTTATTGTCATAGCATTCTTAATAAAGGAAAGTACTGTCTTCTTGCTGAAGAAATGATGCACAAAAAATTAAAATTATTTGCCAAGAAAAAAATACAGGATGATTGTGAGGGGTGTGAAACTAAGTCTCAAGTCCCCAACAAGACCTCAAGTTATTACACATCTTTCTTCTCCACTGGACTCTCGATTTTAACTAATTCTTATAAGCATGACTGTTACAACGTCATTGCATCACCATGGCACAACAGGAGAAACCCAGGACGTGATCCTGCTAGCAGATCCATGCAGACAGAACTATACGCTTGAGGCACTCTCTGACTTCAAGTGGGTCCTGCACAGACAGGAGGGACAAACCTGTGCTAAACATAAGCAGTAGACATAAACATTTCCATGGTAGAGGTTTTATGAAGTGTCAGGTATGTATTAAATACATAACAGCAAAGCCATAACCTGACGTGGTATTGTGATTACATCTTGGTTTTAGTGGTTTGGTTTTGCCTGCCCCTTTATTCTCCCTCTTCTTCACTGCTCCTGGGAAATTAATTTCCTTCTTTTCTTGAATTATTTGTTCTGGGACAATCAAGTCAAGAATATAAGAATATGGTCACAAAAGCTGTTTCCTCAAATGTATATATATATCATGAATCAAACTGTCTGAGGGACACACGTGATCCATGATCCTCCAGATGAGGGGGAGAAAGGTGCTCTTGTCAAATAATACTGTTTTCAAAGTATTAGGTTAGCTCAGACAATGAAGAGCAAGGACAAATGGGGTAGTCAAGCCTTTTCCTTCCTGAAGATGTGTATTATCATCAGAATACGTTGCTCCAGTCTTTCTTCCACCTACTTAAATCTAGTTCGTAAATCTACCTTTCTTGCCTTGGTATATATTTCTTCATTGAAGGCTGAAAGAAAGGTAGGGTGACACCTTTTGATTTTCAAGACATTCAGCCCTTCAGCAAGCTTTCCTGGTAGAATTGGAGAGTTCTCATCTTTATACTGCTTCAGCAACATCCCAGCAATAAAGGGCTTTTTCATGCCAGTGGCACTTGAAACTGAAATGAATTGCAAAACACGGCAATTAACAGGAAAAGTGCATTGAAAGACACTTTATAGCTATTCAGGATATATGAAGGCATGATAAATCTTCCACCTCCGTGTAAAAAAGGCATCCCACTATTCACTCAAACCCACAGCAAGAAACTACAGCTGCAGCATAAGTTTAGGGAAAATCCTAAAGCAAAACTTGCCTGTACTTTGAGGCAGATATCACTGAGCTTATCTGAGGTCAGGAGAAGAGCTCAAGTCTTTCCACACAGTGCTTCTGAAATGCCCCCAGTTTTCTGGGTGGAATCAGGTTGTTCTAGCCAGGATTAATAGCTCAGACTGCCTGCAATGTCTGCTGGAGAAGAAAGAAGAGACAAAAATTATATTCTGAAGACAGAAGGACTAAAATTTCCTTTCCCGTCCATCCTTCACACTTGGTTTGGGACCATATGCCTCTGCCAGCAGCAGACAGACAAGGCTGAGACAAAATAGGTGCATGAGAAGATTTGATGAAATCAGTACTGCCCAGGGACTGAAAAAAAACAGGAATAAAAGACACAAATGGAGATGACTCATCAGAAGAAGGAAATTGGAATGAAGATTTTTTAAGAGGGAACAGAGAGTGGGGATTTATCAGACTTTAAGTCAGTAGGAAAAGTCAGAAATACCATAGATCATTGATGCCTAGTCTTTCCCTGGATCTTTCCCATGGATGCCCTTTCCTCAGCTCAAAAAGCCTGTGCCTTATTTATGCTGCTGAGTTCAGGACACCTGTTCTCCCTGCAACTCAGATGGTTACCCAGCCAACTCTTGTTCACTTTGCAGTGTAATTGTCTTTGTACTGTCTTCTCTACTTGTTGGAGCCAAGTCCTGGTACTGTCTACCTGGTCCTCCATGACATGAACTGAGTTTAGTTGCTTGGTTTCTGTAGATTGCCTCTGCTGCAGTATATCTGTATCTTACTAAGGAGAGGAGTGCTCCATCAGTAACTTCTTTCTCAACAGCTAAGAACAGCTACTCTGTGGTCTATCAGCGATGCATTGTATAATTAGGAAATGGATACACTTTTCTTGGGAAGAATATAATGGAAAAAAAAAAAAGTCCTTGATTTCTCTGGAGAAAATCTAGCATGGCCTAAAATAGCACCACATTTCCTCTTAAAACTGCTGGTGGCCCAAAAAAATTCTTCCAAAGCTTCAACTTTTGATATAATAAACTGGCCAGACAAAAATTGTTAGAATTTTCACAGGAATACAATCCAGGAATTTACCATATGCAGTAAACAAAAACAACTTCCAAGTTTTGTTGTGAAATTTGCAATTTGTACATTACATTCAGCCTATGGGCTCGTCTCTGAGATTTTACTTCATTTAAAAAAAAATAAAAATTCTCCCCAACGGTTTGTCTTGCCCCTGGATGATGTGGGTTGCCTGACTTCCAGCAAACTCTCAGCAGATTCCCAATTCATACAGGGCACAGGGAATTTCCAGCAGATCAGACAGACCCCACCACCCAGCAGGTCTAACCAGTGGGCTCAAGCAGTGACTCCAGCTGGACCTCTGCTGTGTTCTGTCACCTACTATGTCCTTATAGTCATTCCTGTTTCTCCAGATCAAGCTTCTTCTGAAGCTTCCTCCCTGTCCTCAGGCCTTTGTTTCCAAGGGAATGAGAACTCAAGGAAAGGAGCATCCAGCAATTCCCATCTCCACATGCAGCTTGGAAGTGACCAAGCACCACATGTGAGGCCAGGACTGCAGAGTTATCCCCCATGGTAAATGGTTTCATGGTGCTGTACTGCCATTCCCAGCTTAGAAAGCTGCACTCTTCCACCCCTCGGTCCCCCTACTACACACACACACACACGCATGCACGTGCCACACCCCCTCACTGAGCTTTTTTATATTTTGAGGCTGCAAATTCTCTCATTATTGCCTGTTTACTTTTCTCTGACTGCTGCTCACAACCTGATATCTACTCTCAGGTGAAGGTCCAGCTGGAAAAAATAAGCTTCCTCTTCAGGTCCATCCTGTTTTTAATCTGTTGCTGTCGCACTAGATTCCCTATGGGGGTTTTCTTACTTCCTATTGCTTTCCCTCTTCTGCTATAAACCTCACAAATATTAATCTCTTTTGGTCCTGATTTTCCCTTGCCTCCCATCTTTTATTTGTCTAAAATGCCTGCCAGGACTTTTCACACTTCATCATGTCTCCAGCAATACCGGCCCTGGGCCAATGCCAGAGACTGCAACTTGACAAAATGTGTTGCAAGGTGGCTTTCCTTCCACACCGTCTGCAGCTGTCATCTTCTCTCAGGGCCTGATACTACAAATTAGCCAGAGCTGGCAGCAGACCATAAGTTTTTACCTCCCCAAAGTTAGACTGGGAACAGAATTGCCAGGGAATTTTCCTTTTAGCTCCTTGCATGTGGGATAAGAAGCCTGAGCATCATGTCTGTGCTTTATCCCGACATTTTCCTCTCCTTTTGTTTATTGTGCTGTGCCAACTCTGACTGTACTATCCTGATGCAAAGCTTAGTCAATTTGCAGGCATCACCTCATGCCATATTAGCCTGGACTGTGAAATCAATTAAACAGTGAACTAATCTCAGAGGGAAAATACCAGAAGACGACCAGTTTCATGCTACAGTGAGTACCAAAGTAACTAACTTGGGGACTCTTGGAGGTTTTGCTTCGTTGGTTTGCAAGGACTGGTTCCATATGAGCAAGGAGATAGCAGAGCTGTTTGTTTATCCTAGTAATTCCTCATTCAAACACATCCAGTAGGCTCTGGGTTTTGTAGCTCTGGTTTTTTTGGATCAGTGGCTAGAAATGATGTGCTATGTTTATTTTGAGTCTCAGAAGTACCAAAATTTCTTCTTGGCCTATTTCTTCTCCATGCACACAGAGTGCAATTGATCAAGCTGGATTAGTGAGAGAATGGCAAAAAAAAAAAAAAAAACCCCAACAAAAAAACAAACCCACTAACCAAGAAATCTTTTTCTGTTACTTAAACCATTTTTATTTTTTAAAATCAAGGTTAGAAATCAAGGAATAAGCAAGGGAAGGCAAAAAACCACTCAGCCAAAGCCAGCTATGTTTCAGAGCTTTGGCTGGTCCAAAACTGATCAAAAAAGATTTTCCAGCTTAAAAACCTCCCATGAAACTTTCCATCAGTATGAAGAAGGTGAGTTGCACTGCTGGCTGAAGATTTGCCAGCTGTAGGCTCTTGGGTTGTTGGCCTACAACCTTGTAGTTTATACTTTGGTCCTTAGAAATCCACAGAGAATAATGATAATAAAGGAAAATGTCAGATGTGTATAATTCAAGCTGATGATCGAGCAGAGAGCTATAGCTCAGCGTAAGAAGACTCCGGAACAATTAAAGAAAAAAGACACTTGGTCTGTGATGGTATCAAACATCTTCTGAAACAGAGAAAGCCATTCTTCAATGTCTGAGATTCCCATGGGATGGGTAGCATCTGGCAGGGCAGTATTTGGAAAAGGGATGAGCAATCACTGAGAGAAGTATCACTTGGGTAGTAAAATGTTAACAAAGGCCCTTGGAGGCTCTGGGGATCCCCTTTGAGCTCATCCCATCAGTCATAGCTTATTTTAAATCAGATCTCCCATTTGTTCTATGCTTTCTCAGAATATTTTCTTTTTTATTCTTCTTATACTGGTATTTTGTTATGATTATTGTGTTCTTTTTAAATTTCATTTTCCTTAAAGTCATTTTAAGAACTCTGCTGACAAACCCTATAGCAAATTATACTTGTAGGTGGTATAATTAAATGCATCTGTGCTGACTTCAGTGGGGTTTGAATGATTTATGCCAGCTGTTAGTCTGGACAGATTATCTTTATTTATACCCAGAGGGGATAGGAAGACATCTTTCTTTGGGATAGTTCAACAGCCTGGGCCAAAGTGAATCAGTGATCCTGGACTTCCCCAGCAGCTCTCATTCTGATCAGTTGTGTGCCCTTCAGCAAGTTACTTCACTTCCTTGAGCTGTTAATTCCTATCCCGTACTTAGAGTTTTATAGGAGACTTCCTGTAAGAGAGACTTTATTTTGCTGTGTAATCTTCTCCTACTTACAATAATGGCAACCTCACCCACCCCACACGCTACTGTAATACAAATAAGTAATAATAATAATGCCTAGTTGCAATGCAACGTTGGCAGTCTGAGAAGTAATTTTTTCCCAGGCTGCTTTTCCAGCTAATGTATGCCTATATTTATTTGAATAAGGCAAAGCATATCCTAGTGGGACCATTACCCACATCCAGCTAACACACATACCAGTCCCAGTAGAATAGAGTTATGAAAATTACAAAAATAATCCAAAAGGTAAAGTAATTTAAGTTTCTAGTTTGAAAGATCTGAATACTTTTGCTGGCATGAAATTATCTTTTTAATGCAGACTCATGCCACGTGATAGTTTGAAAGAGAAAAAAACCGTCCTAAGAAGAAAACATAAATATTTGAAAAGCTGCTACTGTTCTGCGTGCGTTCCTGAGCACTTTTCATCTTAACGTTTATTGGCTACACAGTTAGATCAAATAGCTCACTGAAACTGAAATGAATACATCAATGTGATGTGGACTATTTGTTTTTTCATTTGGATCCCTTTGTTTCTATTTTTATGGTATCCAAGGAATCAGCGTTGATGTCTGGTAGAATTAACTCACATTACAATCACCACTTCCAAACCAGAGGCATGTTGTTCTTAGTTCCCAGAACCTCCCACTGATGTATAAGACACACATAACACTGCTTTTCTCTAAGATCAACATATTCATATGTTATTATTTTGTACATTACTCCATTCCTACCCGAAGACAGGGCTGCACTCCATACCTGTATTCAGCAGAATTAAAGAACAAAAGGAACTATTTCAGCATCTAGTCCTTTAGAATATGGTGTCTTTTCCATGAAACCATGCTACAAACTTAGCAAGTTTCTTCTCAATCTGTCTTTTTACTAGGTTAAATTGACCTCTGAGTTTTTTTGCTAGAAGTCATTTCCTCCAGTCTTTCAATCAGGGTATTGTTATTCTCTGTGTCATCTCCAAATTTTCAGCATGCTTTGGAAAGGTTAAAAATTAAACCTACGTTCAGTATTCCCATGCCTGTCCCAGTAGTGTTTTATACAGAAGCAAAGAGATCCTTCTATGTACTGTTCCTATTCATTGTCTTGTGACTTATGAAGATGTGAATCACACTAGTCTCTTTGGCTCTAGTTTCGCATGAGAACCTGCATTTAATTGTCTGTTCAAGTGTTTCACGATATTTTTTTTACAAGAATGAGAAAAAAGAAAGAAAAGTTCAAAAGAAGATGCTGAGAAAAGGGGAGAAATGGAAGGACACAGCCACAGCAGTGTAAGGTAGGTCTTTCTCCTGGCTCTGAACCCTCCCTTGATCACATTCTCACCCCACACAAAGACAGGTAATTTAAAAAGTTTAGATTCATCTCTATTGCCAAGAGTGTAGAACAGGCATTTTCAGAAGGTGATTCATTCTGTTCTGGGATGCGTTTGTAACAGAGATATGTGAACTGTCCCCTGAAGATAAATCTCTCTCCCTTGTTTTCACAGAAAGTTACTACATTTTCAGAGAGTTAAATTTTGGTGAAATTAATCTGTATCAGGCTTGTGCTTTCACCTGGATTTCTTTGTAAGTTCATTTCTTTCATTTCTTGGCCCTGGATATGCAATATTCTACCTGGTGGTATCAAAGAACAGTTTATTTTAAAGCTTATCAAGTAGATATCTTACCAAGATAGATATCTTAGCAAGTAGATATCTGTCAGGATGTTTTAACTGATATAGGCTATTTTCCTAAATTTTGTGATACCTGCCAAGGTTAAAAATACTGATACCATATTTATTCTTAGATCACAGGCTAAATTACTTAAAAAACCTTGGACTTAGACCATCTTATTGCAGGACACAGAAAGATTTCCATTTGCTAATGATTTATTGTTCAGGTCTAAATTTGGACTACAACAATTATTCAATTTTTATTTTATTTCACATTTTCCTTTTTTTTTTTTTTTTTACATTATAGTTTTACTTTGTCTAGGTTCATCAAAATCAGGGGTAAGGCTTGGCAGATCACTTTAAATAAGTTATTGAATTGGTATAATTAAAGGCAGCTCAGATTCAGCTTTTCAAAGGCCCTATGAGGGGTTTACTACCTAATTTCCTTAATCTCTCTTGAAAATATTGGTCTGCATTCAGTTAGCATTTTAATCCTAGTCTCCTGTAAATGTGTTTACAAGTCACAGGCAAATGCAAAACATGTTTCTACACATACAATTTCCTCCTCCCCACGCATGTGGCGTGACCACGTGTCATCATACTTGCAATTTGTCTGTGCAGAGCTTTTGTTCGTTACCTGCGAAGCACCCATTCATCTTCACCAGTGTGATGGAAACAGAGCAAGAGACAGCTGAAACTGTCGTTCCTTCACTGTGATTTTCACCAAATGCTACACAAAGGGTAAACTTTTGTACCAGATGTACATACATTTACGGTGCTAGGAGGCCAGAGAAGAAATTAAAAGTTTTTCGCCATCTTATTATAAGCTCCAAATATCTGCAATAGTAGTATTCACATGTTAACTTTTCAGACTGATTAACATCTCTCTGGAATATTTCAGAAAGGAAGATTGTTCCTACTGAGCATGTGGGGGTTTTAATTTCTTTCTCTTTTTTCCTTTAATCAGAAAAAAAAACCAACCCAACAACCTTATTTTGATTAATTGAGTAGTTTCCATAGCAGCTGTGAGCCAGGTGGCTGGAACCAGTTACTTAGGATGCTAAATTCTGGGTAATTGGTTTATTTTTAATCTTTTAATTCTGTGGGAGTGAAGTTTAGTGTGTTAATGGGAGAGGTTTTGTGCAGAGGTGTCTTGACTAAAGTGTTATTATCATTTAGTTTTATTGATGAAGCTTGGGCCTTATACGAAAAGAAAATGAGTGGAAGAATCTGAGACATGGCAAGCTACAATTTTCATTCTGACTTAAAAGTCCCTAAAGATCTTTTTTATATTTTATTTTTATCAGGAGTTTTTTATAACTGAAAACCTGAGGGATTTGGTTCAAAGAGCAGCTTGTGCTCATGCAGAAGGACTCGCTCTAACACAGAAAAAAGGCACTAATTGCAGAATGAGAAGGTATGGA
Source organism: Psophia crepitans (assembly GCA_013399095.1). NCBI lineage: Eukaryota > Metazoa > Chordata > Aves > Gruiformes > Psophiidae > Psophia > Psophia crepitans. The sequence goes on from VWZZ01005520.1 coordinate 33,659, forward strand.
AAACATATTAGCTGTGTCATTTTTTTTACCAGCTCCTATTGTTGAGGGAGGACTGAGTTTGATTATTTTACAATGTGTACATTTACTGAGCAAAAAATTTTTTACTACTAAATAGTCATGTTTCTTAACTTGACTTCCCAACCCCACTAACTTCTGCTTTTAGTTTTTAAAGCTACTTGTTCAATTACCTAGTTTTCTAGGTTAAAGCAATGCATTTTTTGGCTTAAAACGTGAAAATGGATCAATGTATCATTTCAGTATTTTCCATGTTCTATGAAGTCTTTCTTTGCTGTGGATGAAGGCCAATTAGCAGATGGAGATTTGTAAGCTGGAGAGAGTCCAAGGGGGAGGAGGCACTTCCTTTCAACTAGAGGCCCACTGACTTTGCATCTACTGTCAGCTAAATATTTTATTAGGAAAAAAAAAAAACCTTCTCAGGGATATTTTTACTGCCACTTTTCCCCACCATGCTCTAAAGCTACATAAACCACTGAAACGTACGTGTTTTCCAGAGCCACGTTATACAGACTGAGGATGAAGAAGACCAAATTCAGACCACCTACCATACTTCCCAACTTCAGCATAGTTAGTTCTTTCCTGTAATAAAGGAGTCACAGGTGTCCAGGTAAGGATAGCAAAGGTTTAGAACTGCTCCTGGCCATCTTGACTTCACCTATCTGAATTAGAGAACTAAGTCAGGTAACCAGGAGGTGATCAGACCTCACCTGTGGTCTGCTTCCCCTGGTTGTGCAGGCTGTAGGTAGCTTTCTAATTCAGATCCAGAGCACACCTCTAGAGTGAACCTCTCAATAATCTTCATTTACTGAGCTTTATTCAATGACACAGAGCAGTCCCAAGGTGCCAAGCTTTTTCTGGGAGAGTGCTTGCTCTTATACACCTAAGCTGAGCCATGGAGTATGACAAGAGTGACATGATGATGATATGCCAGTGCTCCACCCCAAGCCCTGGCCCTTCTCAAACCCTAGAGCTTCAGTCTGATGTCATAGGTGACAAAGCATTGCTTTCACAGAGCAGAAGGGGATTCTTTGCATGGTCCAGACACTGAAAGAGGTGGAAAGGCACTGCCACCCAGTTGAGTGTCTTGATCGCTTGCTTAGAGATAAAGCTGTCAGAGAATAATTTTCTGTCATCTACTTGATGCCATATCTCTGTGACCAAAGAGTTTAGAAAACACTAATAAAAAAAGGATCCTGATTCTGGCTCCATTCTAGAAGGGAGCTTTGGTGGGAATGTGATATTTGGTTGTATATTACAAATATTGAATAAAATGCATAAATGATTTTAAGTGCCTTCTAAACAGAGCTTTAATTCATTCTAAGGAGTAGGGGTCAACACACACTAGACAAGTACTAGACTTCACCACATAACACTACTTCCACTGTCACTACGCTGCTGAAATGCAGGACGTTTTTGTAACTGGTTATCTAATTCTACAAGAATTATGTACATGCAGCCAGCGTATGTATACTGAATAACTGTTCAACAAATTTTTCATTTACACCTGTGATGACTTATTTTGGATCTTCACATTTGAATGTACAGAGACACTTGTGCGCTGATTTAAAAAGGTCTGAAGGAGCAACATGTGCAATCTCAGCCTGCACTCCCAAGATCGCCTCCTCCCTCCTTTGCTGTTTTCTCTGTGAGCGCTCTTCCCACACCCACCACCTTCCCTGCTTGCTTACACCTGCTGCTCAGGGAACAGCTTCATTTGCAGGGCTCTTAATTGCAACCCTCATCCTTCCCTCACTGACCGTTTCTGTTTCAGTCACTGTAGCAAGCAGGCTGATAGCCTTTCCTTTAAAAAAGCCACCCTAAAGCGAACAATCCTACACCAAAGAACAGGAACAGTTAAAGCTGAAATGTTTTCTTTCCTTCTTTGTTTGCTGGCAGGTATGAAAAAGCTCTTTTTATCTTACATGTTACCAGTTCAGCCTGGTCTCATTGTATTACAGCAATAAAACCTTCATTTTGTTCAAATACAACTCTGAAAGTAGCAAGTGCTATAGATTCCAGGGACAGGGCAAAAAAAGGGAAGGCTTGCTTGGCTGCTTTAAAAAAGGCAAAAAATGAAGAAAAAACAAAGAAAAAGAAGAAAAAAGAAAGCAAGCTTTAGTGGCTATTAGGGCATCAAGGGGTTTTTTTTACCCTGAAGAACCCATCTGTGCTTCCAAACATAAACACGTGAAGGTGAGAGGTCTCCTTATCATGCAGGTAGGACAGAATGAGGCTGAATCCTGTCCAGCTGAGCTGGTTCTGTTGCTGTGAACCCTCTGGAAACATAAAGATCACAGAGCTCCACTGTGTAACTACTGCATTGCTTGCCCCATCAGTCAGCTTTTGCTTCTCCTGGAGTATTTTTGAACTGCATCTTCAGAGAATATTTGCTTTGTCTCATTCACACTGTAAAGGGTGTTAATGGAATGCTTTTTTTTTTTTTAAGCTCTAGTGAAATCTGTGAAAATTAATTTAAGCTGTCTGTTGCAACAAAGTTTTAGCCTGATCAGTATTTACAAAGTATTCCATGTAGTGGGAGGTTGAAATTCTTTAAATACTTCTACTTCCAAAGGTTAAAATAGTTATGAAATGTACATACATGGGTGCATAAATGAGGATTCTTTTTCTTGAAAACTTTAGATTTAGGCTAGAGAGTTAAGGCTTTCTATAATTTAGGCTATTATTCCTATTATTACCTGAGTTAAAATTCTAAGTAAAAATCTAATATGATATCCTATTTCTCACTATAGTCCTCAAGCTAGAGGGTAAGAAAATAAATTAGGAATTGCAGTTCACTCTATTTCTTGCCTTCTAAGCGCCCATTCTCAGGGAGTTGTGTTACTGTTCTTGTCTTGTTTACTTAGTGAAACTCAGGATATGACTGTAGAAAGGCTGGAGGGGTACAGAAGTCAACGAAGCCACAGTAATTTGCCACAGCTGAGGCTCTTGAGTCACCCTTTTATCCACCTGGTGATGTACTCCTCTCCCTCTTCATCCCTGCCCTCTGCAGACAGTTCCTGGAATCCCTTCAAGGACTGATAGCTCACCATGATTGCAGTTCATTATATCCTTTTCTGTGTTGTTATCAATAAATAAATGAATAAATATATGCATGTATGTATCTACATGCACCTAGGAGAGGATGGCACCAGAACAGCTGTTGGCATTGACAAATAGGTATGTATTCTTGGGCTGGCCTGTATCTAAATCCTGAGATGTGCTTAGGAAAAAGTTTCATTAACAACAGTCACATATGGATGGATATAGGTATATGTACTTGGGTCAGTGTAAGTCCCTTTTCCAGTGATGGGCCATTTCTGTTCTCGCTAAATATTTTCTTGTTCTCCTTTGGCAAAAGCCACTCTGTCAAGCTACTCTATTCTGGGATTCCAAATGAATTTGAAGCAATTTCAATTTTCATCATGTGCAATATGTTTCATGGTTTACTGTTACACCTTTGGAACACGATCTAGCTGAATAATAGAAAAGACGATGGTAAAAATAGGAACAATCATATCAAGAAAATGCTGTGGGTTTAATGACATTATTTAAGAATCAGCTTCCTGTCCTAATAATGTGAGCAGTGGCAGCTGCCTGTTCTTTGGAGGCATCAGTAGACATTGCCATTTAGTGTGAATTGGATTCAGAGCCCACATGAACTATCCCATGCTTCTCTTATAGCGTGATGACAGCAAAAGTACTTCTGGCAGATGCTAATTATTTTATAGGTATAAATTAGCAATTCTGCTCAGTGAATATGTATTAATGAAGCAGCAATGCTTGAACAGTAGGTATCGCGCTTTTTTTTTAACTTTTCATTTCTTGTAGATACTGACAGATTTCAAGCTGAGGTGTATATTTCAGAGAGCATGGTCTTGATGATATGAGCATATTGTACCATATCAATAATAGCTTCTGTGAGTGGGTCTTGGCAGATTCCTTCCAGTGGCAGATTCTTTTGCTCAAAATGTTCATGTGGTGAGGCAAAAAAGGACTTGCATTTTTCAAACAGGCTTTGTTCTTGTCAGACTGTCAACATTTAAACAAACATAATCATCGGTTTTGTCATCATTCTTGAGTGCAAATAACTTTTGAGGAAAGGTTTGCCTTATTTTAAAAAAGAAAAGAGAAGGATGTATGGGTCTGAAACCCCAGGGCCCTGCTTAGCTGTCCTTGCAACTTGAAAAAACCTGTTTTATTAAAGAAAGGAAATTGAGTTCATGGTGCCATTCTTTTACTGAGGCCCTCATTACTGTGGGATAATACATCATTAATGCATGAGGCCAGGATCCCACATATTTTTGCCTGCCCATCTGAGTGGCAGAAAATTTGCTGCCATCTCCCCACTGAAGCTCATCACCTCCCCTCAGCCTGAGGAAATCACCTTTGCAAGCAGAACTCCTTCTGGGATTACTTTCTAAACTACTTTGGGAACAAATTAGCATGGCTTGCTCAACTAGATTAAATAATCTTCAACTCTGATCCATTTTAGAATGGGACAGGTTAGGGAGCCATCCCACGAGCAGCTCGGTCAGCAGGGATCTGGGGTGGTCACTGGTGTAAGACGTGGCCAGGGAAAGTCACTGGCTTCAGCAGCACTGTCATATCTGGAGTCTGTCTGGGTGAATGCCAAGCAAAATAGAGAGGAAACAGTCAAATCAGATTAGATTGACTGATGAAATACTTCACTAGAGATTATTTGCCTTGATACAGAATTTACTTATCTAACTTTTCCCAGCACTCACAAATTAAAACAAAAAAAACATTCTTTCATTTTGACCCAAATGTCATTTTGCTCCTTCTTGTAGAAATAAAGCAAAACAAAAATAACTTCAATTTCCCATGTTATCCCACATGTTTTCGGAGAGTTTTTTTTCCTTCTCCATACATAGCTTCATCCTTTTGCTGTATTAAAAGTCAGGAAAATAAATTATATAAGTGTGAAAGTATTGATTTTTCTTTATTTAGTTTTTCCTCACTTACACATTTCAGTCGGCTTAAGAAATGTCTTCTGCTTTCTTTTGACTTTGCAAATCTTTTGCCAATGTTTTTCAGGTGGAATAAGAAAAAACTGTGTGAAAAAAAGGTGGGTTGCTCCTTCTCTATTTTAAACCCTCCCATTTCTAAAATATATTTCATGTGAATAGAAGCCAAATAAATAAATTTGAAAAGAGGATTTCATAAAGCATAATACTTTGTTTCCTCCTTCAGTTTTCAAACAATTCTGAGCATTCTTTTTTTATGAAATATTTTGATATTTTTTCAATAAGAAGAAAAATGTTCGATTTGATGTCAGGGGTTGATAGTCATACCACATTTGCCACCCCAGCTTGGAGGCCCCTCTGTGGACTTCCCCATTACCCAGTGTATGAGAGCAGATCCCTCAGAGCTGGAGCTCACAGGTCTCCTGTGATGAACTCAGCCTCTATTGACTGTATCTGGAGCTAACAAAGACCAGCCTGTTAACGCAGGCGTGTGAGTGCCTAAGGTTAAAGAGGAGAATATCCTCTTTATCTGCAAATGAAGTGCCTTCTCCAAAGACCAGCGTTCACTCAATGGTGATAATGTCTTCTAGAAGGGCACTCCTGAGAACTGGCATAAAGTCACCAGTGAACTTCTGTTCTTGCCCTTATTTCAGGTATGGATAAAAGGTCATTTTCATCATGACTAACTAAGGTGATCTCTGTCTGTACGTAAATCTTTCTACTACATTCTGAGAAGGAAGATCTGGTGATTGCTATAAGAGGAGCTTTGCACTCACAGGTACAGTAACAAGACAAACAAAGTAGCAGATTGCAAAAGCAGAAGCATGTGGTATAAAGCCAAAGTTTTTATGGCCAACTGTAAAGAACTGGTAAAATGCAATCCATCTGGAAAGGATTATGACCCAGAAACTAGTAAAAGCTGGACAGCCATGAGGACCTGACCAAGTCTGACCTCTAACTTTTTTGCAGAAATACTGAGCTGATCCTCAGTAAGAGAAAAGGCAAATATCTGAACTACAGTTTTGTTGTAAGTCTTTGTGTCTCTACAGAAGTTTGTCAGGGGCTCAGCTGAAGGATTGTGCAGTGGAGCAAAACTTCACTACACCAGTGGCTACTCTCACAACCTAGAATATGTGTTTTGAAGCGTTTTATAAAATCTTATTTCCATCCTGAACAGTGTTATCGATCAGAGCACTGGGAGCTTTGTTGGATGAAAGATTTTTCCCTGAAATAACTGAATGGAAGACGAAATATCTCCCTTTCAGTACCACTTCTTATACAAGTATATTGCGAAGATATTTATAGATGTTTCCTCTATAGGCATCACACAGAAGACCATTGTAATGATTTTCTTTAAAAGGTATTTTTCAACAATAGGAATACTGGGGAGAGCAACTGACCTCTTGCCTAGTATGAGAGCTCCTCCTGATATGTCTAATGTTGTTATTGTTCCCAAGGCTGGTCAAAACTCTATGTTCAGAGAAATGTATCTGTGGCTGGGTATAATAAAAATTGTCAACACTAAATCCCAAGAAACAGAATCAAGACACAATACCTTGGAAGTTGCATGCAGTATGTCCATTCAATTTCCTGGAGGTTTTCAGTTTCAGGGCAATTTCCTGATAGCTTTGAGCTTTAGCACTTTCAGGTACAGTTTCTGTTACCAAAAAAAAAAAAAGGAAAGAATAAAAATCCTAGAAAGCAAAGAAAAATGGTACTTTTCCACAAGGGAATGCTTAGTTATAACACAACAGTCTATCATGAAACAATACTGCGTGATTGCATCAGTCCGTTTCAGTATGATTTATGTGCTCCTGAACTACTCAGTACCATGCTGTAGGAAATATAATGTGTTATTTCCAGGCAAAACACTTTATTAACTCGCAGTTAAGGTTAAAAACAACTAGTGCTTATTTGATCAAGGATCTCTTTAGAAAATACTGAAACACAGTCATGAGAAAGTCTACGATTTTAAATTTAGGTTCTATTTTATAGAAGAAAAATATTAAAATAACTCAAAATACTAGAAAACAACAGCTCAGCTTTGGCAGTTTATTTATTGTGGTCTTGATCCTGCTCTTCAAATAAATGGAAATGGACACTTGTTTGCAGGAACAAATCGTTTGAAAGCACACAGAAACCATACAGTGTTGGCTATCTCCCTGATTCATCTTACCACTGATCTTAAAGTGTGAAATGTTTTGTTCTTAGAGTGCTTAATAGATCTATAGCCTCCACAGACTCCTGTAGTCTCTCCTAAAACCTAGAAATGGGTTCTAAACCCTCTGGAAGGTTGTATCTTCTAGTATGTGAATAAGTCTTGTCAACTTTGTTGTGAACTTGCAAATTAGGTCTAATGTTGAGCTCCATCTCAGGGTGGGGGATGTTAGGTGAGACAGCTAACAAATTGCTATTGATTAACACAATGAATTATGAATGTACAGTTCCCAGACCGAGTCACTCTGCAGTGATGAAACAGCTCTCTG
>VWZZ01005521.1:1351-37551 GCA_013399095.1 Psophia crepitans
GTACAGGAGAGACATGGAGCTGTTAGAGCGAGTCCAGAGGAGGGCCACAAAGTTGATCAGAGGGCTGGAGCACCTCTGCTCTGGAGACAGGCTGAGGGAGTTGGGCTTGTTCATCCTGGAGAAGAGAAGGCTCCAGGGAGACCTAATTGTGGTCTTCTGGTCCCTAAAGGGACCTACAGGAAAGAGACAGAGGGACTGTTTATCAGGGAGTGTAGTGATAGAACAAGGGCTAATGGGTTTAAACTAGAAGAGCAGAGATTTACATTAGATATTAGTAAGAAATTCTTCCCTGTGTGGGTGGTGAAGTACTGGAACAGGGTGGCCAGATAAGCTGTGGAGGCCACATCACTGGCAGAGTTCAAGCCCAGGTTGGATGAGGCTTTGGGCAACCTGGTCTAGTGAAGGGTGTTCCTGCCCATGGCAGGGGGGTTGGAACTAGATGACCTTTGAGTTCCCTTCCAACCCTAACCATTCTATGATTCCACATAAAATGGTCAAAATGAGGATACTGCAATACTGCTCTCCAAAACTTAGCCACTGAAGGAACACCTGAAGATAACTCCTAATATTTGGCATAAATCTGTAAACCAACTAGAACCAACTATGTTTCTACAATGACCCAGATCCTAGTCTTTAGAAAGAAGATTTCTATAAAAATGTTAGACCGTATCACCAGATTCCTAACTAAATGGGGAAATACACCTTAGTCCTTTAAGAAAGCTCTTTACAGGAGATAGAAATTATATATGTGGTAATCAAGCAGGTGAGACTACAACTCACTGTTTTGAAAGTACAAGGTATAAAGCTTTCTATACCACCTTTATTCCTCTTGAATAGTCTGGTAAGCAACAGGATCACAGGAGAAGTGTGGCACTACTCAGCATGAGTAATCATAAAAGATTGATCAAAAGCATGCACTCAAAGGAACTATTTCTTGTGTAAGACTTGTCAAAAAGCTATTCTTTAAAAAGCAGCAAATTGTAGTAAGGTTCTACCTTGCAAATGCCAAAAGTGAATTGACTGTAACATGAACTTTTCTGTTGAAGTTCTTAATACTTTCAATACAAACCCTAAAATACACCTCTCTACCATTACCTGAAAGGAGGTTGTAATGAGGTGGGTGTCAGTGAGTTTTCCTAAGCGACAAGCAATAGAACAAGACAAAATGGCCTCAAGTTGTACCAGGGGAGGTTTACATTGGATATTGGGAAAAATTTCTTCACCGAAAGGGTTGTCAAGCACTAGAACAGGCTGCCCAGGGAAGTGGTGGAGTCACCATCCCTGGAGGCATTTAAAAGACCTGTAGATGTGGTGCTTAGGGACATAGTTTAGTGGTGGCCTTGGCAATGCTAGGCTTACGGTTGGACTTGATGATCTTAAGGATCTTTTTCAACTCAAATGATTCTATGACTCTATACGAGTTTTCTCCACAAAAACTGAAAGGTCAGAAGTACGGTTCTACACAGAATTCATCTGAAACTATTATGTCAACATGAAATCTATTATGCCAATCTGAAACTATTAGACCAACATGGGAATAGTTCTAATACTGGTATTCTACTCTATCTTAGTTTTGGACAAATGAAAATACTCAGTCACAAAAATCTTTTACCTGCTATAACTATTCAATCTCCTCGAAAGTTTTAAAGGAAATAATGGTATAATCAAAGTTTCAAAATTAATTTTGCCTCTATCCAAAACTGAAAGTGAAATCACACTTATACTATGCAATTTCTTAGAGCTCAAGAGCTAATAAACCAAAATTAAATACCTGAGATAAGCTAGGAACAGTGAAATCCATGAGACCCAAGTCATTACATGAGTACATTTCCAGACCAACAAGAATCCTTGCCATAAGATTTTGCACTTCATCATTATTCTAAGCAGAAATAAAAAAAAAAATCACATTAACAAAATAAAAAAATTCACATCAACAGGGTTTTTTTTGCAAGTAAACATTATTAAGGACATTAATTGAGATGACAAGGTAGTAACAACTATATTTGAAAACCTCAATTTACATTAAGCAAGTCTTCCTCTATTGCGTCCTTAAAAGGAGGGATTTTATGTATTTATTTATAATTAACATCATTAATACTAAACTACAACAGTTTCAACGTTAGAAAAAACATAGCAACAATACAATGAATGTAAATTCTATATATCACTAAGGGATTCCTGTTTTAGACATAAAATAAAAAGATGGGAATAAAAGATCAATTTCCAACTTACTAGGTCTATATTCCATATATAAAGAGACTATATTAAATGTTGAAATAAATATAGCTGATTTCTCTTAACATTTTTAATGTAGCCATTTGAATATTTTAAATGTATTAATTCAAACCCATCATATCACAAACATCACAATTATTCTTGGCAGCTAAAAACAGAAGGTAGAGTTAAGAAACACAGATTCACTGCTATATTCCATAAAGATTTATGGGAACTACAGCCAATATGTATTTTCACATTGTATTCAAATATATATAGAAGAAAATGCACATTGACAACTTCGGTCCTTATTAAATGAATTTATGAATTTAATTTTAATTTTTCAAATAAAAGTTTCAACATTACGTATGATTTCAGAGAAATAATACCTCCTCAGTCCCAAAGTCTTGTCTGATCTGCTGCCGATTTAACTGTTTTGCTTTCACCCATGTAGCAATGACCTGTTGTTGTGCAGCAATAGGTACGGTTTCATTAGGTATGGTTTCAGTTGTCACATTTAGGGCAAATTCACAAATCTAAACACCAAGAAGAAAAAAAGAGACTGAAACACAAGAGAAATGTGGAAAGCTCTTTGTATGGAATACACCACCTGTTAGTTATTTCTTACATTATTTCACATGCATCTCTAAGCCTAACAACATGTCCATTAAGTCAACAGGTCTTATGAGGAGCGGCTGAGGGAACGGGGCTTGTTTAGTCTGGGGAAGGGGGGGCTCAGGGGAGACCTTGTTGCCCTCTTCAACTACCTGAAAGGAAGTTGTGGTGAGCTGGGGGCCGGCCTCTTCTCGCAGATAACTAGTGACAGGACGAGGGGGAACAGCTGCAAGTTGCGCCAGGGGAGGGTCAGGTTGGAGATGAGGAGAAATTTCTTCTCGGAAAGGGTGGTTGGGCATTGGAACGGGTTGCCCAGGGAGGTGGTGGAGTCACCGTCCCTGTGGGTATTTAAGGAAAGGTTAGATGCAGCACTGAAGGACATGGTTTAGTGGTTAATAGGTGGTGGGGGGACGGTTGGACTGGATGATCCTTGAGGTCTCTTCCAACTTTAATAAAAAACAGAAACAGAAACCCATATAGAAAACAGAAGTTACAGTCCTCAGCCCCAGTTGGTAACGGACTTCAGTGTGCATTTGTGAAGGACCTGTGGTGGCAGGAAGTGTAAAAGATGGTATCTTATTTTTTGCAAAAATTTAATTTATATGAACTGTAATATATGAGAGCAGACCAAAAAAGACGACCAAAAAATGAGAGCTTTGTACCTCTAAGGCAGCTTTGATATCAGGAAGTCCTCTGGGATCTACTGAAAAAGATGGGACAACATTTGCTTTTTCATGTTTCTTTGCTGCAGCATTTCTGCTACTGTCTGTCGCTGCATCTTTTTTTTTCTTCTCAGCAAGCTTTGGCTTTGGAATCCAACGAAGAATTAAGCCTCGAGCCAAAGCGTTACATAACATCAATAAAATCACAGTACTTCTGTAGAAGAAAACAAAAATCAGAAGTGAACACTGCAACAGACAGAAGAGGAAAAAGTAATAAAGTTTATTACTTTCAAGTAAAAAAAATTACTTGAAAACCTAGATTTTTCTTAGAAACAATACTATGGATGTGACAAAAAACATTCCCACTGGAAAAGCAGTTAAAATGGTTAAATATACAAAAAAACACAAGCAACTTTCACAATTTACATCAAATTTTTTCAGCTCTTTCTAAAATTAAAGCTTCTATTTCCTCACAAGGAAAAAAAAATCACATTTATAGCAGACAAGCATATTTAAAATATCAGGTTTTATTAGTGGGCTGCTATGCATAAAAATAACAACTGTTTTCTAAAAAAACAACCTAAGCCAAACCCCTCACATAACACTATTTATTCATTACACTGTATTAATCTTCACGCAAATCAACTGCTGAGTGGGAATTATCTGGGGTTTTTTTGGGTTTTTTTTTTTTTAAGAAAACAAATTGAATAAATTGAATTATGACTCAGAGATTATTGCTGATCTGTGCTAATATAAATATCAGAATTCATAAGCAGATATTAGCAGTCTTCATCTCTACACAAACTGCACTTTCAGCTTTGTTCTCCAGTACTGTTATAAGAGCTTTCTTCGCTATTGATCCTGACAGTTTGTCTAGTGCTGAGGTCACTGTCAATAATGTGGTAAAATTTCTAGGATTTTGTCCCACAGTCAGACTTCCATTTGAGCACTTCCTCTGTCATAGTCAATCATTCTCCCACTGCATTTACTAGAGAATGGGATTTCTCTAAACCACTGCGGAATCTATGTTCCTATTTTCATGGTCCATTAATGTGCACAATTCCCTTTATTTTCTTTTTTTCTCCCTCCTTTTATATTTCAGAACCAGCAGTAACCACCGTGCTCTGATTAGAAATATTTACAATGAACTGTAATTACAATATAATTCAACTTCAGAGCAACTAACAGCAAGCAAACACATTTTGAGCAGTCCTGCAAACTCAAAGCCTAAGAAAAACTTCCTGATTCTTCCTAGCTTAACAAAATGCTATTTCACATGCACATTTTCCTGTTCCACAATGAAGAGAAATAATACTGCTTAGACTAAAAGTAATACGGCTTATAGTGAATAGTAACAAAGAACAAATAGAAAAGATTAAAAAGTCATTTTCACACCATAAAATTAATCTTCTGAACTTCTCTATATACACCAAAGTCCTCCTACTACTACTAGAGCCAGAAATAAGTCTTTCACAGCACAAAGTGATTTACAATGTTTGTAAAAGTATTTTTTCTGTTTTAGAAAAAATAGAATGTTCATAACCAAATTTAAATTTACCCATTGTGCCCAACAGTCTTGATGGCCCCAAGAAGAGTCTGCAGATACTCAATGATCTCCCTCTGTCTTCCTGAAGAGAGAAGATGTCTATTGTAGTTTAAGATATACACCACAGCATTGTGAACAATCCAGGCTTCATTCAATTCTTCTCCTATTTCAGCTGCACGTTGGAAGTTTTCCATAGCATACCGAGATAAGGAGTCTATCCATAAACTATAAAATTAGCATAAAGAAGTTGTTGTTCCAAAACTTCAACACTAAAAGGAATTATATCATAAGGGTAAATATGCAGTAGGACATCTCAACAACAACAAATTTTTAATTACTTTTCAGTTGCATTTATTAAGTCTTCATCCATTAACTTATATTTTACTTGGATGACATGATGACTCAGGAAAGGAGTCCACATAAAACGAGTAGTCTCTGACAATCAAATGCCATTAGCTTAAAAAATAGTGGCTACAGTTCATGCTTCATCCACATGGCTTTTTAAAATGCACGTGTGAATCCACACATCAGTGCTAGAAATCACTAAAAGTCTATGACAGGGCTCTACTTGATTACAGATCCAAGTACTTTGTTCGTACTTACAGATCCAAGTACTTCCAAGTACATTCCACTCCGTTGCAAAAAATAATTGTGTGAGACTGGAAAAAAACCCCAGTATTTGCTATGTTCTACTCTCTTCAATTGATCGAGAGCAGTCCTGAGGAGAGGGACTTGGGGGTGATGACTGATGAAAAGTTCAACATGAGCCAGCAATGCGCTCTGGCAGCCCAGAAAGCCAACTGTGTCCTGGGCTGCATCCCCAGCAGTGTGACCAGCAGGGTGAGGGAAGGGATTCTGCTCCTCTGCTCCCCTCTTGTGAGACACCCCACCTGGAGTACTGTGTCCAGCTCAGGGGTCCCCAGGACAGGAAAAACATGGAGCTACTGGAACAAGTCCAGAGGAGGTCACAAAGCTGATCAAGGGGCTGGAGCACCTCTCCTATGAGGACAGGCTGAAGGAGTTGGGCTTGTTCAGCCTGGAGAAGGGTCTGGGAAAACCTAACTGCCGCCTACCAGTACCTAAAGGGGGCCTGCACGAAAGATGGAGAGGGGTTGTTTACAAGGACAGGGAGTGACAGGACAAGGGCTAATGGGTTTAAACTAAAAGAGGGCAGATTTAGATATTAGAAAGAAATTCTTCCCTGTGCGGGTGGTGAGGACCTGGCACAGGAAGCCGTGGAGGCCACATCCCTGGCAGTGTCCAAGGCCAGGTTGGATGGGGCTTTGGGCAGCCTGGGCTGGTGGGGGGTGTCCCTGCCCATGGCAGGGGAGTTGAACTAGGTGGGCTTTGAGGTCCCTTCCGACCCAAACCATTCTGTGATTCTATTCTGTGATTGGATAGAAGAGACTAGTTTTGCAAACTGAAGTAATATTTGGGTACTCAGACATCATTATAGTTATAGGAGCTATAAAGCAAGACAAAGTCTTTTTATTTGGGGAAATATATTTTTAAATATAGAATTCCATGGTCTAAATGTCAGTATAACACAGATTTAACAGTTTTTGAATTTGGGATACTAGCTCCTAGTTTTACAGAAATAAATGTTAAACAAAACATAAAATGCACAGTCCATAATGAAAGCAAACTTAGGAGAAACATTTCAAACTTTTTTTTTAGATTCTTTTCCTTTTCACATTACCATGACTACCTCAAAATATGAAGCATCTGGTGACAATGAATTTTACTAAGAAGAAATAACTTTTGCAATTAGAATCTGTGTGTGATAACTACAATCTGTTAAGAGTTCCTATGTCTTGTCATATCTTAAAGAAAAGCACCTGTATGTTTTCCACTCTGGATCAGTTTCAGGAACATCGGAAACATATCCTGGATGATACTGACTTTTATTTTCTGGAGGTACAGCACGATCATTCAGTTCAATTCCCTGCAATCTTAATAAATTAACAGTTGCCTAGAAAGATATAGAGGAATACATTTTCTATGCAGGTTATCATTATGAAAATAGACTGTGACTTAGTATTACTGTTGTTACCTCTTCAAAAATTAAAAAAATACAAAATGCTTTTTCAGATGTTGTACAGGCATGTACAACTATATGAAATACAATGTAAAATACTTCACAATCTTCCAGTTGCCTACAGATAATTTTACTAAGTAATTTCGTTAAGGAAAAAAAAAACAACATGCTGAAACTTTAAGGTTCCAGAAATATAGTTTCACAAGTTAAACATTTACAACAGAATCCCTTGTAAAAAGGTGTTATCACCACCTGCAGTGAAACTATTGCTATAGTTAATTTCGCACTGTATTTTGACAAAGACACTTCATGAAACTACTTCCTTTAGTTGCTGTGGAGATAGACAATAACTAAACTCAAAATTCCAGTGCTTTAAGATTTATACATAAAATTATATATAAAACAAAGCTACATGAAACAAATGTTAAAAACAGCTGTGTAATTTATTTACCTCTGCATTAATGAATCTTATTTCTGCTAATATTCTTAGCAAATCTCTTTCAAAAGAGAAGGATTCGGCATGTAGTAATGATTCTCCTGGAATGCTGTCACCTTGATCATCATCCATCATAGTTGTACTAGCTTTCTTCTTCTGTGCTAAAAACAAAGAAACAAATAAATCCATTATTATTACCATGTAAATGAGAAAAAAAAATAATCTTCATTTTAAAATTTAAAAATTTCTACACATTCTTAAATTCACAATAAAGAGCTGACAAGTACAGATTTAAAATGATTTCACTCAATTTTTTTTCATCAGTACAATTTATTGCACTCAAAACCTGCTCTTCTCAAGCAGTGCTGAGGTATTGATTACCTGTGATTTTGCTGCATTTGTGCATAAACTTCAGTATTTGCAACAAATAACTTGCTAAAGTCATAACATGCATACTGAAATTACATTAATATTAACTCATGGCCTCTAGTTCAACTTCACGGCTTCCATGTAAGCGGCTAAAATCTCAGTGTGTTTAGATCACGGATGGGGTTGACTTTCTGGCAACATATACATCAATAAAGAGAAAAATGCCACTATATTCCTTTGGTTTAATAATGAAGCGTAAGGACCAAGATTATTTATATAAACAGAAAGTAAGAGCATAAAAGCTGTCACAGTGGGTTCCCTCTACACTGTTGGCCAGTAGCAGGTGTTTGAGGAAAAGCATAAAAAGTAGGATACACAAAGCTACTTTCTTTCCTGGTCTATCTTTGCAGTTTTTCAGAATCAGTATCCAAGCAATTTCCTGAACCAGAGGTTCTGTTCAACCCATAAAGTTCAACACTCTTCGATAAATCTAACTTTTTAGTCTCTGTCTCATTTTTTAAACCCTAATTGATACTCCAAAACAACTGCTTAATTTCTGTCAAAAATTAATGTTCTTGTTTTCTTAAAACCTTTAGTCTGTTAATTTGACTGGATTGCTCCCAGTTCCTAGACCAATCACATGTATTTACTTTCTCCACAGAGATGTTTCATCTTTCATTTCTTTTCAAAACTAAAGGGAAAAAGAAGTACTTATCAGAAACTCAGGGCAACCACGCACCAAAAGCATCATTAATAGGAACCGGTATGTTCTTCTTCTGTAACTTGAGAATGTCTTGAGTATTTGCCTTTATTCATGTCTGACAACCCAGCAAGCCTCTGCAGAAGGTCTTCACACTACAATTATCTTTGCCGTATCCTCAATATGATATCTATATAAAGATAACCTTTCATTTTTCTCACACACTAATCCTAGAATTAGTAGTAATAAAGAAAAATAAAGTGGAACATGAAAATGATTAGTGTCAACAGTTCTCAAAGAACTCCAGTCAGTCATAAATTTCTCTTCCCATACTGAGTATCTACAAGCTTATTCACATTTCAATAACTACAAATAGTACTCCTACAGTTAGAAACTGCCCAGAAGAGATTACCTCATGCAGCATTGTTTCCTGTGCATTTACAGAAACATGCAGCATTCCATGAAAGTATCAATGGGTTTCCACAAGGCAACTCTACAGTTCTTGAGAATGGAGACTTTCAGCAAGGTCACAGTTATTGCTTGATTTCTGGTGAAGTTCTACCTCTGCAAGCATCGACCAACTTCGTTACAAACTTTGACTGAACCATCTGAAACACTTTTGAACAGAGTTGAAAAGCATCTTAATCTCCTGCCTACCCAGTAAAAGTGTTTAGACTGACACAGATAGAATTACAAAGGCCTGCAAACACTCAAGAGTATGAGAAGGACACCCTTACCCTGGAGATGTAGAACTTGTGAAGGAAAGAACATACAAATTCCCATTAATGATGCTTTTTTTTCTTTTTCCCTTTAGTTTGGAAAAGAGATGAAAGATAAAACATGGCTAGTCTGAAGATGCAAAACTTGTGTAAGAAAACAGGTAAATTAATGCCCTATTTTAAGTGGATCTTGGAAACAATCTAGAGAAAAAAAAGGTGGAATAAGTTCAATTAACATTGGCCAGAGGGGAAAAAAAACAAACAAACCCAAACAAAAACTGCAACAGCCAACAGGGTGTGTACTAGAATTTCATCTATTCTTAAAGGTGAGTTTTACAAACTCCCAGGCAAAAAAACAAACCACCACACTTTAACACAGATATGTTAAAGTCAGCAAGCAGCTAGTGGTTTGAAAGTGCTCTTTCCCTGAGCTGAGAACATGTATGGTAGGTTTTCAGTAAACCCTCAAGGAACAAAGCACAATCACTGTCCATACCTCAGAAGAACCACTAATAAGGGAATAAAGGGTAAAAAATGTTACCATGTGAGCCTCATACAGAGTGCCTGATAATCCATTTTCCTTCAGCTTCCTGAGGTAATTCAGTACAACAGAGATGGGTAATATGGACCTAGATGACCATTAGGGAATGAACCTATTTTCTTAGATCGGTAGATACATTTCATACAAGTACATCTCTTTAGTACTGCTGAAACACTTCTGAAGGCAAAATATGGTTTCAACAGAAAAACTTATTGACTGATTTTGAGATTCAGAGCTAGAAAGCATATTCCATGTATGCCAACATGCAGTGACAGACAAGTGTCTCAGGAAATTCTGGGAATGGCAGGGAAGAAAATAATAATATTGTTTGACTCCTTCAAGTAACACTAACAAATGAGGAAAAATACAACATTCAAAATAATTTGTTCACTTACCTTTTTCACGCTTTGTTACCTTCCTAAACAAAGCATCATCATATAAGAGACAAAATCTGCATGCTGTGCGGCAGACATCCCATACTTCTTGCTTACGTGCAACTTTTGCCAAATCTGCCCAAAGTATAATTCTACCAAAGAAAAAGCATTCATCAAGTTACTTTATAAGCAGGATTATCTTCCACACTTCAGGATCAACAAAAAAATCATTGCAATAATGATGGCCATCATAAATCATAGAATAGAACCACAGAATCATTAAGGTTGGAAGAGACCTCAAGGATCATCTAGTCCAACCGCCCCACTACCACCTATTACCCACTAAACCACATCCTTAAGGACCACATCCAACCTTTCCTTAAACACCCCCAGGGACAGTGACTCCACCACCTCCCTGGGCAACCCGTTCCAAATCTAATAAAAATTAATAAATGGAAGACTTCTTATAAGTAGCAAATATAACACTATTACTTTACTAATTGAAAAAATAATAATACCCTCAGCATATCAGGAGTGGGACAAAATTCTTGTTTTGGATAATAACTATACTGAAATTTAAAAAAGTGTGTGACACCCCTAATTATATATCTTACAATATAAATTGCACTAAATATTTCAAAACTGATGCTGCGAATTTAAAAATAAATGTGGAAAACAAGTTTGGATTTAGAATTTTTTAGAAAACTATTTAGTTTAAACTTCATCACAGGAATTTTTAGTACCCAAAAAAACCACCAAACTCCTCCTTTAAATAAAGAATGATAAAATGATTGTATGCAAACAGTCAAAACAAAACCTGTGATTTTCCTACAGCTTAATCTTTCTGACTCTCAGAATGGACTATTTAATTTCTTTATCCAAAAAGTTGTACCATGCAATGCCCAGAGAATCTGTGGCTGCCCCTGGATCCCTGGCAGTGTTCAAGGCCAGGTTGGATGGGGTTTTGGGCAGACTGGGCTGGTGGGGGGTGTCCCTGCCCATGGCAGGGGGTGGCACTGGGTGGGCTGGGAGGTCCCTTCCCACCCAAACCAGTCTGGGGGTCTGCGATTCTATGTGGTACAAGGACCTAAAAAGACACTTTAGCAAAGTTTCAATTGTACATCAAGTTATTAAGTCTTCCAACCTTAATGCACTCATTCTTCGTGTGTGCAGTTCTTATCAATAAGAATAGGTGAGTTTATGTGTGCATATGAGACATCAGATCAGAAACAGCAAAAAAATAGTTATGCATAGCATGTAAACATAATGGAACTTTTCAGACATAAACACATGCTTAAATGCTTTGCTAGGTCTGACTGAAGCATTCAGCCTCTTACAAGGTATCATGAAGTAACTTAACAGCTGCAATAAGAAACTTTTCCATTAGAGACTTTTACACAAGATGAAAGAGGTGCTTCTTGTCTATGGTAATTACCTCTCTCTGTCATTCTTATTTACGTGTTTCAGATGTTCGTCAACTTTCTCCACACTTTTAATATGATGTTGTGCTTTTGCACAGAGGTAGCTTATATGACTCCTCCTTTTACCTGAGGAAACTTAGGAAAGAAAAAAGAATTTCAAGTAGTTTTTAAGTATTAGAGATGAAAACATCTACATGCAAATCGATGCATAACTACTTTCTGAAACACTGGAAATCCAGCCCTTTTTTCAGTCCCTCAACCTTTCCCAAAACCAACCAACCAAATGAAAAAAAAACCCCACACCCCACCAGCATCTATTCTGTTTTTCCTATATCTTCAGATATAGTTGTCCCATACAAAAAGTGATATATGCTTTTTTAGCCTCCAAATATCTCAAGTACTCCTCTTTTCTGACAGGACATGCATTGCTCTAACTAGCCTCAGCCAAGAGTAAATGGATGAAGTGATATGTAAAGTTCACATTCACGCTGACTTTTAAGAACACATGTCTAATCGAACACATTTTCAATCAATATTAAAGTTTTTTGGTTTGTTTTAATTTGAGAATACTGATTTTTGTTTTACTTAGTCAATATGGTATTGGGCAAAAAAATTAAGCAAAGAAATAAGCAAAATGCAAAAACAATACAAGGGAAGAACAAGCTGGCCCCCCAAGGGAGAAAATTACTCCAGTGGTATAGGTATATCAAAACCAGATTATTTTTTTTTTGCAGTGTAATGACATAGAAGAGATGCTTTGCTTTAGAATACAAGCAACCTGATGTGACTGGGAAATCCAACGAGCTTGTACATGCACTTGAATCTACGTGATGGTTCCTAACATAATGCAGACTGAGTAAGTTTTAATTTGATCCTGAAAAAAATTGCCAAAAAATAGCAGTAAATACATACAAAGTATTTCTGGCTTTAGAATATACACATGAGCAGGTTCACTTACATTCCCTTACAACGAAAAAGGGAAGGCATAATAAATATTTTTGTACAGCATTACCCAGCATATGATAAGGCTGTTTTACCTACATATACATAGATCAACTGACAGAAATTGTTCAGTATAATACATAATGACAGTAACTTCATGTAAGGTTGTAGGGTAAAGAACTGAGGGTCAAAAAAGTACATTGTCCTCTGCATCTATGGGTAAAGCTCTCACAAAATTAGGCTAAAATATACATTAAAAAAAAGAAATGTTGATGCAGAGTTATTTAGGCAACTTAAAAGAAAAAATAACCCTAACCTAACGTCCTGTCCTATGTATATTTTAATAATACAGTTGCATGTATATTATTTCTTACTCCCTCGATAAACATGTTTAAGTTTGTTGTAAAGTTAAGTGTCATGGAAAAAGCAAAAACCTCACTCTTTGGATGAAAACCTCACGAGCAACTGAAATCTTGTACAACAAAATTTTACAAAACATTGTGTCAAACAGACAAAGTATGGTAATAACTGTAATACTGTCTTAATCTCCCTTGCTTTAATGGCTTATCTTGGAATGCTAATGTGTAGCAAGATTTATTCTGAGGAAGCCTGGATATACTTTTACAGTTGCTGTCTCAAAATTCAGAAGGAAGTAGAAACGCATGCATGCTTTTAATTCTCTTCATTGCATGAATACAATGCATTTTAACACCTTACATCATGTATGAAAATGTTTACCCACAAACTAATTTTCACATACTTAAATGTACTGCACCAAGTGGGATTGTTGATTTGGTAAACAACACTCTTACTTGTTAGGCACCAGTTGATCAAGTTTGAAATGAGAATATATGCAAGGTAAAAATTTTTGCATGAGAGAACTGCATGGCCTTCCTTGGCATGCACAGGCTGCTTTAGAAGCTACAGGACTTCTGTAGCATTCCCTTCCTCCAGCATAATCTCTACCCTGGGAGTACACTGAGGATAATCAAAGTTAGTTAAATTAGTCACACACTTGCTTTATTGTCAAGATAAGATAAAACAGATCAAGCAATCTGGAAACTCTGTTCCCTGTCCACTCTTCTTCAACAATAGGCTGTATAGTCACAAACCGAAAGCCTTTGTGCCATAATGAACACGCCTATTTATGATCAATGTTTTAGAAAGTACATATAGAACTCATGCCTACATCTCTCTGCAAAACTTGATGTCTCAAAAGCAAGATTTTTAGAATAGAAAAACAATTACAACATAGAACGAATACCGAATATTGTATGTAATTAACACAGAATATTACAGGGTGAAACTTCTGAAAATACCACCTAAAACTGACTTGGGTAAGAACATTCAGGAGCTGCACACAGTGAACATAAAAGTACAGCCCAGCTTACAGCTGACTACAGCACAACAGTAAGATTCAGATGAATTCAGAGGGGAAAACAACAACATTCCCTCTTCCAGTATCATAATATAAATCTTAGATTCCTAATACAATAGAATAGAATAGAATAGAATAGAATAGAATAGAATAGAATAGAATAGAATAGAATCATTGAGATTAGAAGAGACCTCAAGGATCATCCAGTCCAACCGTCCCCCCACCACCTATTAACCACTAAACCATGTCCTTTAGTACCGCATCTAACCTTTCCTTAAATACCCACAGGGACGGGGACTCCACCACCTCCCTGGGCAACCCGTTCCAAGGCCCGACCACCCTTTCAGAGAAGAAATTTCTCCTCATCTCCAACCTGAACCTCCCCTGGTGCAACTTGCAGCCGTTCCCCCTAGTCCTGTCACTAGTTATCTGCGAGAAGAGGCCGACCCCCAGCTCACCACAACTCCCTTTCAGGTAGTTGTAGAGGGCAACAAGGTCTCCCCTGAGCCTCCTCTTCTAATGAAATCGATAGGGGCTTTGCCACAGAATTCAGCAGAACTGTCACTTCACCTGTACTGCAATATTCTCTACATGTTGCCATTAGATTTCACATCCAAACTTTAAGACAGTGCAAAGTAGTAAAAATCAAGTGCAGTAACTTTTAGTCACACGTACATACATTACCTTTAGCTTCATTTTCACTGTCAAAGACTATTTGAAATGAATCAGGAGCTAATGCAAGACCTGCATTTAACAGAAGGAATCTCTTTTTCCTCATATTATCCTTTTGCTTTCCCCTCTTAGCCTATGCAAAGAAAAGAACTAATTGTTATTGGGTTAATTTTTATTATATTCCTATTTATATATGTTTTTTACTAAACATAATAGAATGCAGATCACAGAACTTGGTACTACCAAAAAAATATCTACAGGAATTGTGTATCTTCATATGTTTTACACATCACTCTGCAGTATTACTGTTGTGGCAAGTGACTCTTGGACTTGGGTTGATTTTGACATGAATACATCAAAGATAAGTGAATACAAAGTACTGTTCATGCTCCTCATGAAACTTTACAGTATATTCCTCCGTGTATAACCGATCATTACATTATAATTTCTTGAATACAGTATTTATTTAGAAACCAACAAGAACACATCCGTTGTGCAGTAAGTAGGAATTGCTACAAAATATCAAAAATTCCTAGTCCACTTAGAATTAGCCAAAGTCAGAGGAGGTGTAAGTGCTTTCTTAACAATAACATTTAAACAGAGTGAGCTTGCATGGAAAAGCATTAAAACTAGACCAAAAATCTTCACTTTTCTTTGTCTTAACAACAGACGTATCAACTCATGTACAGTTTTCCAGTACTGGTTTTAGGTTCAGCGAACACATCTTTATTTCTGTGAATATCCCAAAATGGTGTATAGCTGAAATTTCTTTTAGCCAACTAACAATCAGTTGCCAATATGATTTTTGTTCAGGTGCTCAGGCACCACAACAGAATTAGATGTAGTAACTCTTGACAAGGACTACAATGTGACTTCAGATTATAGTATTTAGTGTCATTTTAAGTGTGACATAATACTGATTTATCTCAAAGCCAGCTAGGATGTTTAGCTATTTGGTCATTGCTCCCCTCATTAATCAAAATACTGTTCCACGCAATGAAATCTTAATCATTGGCAATTACGAATAGGCTTCTTTTTTTTTTTTTTTGCTAATGAATAACTTCCTCCCTCCCCAAGAATAAGCTTTGAACATAACTGGAAAAAATCCTCGATCGGAATCTTCAGAGTGTGAAGCAGCATGACCATGACAGAGAAAACTCAAGAGTTTTTCAAGGCAACCAGCCAATGCCAGTTCACTGAAAGCAAGCTGATGCTGGCTCTACTAACATGCAGGTCTACTAAACAGTTGGCTTTCCTCTGCCAGAATTTAATAAGCAAACCTATTTCAGCTAATGACCTTGTTTGTCATGATTACCTGTTGAATCATCACTACTGCCTGATCCTCTAGACGCTCAGGTGACTTATACAGAATAGTGCACAAATGAAGACGGTTAAAAGTCAGTCTTAGATGTTCTTGATACTGCCCACTCTTGTCTAAATGTATAGCCTTCTGTAAATGTTCCACAGCAGCCTCTATTCTATTCCCATCTTCTTCAATACGAGCTATTTCCATGTGAACTTGGCAACGCAACAAAACCAACATGCTAAGGAATACAAATTTAAATGTAAACTGTTAAAATGAGGCAAACTAAAATTCTTAGACCTAAAAATTACTCAAAAGTGAAACTCAATAATTGAAAGTGACTGCAGTTTGAAAATAGATATTCCCTTTTAAATTTAATTATCCCTTTCGTTTTCACTGCCATGTCTTTTTAATTAAATGACTTAGAAAATTTAACTGCCTTTTACTTCCATTAACCCTGCATGAGAAAACAGCCATGAGGAAGCAACACGTCTTTGTAGACTAACTGATGTTTGTGTATTAGCAGAAGTCTTTTTCAGTACCACACTGAAGTTACCACTTACGTACGCAATCAAGTGAACAGATTTTCAAAAGTATTTATTAACTCCCAGAGAGAGCACAATGTAGTGGATAACAGCCACTTTTGATAAGAAGTTCACCCTCTGTTGGTAACATTTAAGTAGAAGCTAATACTTCTAAAAATCTAGCCCTGAATGTACTAGCTCACCACTTTTAAAGGTTTGGCTCAGCACAGGTGTACACACCCACTGTAAGCAGTGTCTTTGCCCAGACATTGCTGAAACCGCTCTATGACGTCAGCATGTTTTCAGTGAAGACTGCACGTTCTCCAGTCTCAGGTACACTATGCTCCCTATCCATCACCTGCCTCAGGAAGCTGTTCATAACAGCTGTGAGTTCTACGTGCTACTTTAGATTATTTCCAGGACAAAACCAAAAAGAATAGAGAAATTACAGCAATGTTATCAAAAATAGAACAGAAGGAAGGTCTTCAAGGCTGTCAATCATCATACCAAAGAACTATGTATGCCCACATTAGAGCAAGTATCGCCCTTTCACTACTGACCAAAACAGTTACTATTAATGCTACAATCAAAGCAAAAGACAGGCAAATTAATAGGTACAAGTGACTTCATTCAATCTCTGGTGACAGTACCACCTCAGAGCTGAGGTTGAGTCTACTCAGTTGTTAGGAATACACAGATAACAAAAGCCAAAAGCCTAACCCCTCAAAAACCTAACCTGCAAGCTTAGGTTCTCACTACTGACATCTAGTATCAGTCACACTTGCTGATATTGCACTCTTTACACGAAAAGCATAGGAAATGCTTGAATAACAGTATAGTAATACAGTAGTGGTTTTATACATGTGTATATCTGCTTCTTCAGGCTTGTTTCCACTTTATGCAACTAAAAATTACATTTTAAAAACACTGAAAATATATTCTTCACCTTTCCCTGTAATACTTTTATCAGAAACCACCTATTGTTCTGCTCCAATGAGAGATTATGTCGATTGTAACTAGCTCTACTACCAAAGTTATGATCTTTATTCTTAGTAGTCAGCCTACGTATAGGTCCAAACTTAGTTAAGTACCACACACTAAGGTTTACTCATTCCACGCAAATTAACAAAACAGGTGAAGCTATTTAGGTGCTTAAGTACAGCATAACAGAAAATAGAAGAATACATCTAAAAAATTACACATTTTCTTAATACAGTACATTTTTCAATTAAAAAGAAGTATCACCAAAGATACAAAAATAGTATCTTGCAAGAAGTGTCTTATTCGCTATGTAATACAGAAGCCATCATGTTTTTTAAAAGTATTTTTTAGTTATATGTTTTTAACCAACAAAGGTGATATTAATACAAGAATCTACACCACATTCCAATGCATTTACTCACATTTACTGCAGCTTTGGAATTTTCTCATGTGATTTTGATTATAGTATTTTTCAGTTCCTAACCAATTCCAATATTTACTATAGGGCATTAAACAGCGTGAGATTTTGCCTGAAAGGAACCTGTATTAAAATTATTAATGAGGAAATGTATGCAATACACAGATGTTAATTTATTACTACGTAGTGGAAAATTTTCAAAGACACTTAACATCATAGGCCTTGAGCTTTTAAATGAGTTTGATGCTCAGTCATTAGACCTTTCAAAGTAACAAAAAAAAGTACACAGCATAGAAAGTTACCTGTCAATCTCTTCAAGGACATCAGCAACTGACAGCAGTGACTTTCGTACATGTTGATGCAAATTCTGTTGTAATAGTGGTAAGCACAGATTCCACTTGGTTGTACAAACAACCTGAATCACATCAGGATCTCCCAGTTGAACTGCATGTTTTAAGGTTAATTCAAGATTTTTTATTAATTCCAGCTGAGCCTACACAAATGAAAAATTAATCAGTATATATTGCATTTAATGAATACAACTTCTTACATGTTCCTCCCAATTTTAATCTTAGGGCTGTTCAGCCAGCAGACTTTGGAAACTTTTTTCTTTTAATAACTAAAAATGAATGCTTTAATAAAAACTTTTTTGTTTTTTAAATAGGCATTAATAACTTTAGGCACTCCATGCTGCTACTACATACTTCAGGCAGAACTGTGTCAGCTATTCTCCTTTCTTATGATAAACAGAAATTGATAATTGTGCAATATTTGTGAATTCAGAAGCTTAGGTTTTTGGGGTTTTTTTAATTATACTAAGCTACACAGTGTAGGAGAGGAAAAAAGAGTATTATGAATAAGATTTGCCATACTGTAAGCTTCGCCAAGTAAGCTTGGTTCCTATCGAATCTAAAAGCAAATACTTACCTACAGTAACAGACAGACAGTAATTACTAAGTTCTTTTTAGGAGGTGATTAAAAAAAGGCAAAGAAAAAAAAATCAAACAAAAAAACCTCTCCAACTGCATACACGGTGGTAGGAATATTTAGAAATACCTAAATACCCTAATTTTTGTTTAAGCAGTGTTAGTAGCTCATTTCTCATATTATGAAGAATTAATGTTTTTCCAAAAGGTGAATGGAATTTCTGAACACTCATAAATAGGAGTAAGTTTATGCACTATCAATTTCCATGAAGCACATTCATACTTCCCATTTTAGGAACTTTAGGTGCCTCTAATGGCTGTTCTAAATTGTTCATTGTAGGCATCTATCTAATCCCATTGATAATATTGACAATTTAGGCATTTACTTTTGATGGTCTGAATTATACCTGAGTCAAATCACTACGGAAATCTAAAAAAATCCTCCCCAGCGTGACAATTTATCAGGAATAATTTGCATTTCTCTGACCTAAAAATTTGCATGAAATTGCCCTTAACATGCAATAACAGCTAAGCTGGACTTTATGATCCTTATGCGTCCCTTCAAACTAGAGATATTCTATGAAAACAGCTGGAAATATTCTATGAAAACACCTCCCACAGATGTAAAATAAGAAAACAAGACAGAATGTTGCCCTTGCATGTCTCAATGCTACCATCTTTATTCTTGGAAGGTAATACATTATGAACCTTTACAGTCACACAGAAGACTTAAGGGAGGAATATACAGCTGTTATTTATTTTGTCCTGTTTTCCTCTTGGCAGCCCAATTAGTAAGAATATAAAGTTTAAAAGAATTTCTGATCAGTATCATTTAATTAAGATGCACAAGTCCAATGCAATTTTTCATGTTTAACAAATTAAAACTTTTACTTTTATCTCAAAGTTTATGTTAAACAACATACCTCAACAACTCCTTTGGTGTAAGTCACAATTTTAGTGCCAATTTTTTTTACTTCATATTCATACTCCAGGCATTCTATTTCAATAAGTTTCCCTTGTTCCTATGAAGTATTAATACACAAAATGCTGATTTTAATAATTAAAAAGGAACACAATGAAAATTAAACCCATGCAATTACACTGATACAGCACTATACTTTCTCACTGAAAATCCCATTACACCAATTACAGCTGATTAACTGAAACAGTAAATAGGAGTAGAATTTGTTGTGTGAACAGCAGTCACTTCTTACTAAGTCGAAGCTGCAAAATAACTTTACCAGTATTGTTAAAGTTGTTCATTGCTAGACTTTGCAATAAGAAAACAATGATCACTAGATTTTTCCTATGCTGTAATCTGATTTAAGTTTTAGTAGATTGTAGTTCACTAACATTATTTAAAAGGTACATGCTTGGAATAAAAAGAGGTAATTGAGACAGAAAGGACTCATCTTGATGGGTAGTGCAATTTTTAAGCGAAAAAAATAGCTTAAACACCTCAGGAAACATCTGGCTATTAAATCATACAATTTTATGCATGGATCACCTAAGATATTTTGTATTTGGTTTTATATGATACATAGGGAAAGCCAGAAGACAGCATCTCCATTCATCATTCATTATGAACTATTATGAAATCACTCGGCATAACCTTTGTTAATTTAACACTCCCGTGACTGGAAAAGAGATGAGATGATGAAAAACTTACATGAATATAGAACTGCCACTATCATGTAATGACAAATACATAGAGATGGAATACACGTTATCGCTGAGAAATCTGCCAGTATTTGGCAAAAGCCAAGGAACTGGAACTCGATACAGATTTCTCTCACCCTACTATGAAGAGGTCACTGTCAAAATCATGCCATGCAATCCGACGATGGTCACTGAAACATTTACTTACTCTCAGACGAGGTTGAAATAGAAGCAAGGCTTCTCTACTGCTGCCACAGAAGGCAAACTTGCTATTACTGCCTATACAAATACTTGGAACTAAATCCTTGTGAATCTTTGATCAAGGGGATTTAAACACATCTTCCAGGGGAATGCTAGGGAACTGCGTACGATTTCAGACTTGTGGGAAATTTAAAGAAAAAAATGGGCCTGAAGCAGACACTTGGAATAAAAAAATTTCAGCAAGGATAAGAAGAATTTATATTACAAGTAACTCAAAGTAGGATCATTACAATAGCAATTTGGCAATAGGATTTGTTTGGCAGTATTTGCCACTTGTATTTCACAGAATCACAGAATTGTAGAGGTTGGAAGGGACCTCGAAAGATCATCTAGTCCAACCCCATCCTGCCAAGGCAGGACCACCTAGAGCACATCACTCAGGAACGTGTCCAGTTGGGTTTTGAATGTCTCCAGAGAAGGAGACTCCACAACCTCTCTGGGCAGCCTGTCCCAGTGCTCTGTCACCCTCACAGTGAAAAAGTTTTTCCTTATGTTAACGCAGAACCTCCTATGCTCCAGCTTGCACCCGTTGCCCCTTGTCCTGTCGCTTAGTGAGGCCGAGAAGAGCCTGGCTCCATCTTCCCGACACTCACCCTTAACATATTTATCAACATTGATGAGGTCACCCCTCAGTCTCCTCTTCTCCAAGCTAAAGAGACCCAGCTGCCTCAGCCTTTCCTCATAAGGGAGATGTTCCACTCCCTTGATCATCTCAGTGGCTCTGCGTTGTACTCTCTCTAGCAGTTCCCTGTCCTTCTTGAGCTGAGAGGCCCAGGACTGGACACAATACTCCAGATGCGGCCTCACCAATGCAGAATAGAGGGGGAGGAGGACCTCCCTCGACCTACTGACCACAGCCCTTCTAATGCACCCCAGGGTGCCATTGGCCTTCCTAATTTCCTCACATAGACATTTCAGATAACCAAAAACTTACTCATGGGGATCACAACACAACCAGGCACTTTTTCATAAATTTTTCTATTTAAAAACATCACAGAATCACAGAATCACAAGGGCTGGAAGGGACCTTGAAAGATCAGCTGGCCCAACCCGCCCTGCCAAGGCAGGGCCACCTAACATACTGATTTTCTGAATAGAGTGATGAACATTTTCTCAACAGGTGTGCTTGTTTTGGCTGGGATAGAGTTAGTTACCTTTATAGTAGCTTGTAAGGGGCTACATTCTCAATTTGTGCTGCCAACAGTGTTGATACCACAGGGATGTTGTCCTTCCTGCTGAGCAGGGCTCGCACAGAGCCAAGGGCTGTTCTGCTCCTCACAACGCCACACCAGTGAGCAGACTGGGGTGCACACGGAGTTGGAGGGGACATGACTGGGACACCGACCCCACTGACCAAAGGGATATTCCAGACCATATGATGTCATGCTCAGCGATAAAAAGCAGTAAAACTGGGGGTGGAGGTTGGCAGAGGAGCACCGCTCAGGGACTGGCTGGGCATCGGTTGGTTGGTGGTGATCAACTGTTTTCATTTGCATCACTTGTCTTTCTTGGGTCTTATTTTTCTGTTTGTTTTTTTTTTCTCCTCTTTCCTTTACCTCCTCCTCCTCATCATCATCATTATTGTCTTTTTAATTATTAAAATGTTTTTATGTCAACCCACGAGTTTTCTCACTTTTACCCTTCTGATTCTCTCCCCCATGTGACTGAGCAGCTGTGCACTACTTAGTTGCTGGCTGGGGTTAAACAATGACAACAGGGAAAGAACAGAAATCTCAAAGCCGGCTGGACGTGAGAATCAAAAAGGCCACACACTTTCAAAGACCAGTTATTAGAGACACCACACAAAATTTTAATTTAAGAATACTCGTACTGTAACATTATAATAAAAATACTACAGAAGAGTAAAAATGATTAAATGTTAGCAAATAACAAATGAAATAATAGTTTGCTTGCAAATTAATCATTCCTACTAAAGGAAACTGGGAAATGTGTAGCAACAAAAACTACCACAAAAGACCCACATAAAGGAAAGGATTAGGGAGTGCAGTTTGTGGCACAGTGTCTCCATATTTCTCGCTCCAATCAGAGGATGATTTTGCTTAAGTCCTACTTTCCTGAAAAGGTAAGAATTTTGGTGCTTTTTTTGGCAAGATTTTTTGAACTTCTCCTTCCTCAGTCCCTAATCATGCTCCAGACAAATGCTCTGTTTTCTCCTTATCAAAATTACAATTCAGCAATTCAGATGCTGTTCTGCAAGGTTGATATTGTACTCATAAAAGACTAAAGTGAATATATCTAACATTAACTGCTTTTAGAGCTTCCACCTTAGGGGCCAATTACCATCTCAATGGGTAAACTGGTTAAATCTTCAAAACCTGCAGGAAGCATTTAACTGCTCCACAGAGAACATTTAAAACACATAGGCCAAAATTAACATTTATTTGCCAGAACGAATTACACTACTCATAACCCTATTCTACCTATACCCTACCTTCTGACCTTACATCTTCTCTCTAGTTTAGGAATAGATCACTTATCCAAGTAATTACTTATATTAATGAATACACAAACAATACAGAGATGGACAGACAATCCTAGAACCATCGCCATTATTTTTCAAGTATAATACAATGGGAGTGAGAGGTTATAAAAAAAATATATATAATTAATACTTACAGTAATCCCTGCTTTCTTCAAATCAAGTATACAATCATTGGCAAGCTTAATGTAGTTTACTTTCATAGAAAAACGAGCTAATTCCAGAATCAAAGGAATCCTTCAAAAATAGAAAAACATCACTTCAGAGAATCTGATATTGCTCTTTTATGGAATTAGAAAAACACTGTATTAAAGTAACTTTGTGAAATATACCTGAAAACCTCCAAATCACCTGAATATTGGAGGACAAAGAAAAAGGAAAAAGATTGAAGTTGGCTACATGAAAAATACAAAAGGTGATCTGTTTATAGAAAATTATTAGTATACTTCTACTGCAGTCTTGCACAAACTGCTCCTGACGAACATTAAAAAATACAGAATGAAATGTATGCAGCACAAAGATGGTGAAATAGCAGACGAAAACCACAGGTAATTCGGTAAATACAATGCAGTCAACTGGCACACAACAGTCAAATCCATTGGTCAATTATTTAGCAACTAAGAACACAGAATACACACAGTAGGAGACTGTTCTATATGTTTGGATCTCTGTAAATAACTGAATGAGCATAGGGATGCCTGGGACAGGAGAAGTAATGAGACATCTGAATATCAACAAAGACGCCTGACTTAAACTAGTAAAAATGTAGTACTACTTCCACATGTAACAGCTGTGATGTAACTACTGGCATAGAGAGGTTGGTTTAGTCTGCATTTCAAAATTATGCTAAAGAATTGGGAAGGGCCACAAGAAAAACTAGAAATTAACTGAAGTCTGAAAAGCACTTGTCAATTCTAAGATGTTTTAAAAACCTAACTTTATTGACAACAAATGATTATGGAAAGGTTTAATCACATTATACAAACAGCTATATAGAAGAAGATATTTAACCCTGGGTTCTTTAATAAAATCCAATAGGATCTTTGTCTTTTTTAAAAACAATCTAAGAACTAATGCAACAAACACTATTAAAATGAAGTACGAGTTCACTCTCTTCAAGGCCAACAGGAATTTTGACAGACTTCAGTGGAAGCAGGATTAGCTTCAGCATCAACTTTCACTGGGCTATGACAAGCAAAACTCACTTCACACTGAGAAGAGATGCTGGAGGTACATCGTATTGTTTCAAAAGTACATATACAGAATTCAGATTTGCGGTGGCATCACTTGGAAATTCATTTGTGTCCCACTGCCTGCAATATATTAGGAATTGATCATAACATTATTGCATTAAAAATTTGAAATAACTTTCCAACCATTTAGAATGGATGGCTCTTATTCCAATGTATCAATGGGATACCTGGATTTTGAAATATCAAAGGGGGAGGGGGGTAAATCAAGTCAACAAAACCTACTCCAGTATGCCAAGTACGTTACTCAGAGACAGCCAGACACAAACCACAAAGAACATTCCTGCATAAGAATTAATATTTCTGATGGTAATTTTTTTCCAGAAGCAAAGAAAAACAATGTGCAAAACTTCTTTCCAATAATGTCAACATAAATTAATCCACTGTTACTAGAAAAAGAATTAATACTTTTAAAATGGGGAAATGTTGAGACATTGAAAAAAAAATATTTTGTTATGAAGTCTATTTTTCAAAATTGTTTTATGCCTTTAAAATTTCAAAAGTATTATACTTCCCATCCTTGCAATTCACACATTGTATGTAGGTGTGACTTCCCCACTTCATCTTTACTCTTATGCACAACTTGCATACCAATCTGCAATCTGTTGGATACAGAAACATCTTCCAGTTTCTTAAAATTCTTTCACCTGAGTATATCTGTACAACACTGTATTCCCTGCATTCTCACTTTGTAGCTGAGGCTGTTCTCTAGACAGGCCTGGCAGTTACTACCCAAACTGTCATTATAGTGTTTCATTTGAGAAACTAAACTTTGCAGTAGATTTTCGTACTGGCGTATAGCATACCAGAACCTTACCCTGCCACTGTAGTATCAAACATCAAAGTACAAGCAGAAGGAAACATTTTAATACTTACAATTTTAACACCTGTATTTTATAAATAACTGAAAAATGGATGGAATTTTGTATTTCCTTCTCTACCTGGCCAATATCCATTAGTTTGTGATACACCTACAAAATAACAATTTAATTATTAATTGA
The DNA here is from genome assembly GCA_013399095.1 of Psophia crepitans. Lineage (NCBI taxonomy): Eukaryota > Metazoa > Chordata > Aves > Gruiformes > Psophiidae > Psophia > Psophia crepitans. Next base: position 26,802 of record VWZZ01005521.1, read on the forward strand.
CTAAATAAGCAAATAAAGGACACATGCTCAACAGGGCTAAAATAAAGCAGGTATGTTGACTGCAGGCTTTTTCATGGACTTTAAGGGGAGTGAGGCCACTATGATAATCTGTGTTGCTCTGCACAGATAGCACACAGATCACCCAGTAGAGCTACTTAATCTTCAGATAGTGAGGACGAGAAGTATTAGCAGAAATCTAAATGTGAAACTAACATCTGAGTTAGAATTCTAATTAATGCATTTTTAATAACACCTTTTGATGGCACTCATTCTGAAATCATCTCATCCAGTTACAAGAAACGAGCCCTATTCAAATTTATCTCTAACTATAAATTATATATAACAAAAAATACTATTGAATAAATTACAACAAACTGTAGTTACTTCAATTTAACTTTTACAGTTAAAACGTATGCACAGTATTTCTTCTGACTCTCACACACAGACTGCCCATTGCAATCAATACTGATTACTCAAGCTGTACTGGAACAATAAGTTTTGCAGGACTTAACTATGCTCTTACTAAAGCACTCAATAGCGTGGATCATACTTCTGTAGCCCTGCTGAGGCACATAGCCCAAGTACAATTTTAGAACAACTTTATTCTTCTGCTTTAAGGCCACTGCCAAATAGCTCTGCTCAACACTGCCTCTAAAAAATACAGAAGTCTTTTTGACCTTACCTGAATGTTATTGCTTCACTATTAACCTGTATCTGGAAGGTTGTACATTGGTTTTCTTAATTCAAATGTTAGAGGACTTTATATGACAAGCATACACTCTTTAAATGCAGTGATTGGGAGTAGACAGAAAAAGACAATACAATGTAGCAGAATGAAAGAAAATATGATCGTATCCAACTTCCAAGTTTTATTTGCCTATTTCTCTTTTGCCACATTCGTCTTCATACCCTTACTTCCCAAATTAAGGGCATACAAGAAATGTGAACTATTGTCATATGCTCCGATTCGCAGAACTATATAGTTGGGTCATTTAAGTATTTATCAGCGTGAGAAAAGTCAACTGATGCTAAATATATCCAATGGCATAAGGCAGGTTAAGTTGCACCCACTACACCTTCTGTGTTGATAGTAATTATTCTCAAACAGAAATTTTAGGGCTAGCAACAATGATCCCAATGATATGTCGTGTTAAAATAACATTGAGCAGTAGGGAGCTCTTTAGCTTATAGTATCAAAAACATATAAAGTGCAAAAATCTCTGCATATCTACTGTCGCATGTGGTAGTTCACAAAATTTAAATGAATGAAACAAGGTATTTACCAATTATAACTATGATCTTATGAAATGTAGAGAAAGATCATGTCTTACTAAGAATTTAAAATATTTTACAGCATTACCATTAGAGAAAATATTTGAGGGTATTTGTCTGGAACATTTTCCTTAATAAAGACTGCTGCAGTAGATGAAAACTCTTTTGCTTCTTTCAGTTTTGAAGCATCGAGGAAGCACTCAAGTAAATTTCTGCAGATCAAATAAATATTTGTATTAAACATTTATTAACACTTTCTGAAATAATTCTTATTTATATTTTTTCAAGAGACTCTTTATATTCAAGGTACCACTCCCAAATGCAGTACAAGTGATTAGCGGTATAAAGCATTGACTCAATGTGAAGGAGATCATCTAACTTCCACACCTTTGTTTCTTCCAGATGTAGACAGTTGTTAACACACATTTATCGCAGATCACAAAAATAATCCTGGAAAAGGAGATTTTTGTGAAAACTTTTCTCAACAGGACACCTGGAATTAAAACAATTATTATTTAAAGCTGTATGAGAAAAACATTTCTGTGAGATGTATTCTAAGATTCTCCCTTAGCTACCTGAAAGACTAGGAGCCATCTAGCAAAACAAAACTATCCATCTTGGGAACTGCAGCATTATCTACTGGATTTTCAACACTTTATCTGATTTAACTGAAAAAGAGCCTGCGGTTCCATGAAATAAACTGACAACAACAACAACAAAATTATTCAAAATTAAACACAAATGTAAGAAAAATAAATGCTACCATTACTTTCATAACACAAATGCACTGTGTGTACTTGCTAGTTCTCATCAATACCTCAGCAAGAGTATGTGTGGTACAAAAACCCTGCAAGCATGATATTCTAGAGAACCTTTAGCATACCCTTTGGAATGTTTTGTTACTTAGTTTTTTATTTCCCTCCAGTTTCAGACTGTAATGCTGCACACCAATACACCATTAGTCACAGACCAAAGAAATAGAAAAGTTCACATAGAGAAAGGAATAAAGTGGCCGAAGTGTAACAGGAACTGGAAGCAGCATGTGGAACAGCAGACCGAAACATCTCTGAGAAAAGGCTGACCTTGAAAAATTACAGGAACACTCTTCATTTTGCACATAAAACTGTCTCTTTCAATAGACATATCCAAGGTTTACTCTCCAGCTTTACTCAGGAAATGTAAGAATGGTAATGGTAATACATTGATATTGGTACACCACTTATTAGCCAGTTATTATCAACTGTTTATTAGGGAGTGTAGTGGCAGGACAAGGGGTAATGGGTTTAAACTAAAAGAGGGGAGATTTAGATTGGACATTGGGAAGAAATCCTTCCCTGGGAGGGTGCTGAGGCCCTGGCACAGGGTGCCCCGAGAAGCTGTGGCTGCCCCTGGCTCCCTGGCAGTGCCCAAGGCCAGGTTGGATGGGGCTTTGGGCAGCCTGGGCTGGTGGGGGGTGTCCCTGCCCCTGGCAGGGGGATTGAACCTAGACGATCTTTGTGGTCCCTTCCAACCCAAACCATTCTATGATTCTATGATAAATAACTGGTAATAATGCAAACGTGTATAATAGTACCAATAGTGCACTGGATTGATTCTGGATTTTTTTCTGACTTCCACTTTAATCTTGCTTAGGAAAAAAAAAACCATTGGGTTCATGCCTAAAAGTAAAATTACCAATGACAAATTAATTCATTAGCAGAATCAGGTATAAAAATATCTGTTTTCTAACTTTCTGTATTCCTTATAATCTTTAAATTAGAAGATGAGAGCTGAGACTTGCCGCCTTTGCCTCAGGCTTCACCAGAAAGGTCTCCCAGGCCTTGTGCCTCGTGAAAGGATTAAAATAATTCAGTAAAGCAGATCTAATGAAAAGGATCTGGAGGTCCTTGCGGATAGCCAACTGAACACCAGCCAGCAGCATGCTCTGGAACCACAGGCGGACAACACCGTCCTGGTTTGTATTAACAGGAACACACAGTGGATCACAGAGGCAGGTGCCTGCTGGGAAGCAGGTCACTGAGAAGATGGACCCAGGCTCTTTACTACAGTGCAGGGCAGGAAGACAAGTGACACCGGGTGTACATTGAAACAACAGAGTTTCGGAGTGGTAATAAAAACTTTCTCCCAATGAGGACAGTCTGCTGCAGTTCAGAGAGGTTTTGCAGTCTCCATCCTTGATTGCTTCCAGAACCTCCTTCCAGTCCTATGCCTGACCCCACAGCTGACCCAGCTTTGAGCAGGAGGTTGGATTACGTATCTCATGAACTCTCTTCCCACCTGAATTGCCTTGCAATTCTAAGGTACATTGAAGCATGTGACTTACATACAAAAACCACACCACTACTGATGACAACTCATCTCTCTATTCTTAATTGCTGTATTTACAATAGAAATACTTACTTTGCTCACTGATTTTTCGTAAAGTTTCATTTCAACATACAGTTACGAGTTAATAAGAGAAAAAAAATACTAAGAAATATATAAAATCTTCATAATGAAGAAGGAGGACATTAGAAGGTATCATGAATATGTTCTCTCAACCTTACCAGGCTGTTCCTTTTTCTTCAGGGATCAGAGGACAGGAGAGACCTTTGTTTATCTATTTAAAGGTTATGTTTCTTTACCTGAAAAAACTAGCTCTGAAAGAAAATGGAAGTTTGCCTTTCTCCTCACTTAAAAGGACTGCACATAAGCAATGACTCAAACACTACATCCAAAATGACTGTGATACTTCAGATTGGACCTAAGGCGTAACTGCCACTAAAATTTTAACCTCAAATAAATATTAAAACAAAGTACCTTTTATGTTAAGTGTACATCTGTGTATCTTCAAAAGTTATGAATTAAGCTTTCCACAATAAATGTATCTATCAAGAATAGTGTAGGCAGCAGGAGCAGGGAGGTGATCGTGCTCCTGTACTCAGCCCTGGTGAGGCCGCACCTCAAGTACTGTGTCCAGTTTTGGGCCCCTCACCACAAGAAAGACATTGAGGCCCTGGAGAGTGTCCAGAGAAGGGCAACGAAACTGGTGAAGGGACTGGAGCACAAGTCTTATGGGGAGCAGCTGAGGGAACTGGGACTGTTTAGTCTGGAGAAGAGGAGGCTCAGGGGAGACCTTATTGCCCTCTACAACTCCCTGAAAGGAAGCTGTGGCGAGCTGGGGGTTGGCCTCTTCTTGCAGGTAACTAGCAACAGGACAAGGGGGAATGGCTACAAGTTGCACCAGCGGAGGTTCAGGTTGGAGATGAGGAGAAATTTCTTTCTCGGAAAGGGTGGTCGGGCATTGGAACAGGTTGCCCAGGGAGGTGGGGGAGTCACCGTCCCTGTGAGTGTTTAAGGAAAGGTTGGATGTGGTACATAGGGACATGGTTTAGTGGGTAACAGGTGGGGCGGGGGACGGTTGGACTGGATGATCCTTGAGATCTCTTCCAACCTTAATGATTCTATTCTATTCTACAATGTTACCAATGAAATATACATTATGAAAGACTACCTCAGGTGGCAGCCACATGTACCAGATGACTACAGAATATACGAAAAAATACAGTTAAACTTACATCATGAGTTCTGCTCTCCATTCATTGTCTTGCTCTTCTGTTTGGTTTAACGCTTTAACAATCTGAGAAAGACTGGGAATAAGACAATAGCGGAATCCAGGCTTAAGATATGGCCTCACAAGTTGCCAATAAAGAACTGAGGCATTATATATCAAAAAATAATATCTGAAAAACAAAACCCAAGAGTTTAGTATTTCATGGACTTAGATAAACATAAAAACACAGAATATTTTAAGCAACTTGTAAAAAATCAGAACTTTTTTTATGTGTTTAGATAAGAATCAGTCCTCAGAACTGAGAACACAAGTACAACACAACAAGAATACGGTAACTCTTGCAACTACACTCTACTCTGTAATTAAGCACTTAGAGTAAGGTAACATCGTGCTCTCCTTCTAGAGAGCACAAATATAAAAGACGAAGAAACGCTCAGAGATATCTACCAGTATTAAACAGGCTGATTCACCCCACCTATTTAAGACTGTTCTGTATTCTTATATTGTTGCAGAGCAGTTACAGAAATGCTGTAACAAAATGGAAGGGAAATCTACAAAAAGCTACAAAAGAAAAAAAACAAACAAACAAACCCAAACACCACAACTCCAACCTACCTAGCGAAAAATCTGAGACAAATAACTACGAAAACCTAATTCTAACATTTCCCTGAGATTTAAAGGGTTAACCCTACCAGTAGGGCCTACCTTTGATCATGGGTGGCAAAATCTATTGCCTTCATAAAACACAGCACAAACTTTTCAAACTCTTTCTAGAAGAGAACAAAAATATGTTAATGCAATTTGAATATGGCTTTTCTAAACCAGTACATTATTCTCCTATTTCAGTATGTTCACATCTCATAATTTTTATTTTCAGAGCAATCTCAAATCATGCTGCCATAGTAAGTTGCAGCCATAGAAACAGAATAACCAAAAATTGGTAGCACTGCCTTATGTTTTCCTGATTTCAAATTTTAATACTATATTTTCAGTTTCTTTCATTCCTGACAATCTTTAATTACCATGACTGAAATTTTCCAAAACTTCAAAGCTGAGTACTTTTTAAAAGAAATCTCAGAAATGTCCAAGAGCAAAGTCAAGGTGGGGGGCGGAAATAATGTTTGTTTGTCCCATTAAAAAAAAACTTGAAGTATTATTTTCTTCAGAAAGGCTCTAACAAGAATTTGTCAACTGAATGGTGTGTCAGGCATGCTTTTCATCCTTGAAGCAGCTTTCAGAGGAGGATCCAGGGGTAGTGGTGGACACCAAGCTGAACACAAGCCAGAAGCATGCCTCTGCCACAAAGGCGGCTAACAGTGTCCTGGGCTGCCCTAGGACCAGTGTGGCCACCAGGTCAATGGAGGTGATCCTTCTCATCTACTCATCACTGGTGAGGCCATACCTGGAGTACTGTGCTCAGTTCTGGACTCCCCAATATAAGAGAGACATGGACACTGTGGAAAGAGTCCAATGAAGGGCTGCAAAGATGATGAAGGGACTGGAACATCTCTCATATGAGGGAAGGTTGAAAGAGCTGGGACTTTTTAGCCTGGAGAGGAAGGCTCAGGGAGGAATCTCATCAGTATGTACAAATACCTGAAGCAAGAATGTAAAGAAGATGAATGGGACTATAAAAATGGATTTTTGAAAGCCTGAGAGAAAGATGCGGTGGAAATGGCAAAGCGGAGGTGAAACTGGGTGGGGAGGAAGGGGATGACACCAGAGGAATCTCTATAGCAAGACAGAACAGAAGAACTAAAAACTCCAAGAGAGTTTGGACTGATTCACTGGACTCTGGGATAAGAAGACTACTGAGCAATGAGCGGGAACTGCCTAGAGAAAGAGAAAACCAGGATCAAGAACCTGTGAGGTACTGGGTACTATCACGGTTTAAGACGGCCTACAGCTAAAACAAACACACAGCTGTTTGCTCACTTCCCTCCTGCCCCACCAGTGGGATGGGAGAAAGAGTCAAAAAGAAAAAAAAGAAGTAAAACTTGTGGGCTGAGGTAAAGACAGTATAACAGGACAGAAAAAGAAGACAACATAACAATAATAGCAATAATATTAATAATATACAAAGTAAGTGATGAACAACACAATTGCTCACCAACTGAAGTCAATGCCCAGCAAGACCCCGAGCTGCTCTACCTCCCGGCCAATCCCAGTTACATACGAAGCATGACATCATATGGTATAGAATATCCCTTTGGTCATTTGGGGTTAGCTGTCCTGGCTGTGCTCCCTCCCAGATTCTTGGGTGCCCCCCACCTTCTCGTTCGCAGGGCAGTATGAGAAGCTGAAAAGTCCTTGACTGCTTGGCAACAACTGAAACACCAGCGTGTTATCATTATTCTCATTCTAAATCCAAACCACAGCACTGTACCTGCTGCTAGGAAGAAAATTAACTCTATCCCTGCTGAAACCAGGACAGATACTAAAGTAGAAAAGTTGTGCTTGGCTCTTAAGAACATATTAGATGTGGTACTGAAGGACATGGTTTCGTGGGTAATAGGTGGGGGGGGGACAGTTGGACTGGATGATTCTTGAGATCTCTTCCAACCTTAATGATTCTATGATTCTATGATAAGCATCTTAATCAGCTAACAAGGATTCCTTAGGATGGAAACCAAAATAAGGACAAATTTATGTTTTCTAAGCGAATGATAACTACTAGTCAGGCAGCATGAGATGTTGTGCCACTCCTATTTTCATAAATGATCTAGGAATACAACAGTGAAAAAAACTTTACAACTGATTCACAGTATATCGTGACACACAGCACAAGGAACCAAGTTAGGGTTGCACATGCTGGGATGGTTAACTTCTAAGAAGTTAGCAAGAGTCACAAAGAAAACAGCAAAATTTGGCCACAGTTTAGAAAACATCTCAGAACACTGTTTAATTTAGAAACACAATAGGCTAAATGAGAAAGTACTCTTCCAATGCGTACAAAATATTAAAGGGACCACTGATCAGTTGCTCTGCGCATGGGCTCAGAGAAGGCAGAGAACGTACAGGTAACATAATAGGCAAAATATTCTAATTTGAAAGATAATTCAAACACATTATTCAAAGAAACTACAGCAACATCTGTCAGGGAAATTTGTGAATACAAATAACACAAACACCTTAAGGCCATTTTAGGGGGTCAGATATCACTGACAAATTGCCAAAGCCGACTGACTACAGTACAAGAGCAAGTGAAATACTGCAGATGGAAACAGATCCCACTCCACTTTAAATTCAGCAGGAGGTAAAAACTTATGGACACAGTATCACCAAATACTATAGCACTGAAGCCTTTACAAGCAGAAGTATCCTGCTGAGTTGCTACCAGAAAACTTCATCTTTCACTTCAAAAAGCCACATCCAAAGTACTACATGGACACAGTTACTGATCAGTGATGGAAGCACAGCGCCACAGAAGAGAAACGAACTGTATAACCTCTCTGAGGGCCCTTTACTCCTCCATTTCCCATGCTTCTGTGAAATGTTTAGCGTGATCCTGAGTAAAACAGGTAATTGTTTAACCACTTACAGTTAAATTTGGTCTGAAAGTATCATATTGATGTAAAAAGTGAAAAGGTTGACTTTAAAACTTTCAAGCATCTGAAAAATTTTGCAGCATTTTTTTTTCCTCCCCAAAGTATTTGCAGTATTAGTCTAACAGAGCTCATAAGTTTTGCTTACTCCCAAACTACCCATATATATTTTCCTTTGATTTTTCCCACAGTCCTGAATACCCTTCTGAACTTTAAATGACTGAAAGTAATATATAAAAACCTAGGAAGAAATCCTCTTAAAAACTGGCTTAATGTAATGCAACCTTCATAATGTCTCACCAAATTATCTGTAGAGAGTGGAGTGTGCAGCTGGCCTTGGCACAAATACGCTCTGCCAAGAAACTGGTTCACAGGAAATCTTCCTTTAAAATACATCTGTAGACAGTCACTGCTTATTTCCAGATATCCCAGCTAAGACCAAAAAAAAAAGCATTTTAATATTTAAAAAATGAATTAAGTAAGAATTGATAGTTTTTAAAAATGCATGCCTACTCAAAGTGTAACACGTAACTGCGTATCAGTATGCAAACAATATTCCATAAAGCTGCATATCACATCTGGTACAAACCCATTATGATTTACTAAAATTTAAAGCTAGACTTTTATCATTCCAAACATATAGAAAACCAGCTCCTTTACTTAACAAAGCTCCTGAGTGACTCAGTCATCGAAACCCATACAGTATACAAAAAATGTTTCCTTTTTTAATAGCCATTAACACAATTGTTAAGATAATTCTTAGCAGATTTCTTTTTTTTTAAGGACACGTATTAGCCCACAGGCTTCTGTATGGATGTCAGTGCTGCATCTCAATTTTCAGACAACAGATAGAAGTTTGGTGGCTTGCAGCATGGAAAAAAAAAAGTTTTATTAAAAACTGTCTGCTTGAAATCCAATCATTTGTACCCATGGATTGAAAATTTAAAAACTCTATCACCTTTTATAGATGTCGGCTCAATTAGCAACAATCTCTCAAAATTAGAATGTCATCTTTTCTTCTTTTGCTGAGCCGGAATTGCTCACAAATGCTTTTTCTTCAGTTACAACCAAATTGCTAACATTAGTTTTCCATAACAAGAAAAAACAGGCACGGCAAACTATTTTATATTCCTATGGTATACCCTGCACATTTTGGTCTAATTACAAACTTTAAAAACCACAATTTGCTGACTGATTATAAAGTGATCATTTAGAGGCCTAGTTTTAACTGAAAATGCATGTTTAAACAGTTGCTCTCAGAAGACAGTAGAGTATAATCATTTTTACAGAGGTATGGGTATAAACTAAAAGAGGGGGGATTTAAACTGGACGTTAGGAAGAAATTCTCTACTGTGAGGGTGCTGAGGCCCTGGCACAGGGTGCCCAGAGAAGTTGTGGAGGCCCCATCCCTGGCAGTGTTCAAGGCCAGGTTGGATGAGGCTCTGGGCAACCTGGTCTATGATACTTCATAGAATCACAGAATGGTCTGGGTTGGAAGGGACCTCAAAGCCCACCTAGTTGCACCCCCCTGTCATGGGCAGGGACACCCCCCACCAGCCCAGTGTGCCCAAAGCCGCATCAAACCTGGCCTTGAACTTCTGGGAATATTTTTAAGTACTAACTTTAACAACTGTAAAGACAATATATCATATAACTGTTTTTATTCAATAAACTGCCTAAATTACAAACCTGATATGCTTGTTCAGCACATAAAACATGTAAGTCAGTGCTGAAGTTGTCTGATGAGTCAAGTGCAGATCTTCCTTGACTGGCCGATTTGATCAATTCATAAGCATCCTTCAAAGCCTGAACATCTGAAATAAAAAAGGAATACAGAATGTGACATAATTTATGCTTCAAGTTGCACATTATTTCCAATCAACAATTACAGCACTCTGTTTGTGCTTTACAGAAATAAACTATGTTTAAGGAAAATAACGTCAAACAAATGTTGTTCAAAGTCAGCCACAGTTGCAAGATGAAGCATTAACAACCCTCTGGCAATTTACAGTCACGATGTCACCACACAAGAAAGAGAACTACTGTGAAGGCCCAATTCACACCCGAACTCAACAGTACTTTCCGTCGGCACCGAAACTCGAGATTCGCTCCTCAAGCCCTTACATGAGGTAAACTTGACTGGAAAAAAAGGCGACTAAATTAAGAGCACTTCTTTTCACAGCTAAGAAGCACATTTAGAGCATTCCAAGAAAGAATACGTTTTGTATGTACTTAGGAACACCACAGATTAAGATCGAGCAGTTTTTTCCTGTCTACAGTGCCATGTTTATCTCAGTTGTTCTTGAAGAAGGGCAAACTCCGCCGCCCCCTTCCCTCGGTGGCTCTCCGCCGCCCCCAGCCGCTCCCTGACGGCCAGCTC
>VWZZ01005521.1:42306-60107 GCA_013399095.1 Psophia crepitans
CGCCTCGCCTGTCCAGCGGCAGCAGGTGAGCAGGGGACGGGCTCCCGGCGCTGCCGCGCTGGGCCAGGGCGGGCCGAACGACCGGCACCGGGCAGCCGTCGGGACCGGCGGTGCAGCCGTCCGCGTCCCGCTGTCGTGTTTGGCTCTCGGGCACGGGGCTCCGCTTAATTCCGGGTCCAGGGCGTGGAAGGGCTGCCCGCGGCCCGCATCTCCCGGCGCGGAGGAGCAGGGCTCGGTGACTCCGTGAGGAGGCCACTGGCCGCTGGAACGCGGGAGTCGTGTCTTCGGCACAGAGCGTCGGTGTGCGGCTGGGAGACAGCGGGGCGGTTGTAGCCCGTGAGATGCTGCCAGCGAGGAGGGCGGTTTCGGTACTTGGAGAGGAAGATCTGTGGGTGAACCCTGTCCTGGCAGACCGTGGCTGAGAGGAGGATCGAGAGGAGCTGTGTAGTACACGGACACTGAAGTTCTTTACCAGGTGTTGCTCCAGGGAATTCCAGAGTAATTTCTAAACATACAGAGTATCCACAAAGTTATTACGATGACAAGAGAGGTGTTCTGCAAATCATTATCAATGCAAATTGTGCAATAACTCGTGTGAGCTGATGAAAAGTACTACTGTGTTCTGTTGCTAGCATTGGGTAATGTAAAATATGAAATTATGCAAGAATAGTGTCTTTAACAGTCTGCTGGGGGGAAGGGGGGCTTCTGTTTGCAGGTCTGTGAGTCAGGTGTGTGTGGAAAAATCGCTCGTGTTCAGGAGTAACACCCCTTATCCTACGGATACCGTTGCTGGCGCTGGTGGGCGTGATCCGCTGTTCTGTGTGCAGCTGGATGACTGTAAGTAACCTTTCTTTCCACACCTGTAATTCATAGATTGCCTCCGCTTACACAATATTTTTTTTTTTAAACTTACATGTTATAATTGTTACTAATTATTTTGGCTATTACAGTTTCAGAGAGACCATAGTCAATCAGGGTCCCATCACTAAAGGAAAAAAAAATCATTGCACGCAGCTTAACAGTAGGTTCTGTCGCTAAACACAAATCAGCCTTTATCAATTGCTTCCATATCTGAGATACCTTACTGAGTTTGCTACACTTAGAGCAGCAAATAAGGGTTGATATTTCAAACATGCCACTTTTCAGAAAGTGATTTCTCACCATATCTTGGATTCTTTATGTCATATGCTTATTTTCAAACTTTCTTTTCTGCTGGCAATGGCATTTCTCCAGTAATCACATACCCTTCACAGGGTATGTTATTAACACTTTTTTCTCTTGCTGCTTTCCCCATTTGACTGATTTGATGTCCAACTCTCGGGCATTCATTGCAATTCACTAGGGTCTCACATTTGAACATTTATCATTTTCTCTTTGGAGTCCTGGGAGCTTTGATCCACAGTCCCATGTGCTCTGATGTAAAGCATAGAGCATGTTAGGTTGAGGGGGGCTAAGGAGGCTAACTGGTCCAACAACTAGTCAAAACAGGGTTAGCTTCCTATTATCTAGTCATGCTTTAAGCTCTTCACAGGTGTTGCACATAGGGAAGAGCAGAGAAATAATGAGAGCATCATAATACAGAGCACAATAGATAGCAAGTGCTAGTACTTCACCCATTGCAATTTTCAGTGGTTCTCAGAATAAAGATGAGTTTTGGTGAGGGTCTAACCACAGCTGAAAGTGCCATCATGCTCCTGGTTATTCCAGCATGTAACTTGGAAGTAGCTAAATTTTGTCCTTTTCCCGTACTACCCATAGTATCATAAAAATAGGATTAGAAGAAGGATTCTGAATTTGTAATCTCATCCAAAGGAAGGATCATCGGTGTCTAGACTGATAGCAGATAGATTTTTCTGGCCGTTTAATATTTGGGCCCTATATCTATCACGTGATTAGGCCCACGGAACAAGTGCTAGACATGTGACTGCACAGGTATGTTAGGTGTAGCACACCTGGGAACAATAGAATTCACTGCTCACATGGTCTTTTCCATCCTTGTTGTTGGAAGAACATCTGGGAAGGACTTTATTTGGGATCACCTGAAGGATAATAAACTTTTCTGGTAGAAACAGCCTTCTCCCCTTTGGCCTTCCCCCAGGAAACAGAGAAACACATATGTTCTCATCAACTGATTGTGAAAGAAGGCTTTACAGGATGGATGGTGACATGAGCTACCACTGCCAGAAATACAACCAAGCCTGCGCCAGAGTGGCTTCTGGAAAAGGGCAGGTGGGAACAGGCTCTGAACCTAATGCATTATCGTAGCCAGTAACAAAGATGGTGATGCACAAGTTGACTCCACCTCTTTGAGGCCATTGCTAGTAGATACTAGAGTAGTGTTCAGGTTTTACTAATACTTCTCTGGGATACTTCTAAAAGATGCAGGTTTTTTTCTTCCTCTGTTTATCACTTGTGGTGGGTTGACCCTGGCTGGAGGCCAGGTGCCCACCAAAGCCACTCTATCACTCCCCTCTCAGCTGGACAGGGGAGAGAAAATAAAACAAAATGCTTATGGGTTGCGATAAGGACAAGGAAATTGCTCAGCAATTACCATCATGGGCAAAACAGACTCAACTCAGGAAAATTAATTTAATTTATTACCAATCAAATCAGAGTAGGGTAATGAGAAATAAAAACAAGTTTTAAACTTCCCTCCCACCCCTCCCTTCTTCCCAGGCTCTACATCACTCCCAAATCCTCTGCTTACCCGCCACAGCAGCAAAGGAGGGGGATGGGGGTTGTAGTCAGTTCATCACAGGCTGTCTCTGCCGCTCCTTCCTCCTCAGGGGGAGGACTCCTCACACTCCTCCCCTGCTCCAGCACGTGGTCCCTCCCGTTGGAGACAGTCCTCCACAAACTTCTCCAATGTGAGGCCTTCCCGTGGGCTGCAGCTCTCACAAACTGCTCCAGTGTGGGTCTCTCCCATGGGGTGCAGTGCTTCAGCAGCAGACTGCTCCAGCATCGGTCCCCCACAAGGTCACAAGTCCTGGCAGCAAACCTGCTCTGGTGTGGGCTCCTCTCTTCATCAGTCCATAGGTCCTGCCAGGACCCTGCTCCAGCACGGGCTTCCCACAGGGTCACAGCCTCCTTCAGGTACCTCCACCTGCTCTGGCATGAGGTCCTCCACAGGCTGCAGGTGGATATCTGCTCCACCATTAACCTCCACAGGCTGCAGGGGAACCTCTGCTCTGGTGCCTGGAGCATCTCCTGCCCCTTCACTCACCTTGATATCTGCAGTTGTTTCTCTCACATATTCTCACTTCTCTCTCCAGATGCAATTGTTGTTGCACAGGTTTTTGGACTTTTTTTTTTCCCTCTAAATGTGTTATCCCAGAGGCACTACCACCATCATTGATGGGCTTGGCCTTGACTAGCAGCAGGTCTGTCTTGGAGCCGGCTAGCATTGACTCTATCAGACACAGAGAAAGCTTCTAGCAGCTTCTCACAAAAGCCACCGCTGTAGCCCCCTGCTACCAAAACCTTGCCACGCAAACCCGATACATCACTAATGGCTCTTTCCATGACTGTCTGCATTCTTTCTTGACTGCAGTGCTCTATTTCAGCTATCTTTCCTGAAGGGTAAAACATCCTTTGCCTCACCCAGTCACAGAATCAGAATCACAGAATCACGGAATCACAAGGATTGGAAGGGACCTCGAAAGATCATCTAGTCCAACCCCATCCTGCCAAGGCAGGACCACCTAGAGCACATCACTCAGGAACGTGTCCAGTTGGGTTTTGAATGTCTCCAGAGAAGGAGACTCCACAACCTCTCTGGGCAGCCTGTCCCAGTGCTCTGTCACCCTCACGGTGAAAAAGCTTTTCCTTACGTTAACCCGGAACCTCCTATGCTCCAGCTTGCACCCGTTGCCCCTTGTCCTATCGCTTAGTGAGGCCGAGAAGAGCCTGGCTCCATCTTCCCAACACTCACCCTTAACATATTTATAAACATTGATGAGGTCACCCCTCATCCTCCTCTTCTCCCAGCTAAACAGACCCAGCTCCTTCAGCCTNACAGTCATCTTTCATGCCTATTTTTCTGACTATTGCCATCCTTCGATTGCTTTATTTTTCTGCTTTTTCATACTGTTGTTCTCCATCTGACAGCTCTTCACAACTCTGGCATTCCTCTAACCTTGATAGCTCATCACACCCAGTCCTCTCTTTCTTTTGTGCCCTCTGTGGCCCTTTCTTCCTTTCGCAATTTTCCCTGTACTGCCTTTTCACTGTCTTCTGCTAAGGGTGGAGTTTTACATGTGTTTTAAACTGATTTTAGGCTGTCTTGATACTAAATGGAGCAGCATGACTGCTCACCACATCCCTAACAGTTCCTCCTGTCTAATGATCATGTGGCTGGCTGAGTCAGGCAGTCTTGCTGATCCAACTGACAATCAATTCATTAAGAGGAAGGGAGAACTTCTCAGGGACAGTTGGAAACGCTGGATATTTTCAGTATACTAACTCCTCAAGATAGCGTTGTCTTTAGTCTTTGAAGGTGTGAGGGGAATATTGCTGCTCTTCCTGTTTCTAAATCAGTGGAGGAACTAATATGAGTGCATTTTAAAGTTACAAGAATCATTATCCATGAGCCTGACTCTTGGGTTCTTTTTAAAGTTTGCCTAGTTTCAGACAAAATGTCTAAAATTCTTTTTTGCCTTTTTCTACAAGATTAAGTAGCCTTTAGTAGTTACCATGCTTTGTTGAGCGAACTGCACTATGAACAAGTTATATGTCTTTTCTCTGAAAACTTAAGCAGTTTCAATATCTTAAGTTTTGCTGCAGAAGGCCTCTTCTTCCAATTTTGAGGTATGTTTTGCATTATGTAATGTTGTTAATCTGCATTAACAAGTGTTCAGCTTTGGTAATAGAAGAGTACATAAAGACCTGCATTCCAAAGAAGAGAAATTGTGAGTAGCACAACTACCAAAGTTCTCTTTTTCAGTCTAATGATTATACCCTCAAGTGAATCGTAAGCAAGCTGTACCTATTTTTGTGAACCATGTAGGAGCCTAATACTGCTTTGGCCTTTATCTCCTTAAAAGATTTAGCTGACTGCCTGACTAATGCTCTATTTGGATATAAAAAAGCTTTTATTTCTGCTTGCTGCTGTGTACATCTGAGGATCTGTTCTGCCCTCAAACAGCAGAATTACACTGAGAGCTTAAGTTCTTCCCCCACCCCCAACTTACTAGGTCACCTGGATTCCTTTTGGTACTACTGTAATCGAGGATGCTGCCACTCACCTCTGTTGTCAGTATGATCTGTAGTCCCTGAACCTTGTAAGTTTTATTTGGATGAATTAAAAGCTTATTGTTCAAACAAGTACATTAGGATGATTCTACATTGTATGTCCTTAATAATTTGCCATTTTATGACTTAGTGTTTTAGCAGTAATGATTTAATACATTATAACATTGTAACGATACCAAATACCACTAATTCAGGTGGGTATCGCTGTGGGATACCAATAGAAAGTCTGGGCTTTTTTAGGATGCCTGTTCCCTTAATGTTGCTTTTCGTGCACTCATATATTGGTAGTGTTTTGTCATTAAAATGCCATGTGTGTCTAATTTGGACATCTCACAGAAATTAGAGCACATCTCAGGGTAGTTGTCTCATGCAGTTTTCATGCTTTTTGGGAAGTCACATTTGTGTATTAACACCCGTTCCCCATGAAACAGTACAAACTAGTACTCATTATTTCACCCTGTTCACAGCTCGTATTAGCCTGTGAGCAGTTTTGTTATGGATTAATTAATATAAGGCACTACCTAGTTTATAATTCCTGAAGTTGTTCCTTTTAAAAAATATTGGCACAAGATTTACTTTTTCTTAAATCTGTCTTTTCTAGTAATTCAGTATTGATGGATTTTTTTTTTCTTTTTTCAACCTATAGCAAAGCTGAATTATTTCCAACAGCCACAGGATATCAAAGAATCTGATTTTTTGAAGTTCTTAGGGAAGTATGGCAGACACTCTTTCTTAGCACGATCACAAGTCCAACCATCATTCTCTGCCTTTTACCGGGTGAGTTGAAAGAATATAGCAAACAGTTTGCAGATACATTTTTTCTAAAGCTGTAATAAGATCAAATGAGAACAGATTGAAAAAATCTTATTTTTCTATCTATAATCCAAATTATCTCTGTGTTCTTTTCATTCCTTATTGTGTAAAAAGTTTCTGAATAGTTTTCTTGTATTTAAAAGTTTGGACAACCCTTTAGACAAAACTAGATGTACACTAAGGAGAAGTATAAATTTGTCTCTGTGTGCTTGATGTCATCACCTTGTGCTTGGCCTTAGTATTCCACAGTCACTTTGTGATTTCTCCAAACTGTCTTTCAGGCTGGTGATCCAATCCTAATCTACTTTGATTCATCATCTGTATTGAGCACACTTAAACAGCCATTAAAAATGGGAGCCAGTGGACTCTGTGTTGATGGAAATCCTGCTGGTTAGTTAAGGGGGAAGGATTTCTTAGGGTGGTTTGTTTCTGTTTTATCTGTTGTCATGTCTTAACTCAGGATTCCTGGACAGTAAAAGCACAAGCTGTACTCGGATTTTTACCAACTTGAGCAAGAGCTGCATTACTGACCCTGCCCTTAATGCTGCTTCCTACTACCGTGACTTTACTGTGCTAAAGGTGCGTGTCATATTTCTTCCTTTTGCTCAACGTCTTATTTGCTTGACTTTCCACTGCAGCTTCAGCTAACTGGAAAACTAAAGGTCACCTGGTATGTCATCTCTGATCACCCAATTCTTTAGGCCTTCTTTATGGAAATCCTGTTAAAATGTCATGATCAGTGATAATCCCTCAATTCAAACTACTTTCCAATAAACTTCAGTTATTAGCAAATTCTTAATGCATTTAACAGGTACTTCATAGTTTTAATCATTTAAGTAGAACACTCGCATTTTAAACAGACTGTTTGTCTGTTCCATCAACTAAGCAATGCATGTTCTTAGTAAAGAACGAGGATTTGTTTTTCACAATATGTTCTCTCTAAAATCATACTGAAGGCCAGTTACCAGTATTAGCTTTATTTACATTCATAAATTGAATTCTGTATCAATTTCTCCATTATTTATCCTGACAATAATTTCAAAATAACCGATTTGTTGTTCAGGGTTCATCATGCTGTTCTGATTGAATGTTAACATGAAAATACCTCCTCTTGCTTTCTAGAGTTTCTCTGGTGTTGCAAGATAAAATGGCAGTGTAAATATTAACACCTTATTAAGGTTAATGACCCAGTTTATCCTTACATTGGAAATCTAAATCTACATGACTGTAGTAGAGAGTCTTCTCTTGATCAAATGTAACTCCTGTGTTCAGGGCTTGCTTTGTCACTGTGGCCAAAATTTAATCTTTCCTTCAATGCAAGCTGAAGTAATTACTTGCTTCCAGAAGGGGGAGCTCCAGGAATGAATCAAAGATGCTGATATTTTAAAAGTATCTGCATTCTGCAGGTCATTAGCAGGGACAAGAATAAAATTTGTCTTCCGATGTTCGAAAAATGCTTTCTGCAGACTGTGTCTGTGATTTCTAGATCACAATTTGATGACAAGTTTTACACATCTGGAATAAACAAAGTAACTTCTGTCAACATAATATATAGGCTCTATTTAGTGATGGTTTCATCACTTTAGGCGTTTGCAAACCCAGAAAATTGGTTGGTTTTTGGTGTTGTATGTTGGTTTGGTTTTTTTTCCCCAGGTCCCAATTAATGACACCATTGTGCAGTCCATGAAGGTCAGTCTCTATTGCCAATGAAAATAATTTTTGTTTCTGAAATAAAACATGTCTGGAATCTCAGGCATTCATAGTAATGCCCATGGGTTGGGAATTTGGGAGAATGGGAATGTTCTGTGTCTGAGACAAGATTTATTGCATGAAAGTATGACATTACAGAAAAGAAAAAAAAGGCATATAAGGAAAGAAGTACTTTTGAATGAATGGGCATAGATAGGGCTGGAGTCAGGGAGGTAGTGTTTTCTTAGAAAAAAGCTTGCTCATCTCAAGCAGAGTGATATGTCCATGGATCACAGCTACAGCAAGAAGGTAAGTCTGACTTGGATGGAAAAGCAATGGAAAAGAGTAAGAAAGGCACTCCTTTTAAACAATAGCTAATTGTTAATATGCCTACTGTCTCCAGGTAAAGGTCACCGCAGTCACACCACCTGGAGCTCCCTACATGAAAGACAACACATGTAACAACGTTGTGTCTGAGGTACCTGCATCTTCTTTCCTTTGGACACCTTAGAGTCATTGCCACATTACCTGGCTCTGCCTCTGATTCTTCTCTGTATTGGACTTCCAGGTTATATACGAGATAGAATTCAGTGGCACACATGGGATTCAGAGTGTTTCTGTCCAGTTCAAAGTGACCAACATCTCTGGGAACTCAGCATCCTCTCTGCAGCAGCACTTCACTTTGCACTTCTGGGTCAGTGCCCCCATCCTCCCTGGGCTCTTACCAAGTTTGTATTCTGAAGTTTGTGACCCAGTTTTTTTACAGATGAAATGTGAAGAGATTAGAGCAGTGTCACTCTGGTATGGTAGTCCCAGAACCCTGGTCAAAGGAGAGGACTTGGCTCTGGTCTCAAGTAAACCATGTTAGTAGAAAAATTCAGGCTTAGTGCAAGCATGCACTGCACAAGTTTGAAGGGGCTGATCATTTTTGTCTATTTTTTTTCCTGTTGTTTTGATTTGGTTTGGGGTTTGGTTTGGGGGGGGGGGTGCAGGGAGGATAGAAGATGAGATCAGGGTTACCAGGATAGTCTTGTGAAGGAAAGGGTTGAAGCTGGTGCTGTATCTGAGGTGTTCAGCGTTTGTGAACAAAGCTGCTACGTTTATTCCAGGTACTTACTTAACTATCATGGTTTTACTCCAGCCGCTGGCTGGGCACCACGCAGACGCTCGCTCAGCCCCCCTCATCGGAAAAAGGGGAGAGAATCAGAAGAGTAAAAGTGAGAAAACTCGTGGGTTCAGATACAAGAGTTTAATAAGTGAAGCAAAAGCCGCGTGCACAAGCAAAGCAAAACAAGGAATTATTTCACCGCTCCCCACGGCAGGCAGGGGTTCAGCCATCCCCAGGGCAGCAGGGCTCCATCACGCGTAATAGTGACTTGGGAAGACAAANNCCCCCAGCCATCCCGCCGGCGGGGCGGTGCGAGAAGCAGAAAAGGCCTTGGCTCTGTGTAAGCATCGCTCAGCAACAGCAAAACCATCTCTGCGCTATCAGCACTGCTTCCAGCACAAATCCAAAACACAGCCCCATACTGGCTGCTGTGAAGAAAATTAACTCTCTCTCAGCTGAAACCAGGACATTACCTTTGCCTGTGCAGTGGGAAAAAGAGTTACTATGGAGGGGGTGGAAATCTGTGAAATACTAATGTGTGTTGAAGTTGATATAAATCTAGTCTCATAGAGGCAACGTACAGTGGGTAAGTGGTGACCTCAGGGGTTGATGAGTGTGCCGCGCAATCCTGCTGAAGTTATCGCCAGAGGCTTTCCCCATAAAACAACCTGAAAGTGGAATCTGCCACTCAGAATCAGGGTGAAGGCAGGGTTCTGCTGATCACCTACAGAACTGCCCAGACTGATACATTCGCTTCCTTAGAGACAAATGCTGAGCAATAGGAATTAAATGTCTCAAGAATTGTCCTGGTAGTATCCGCATTTCAGGGTACTGAATGTAGGTTTTTTACCTCCCGGACTACAGATGAACTTGCCGGGTAAGAAAGAAGATTTGGAAACAATGGAGGTTTTAATAGTGTGTAATATTTAGTCATTCAAAAAATGGGTTACACTTACATTTTTGAGAATGTGAATTTGATCTTCTGAGATGAATGGATCTCATTGATGCTGTTTTCCTCTTCCTTTCTGTCTTCCCCTTGCCTCTTTGTAGACCAGGACTCTCTCTCACATGTTGCCTAGAAGTGGAAACCCTGGCTATATCACTGGAGCACCACTGTTGATTGCAAACAGTGGTGCCAGGCAGCACGTATCCTTTTTCTGCTATCAAGTTTTAGTTATCACACTGTTTATTGACTTGTGGTACTCTACTGTCTGGACTTCTGAGACTCTACCTTTACCTGTGGGGGCATACCTTCAGTATTACATTGCAGCCATCAGCAGGCTTTTGGTTACAACTGAATTTTAGTCCTGTGATACGGATAAGGAGGAATGTAGGGCGAGAGAATTGTTAAATACAAGTTTGGGTGTCCTGTATTCTCTGTTTATGCTTTTGTTTGGCTTCTTGACATGCAGTCTATCAGATGAGCATTTTACGGAGCAAAGGTGATGGAAGTTGCTCGCAGTTCCTCAGGCATACAGTACAATTTGGAAGAAATATGAGGACAGGCTGCAAGCTCAGGTAACAACACCCTCTGCAGTCACCCTTCCTGATGCATTTGGAAGGTGCAGACTCACTTAGCATGATTTTCCATGGTCTCTCACACACTGCTGGGGAGCCTAGATCCTTCCCTGAGGCCACCAATGGGTCTCTACAGATCTTTCATATACTCCCAAGAGGACTTGAATATCAGAGAGATGGTGGACCTCTAGAATAATCTGAACGTTGTGAAGGTCTTCTGGGCCATTTTGAGGCTGTAGTCTGGCAACATGTCTTTGGCAAGAGTAGAGTTTGTATTTGAGGAGTGAATTATAATGGAACCTTAAAAAGTGATTGTTTTGATGATTTTGATCATTCTTTTGTTGTTGATAGGGCAGGTATACAACCATGGATGGGATAAGATGGCTAAAGAGCTGTCAGTTTTCCTTATCATGTGTTACTCTGGCACGTTCTTCTTTTCTCTTCTTATCCCAGAGAGGATTGAAACTGCATCCATTTCATACCAATACTTCCATAATGATTCTGTTGACACATTACAAAAGTAGAAGAAACACTCATTATGAAGGAAGGATGTTGATAGCATTTTTTTTCTGTTCTGGAAATCGCTTTATCAAAGCTGTTCTCATTTCCAGCCTATCTCCAACACTGGAAGAAAGTAACTGTAGTTACATCCAGCAGAAGTTATACAAGGCTCTTCAAGGGACGAACAGAGCAGAGAACCTTGCTATAACTGGCCGTGCTCATTCAAGCCAGGCAGAAGAGTGGACAACCATTCTGATTCAGAACTGCAGTGTGCAGGTAGTATGAATGCAAAAAGACCAGCTGTGAATAATTTTCCTTTCATATCTTTGTATTGCCTTGGGCAAGTGTGGGCATGGGAAAAAAAGAACCAGCTTTTTCATCTGGGTTTACTTTCTTTGTGTAATGATCCACTGGCTCTCAGGGGTTTTAATGTCTGTAAGCAGTCATTCTTGTTATGGTTCATATTATCAGGATACTTACCAAACAAAGAAACAAAAAAAAACCCTGTCAGATTTCACATCTCCTGAATCCTGTGCCTGCTATTTAAATGGGCAAGAAGAGTTTAATACTGAATCCAATGTTCTATTACCTACTTTTCTGACAGCCTTCTAGAAGTAATACTACCTGCTTACTTCCTATTAATTTGATGCTTTTATTATTATCATCCTTTCTGATTTTTCAGTTTCTTGGGATATTTATATATTAGCTAATAAGGGTAAAAGTTTGCAATACAAGTACTTATGGAGGAGCGAAATTCTATATTAATAATTTTTAACCTGTCAAGAAATGGCCTAATAGAATGCAAAATCCAGGCTGTAGAGCTGAGGCAAATTCTGTCTGGAAATGAGATGACAATGAGATGGACATAGCTCTAAATTGACTTGACCAGAAGTTTTGGAGTTAGTGATGAGGTGGCTGATTCAGATTCTGTGACATGTGCTATCCAAAATATTGGACTTTAACCATAATGCTCCTTTTTCACCTTTAAAATACTATATTAAGATGTTTGGCATGTATTTTATTTTCAGGCAGTGAATTGCACTTCCTGTTGTATAGTTCCTGTGGCCCTGGAGATACAGATATTGTGGACTATGGTGGGCCTGCTGTCCAACCCACAAGCTCAAATACTGGGTGCACGGTACTTTTATCAGTGCCACTCCCTTAAGGTATGGAATTTAAAAGTCCTCCCTCATACACAGAAGTAATTAAATGGGATTCACAGATGGTTTAAGAACCAAGGAATCAAATGGTCTTGATATTACTGAGCTGAGATTTACTGAACTTTAGCAGTGGTCTGGCTCCAATGGCAAGAGTTTGTATTTAATAGCTTCATAGGGGAAAGTGGCTTTATAGTCTTGTCAGTACTGTCCTCAATCAGTTGTACAACTGGAAAAGATACCTTCTTTCCAACCCCAAATCACCTTCTGCCACTTAAGGACTCAAACTTGAAACTTTTAATTCTGCTCAGTATGAAGTTGTAGTTACAGACATTCGATACGTCCATGTTTACCTAGTTGTCTCTTAAAGCCTTGATATAGCATTTGAGTTGAGTTATATTTCACAGACTCCAGAGCATGCTGATAATCTGTGCAAGAAGGTATTTCTGTTCCTCAAGGGATTTTGAAATCACCAACAGGTAGCTGAGAAAGAGGCTAATGCTGATGGCAGCAGACTTGAAGAATTAGGGGGAAAGGTTGTAAGCCAGAAAGCAGGTTTCTAAAAGAAGATTATGTGATGGAAACATTCAAGGTCAGGTTGGATGGGGCTCTAAGCAACCTGATCTAGCTGAAGATGTCCCTGCTCATTGCAGGGGATTGGACTAGATGACCTTTAAAGGTCCTTTCCAAGTCAAACTATTCTATGATCATAGAATCACAGAATCATTAAGGTTGGAAGAGACCTCAAGGATCATCCAGTCCAACCATCCCCCCACCACCTATTACCCACTAAATCACGTCCTTAAGTACTACATCCAACCTTTTTTTAAACACACCCAGGGATGGTGACTCCCCCACCTCCCTGGGCAACCCGTTCCAATGCGTGACCACGCTTTCTGAGAAGAAATTTCTCCTCATCTCCAACCGGAACCTCCCCTGGTGCAACTTGCAGCTGTTCCCCCTTGTCCTGTCACTAGTTATCTGCGAGAAGAGGCCGACCCCCAGCTCACCACAACTTCCATTCAGGTAGTTGTGGAGGGCAATAAGGTCTCCCCTGAGCCTCCTCTTCTCCAGACTAAACAGTCCCAGTTCCTTGAGCTGCTCCTCATAAGACTTGTGCTCCAGCCCCTTCACCAGCTTCGTTGCCCTTCTCCCAACACACTCCAGGGCCTCAATTTCTTGTAGTGTCAGCAGGAAGGTGCAGGTAACAGGTCCACAAAGGAAAATTAATAGTCTCAAACGTGTGTCGGTGGATTCCTTTTTGGTGCAAGGCTGGATTCCTGACATCACGAAGTCTTCTGGGCAGCAGATATATTTCAAGGCTTATACTTCTTGAAGGGGCTTTAGGAGGAGCAGCTAGTACCTGCCCATGGTGTTGTCATGGCAGTGAGGTATGACACGGCAAGTGACTGAGCTGTTACTACTCTTTGAACTTCAGACTCAGTCTAAATGAGATTTTACATCACTTGTCTCATGGCACCTCTTTGTGCTCCCTTCTTGCAACCTACATGAACAGGATAGGAAAATGTTCACTTTGTAAAATACATGTTGCCCTGCGGCAAACTGACATTCCCACCCCAGGTAGATATTTTTGCAATCTGAGCTGCTGCATGGCTCCATCAAGAAAACTTCTGTCTGAGGAAGGAGACTTGCATTCCTAGTAAAAGTACAGGGTGCACATCCCTCAGTAAGGATTAGCCAATGAAGAGCTATGAGATTCATCTGCTTGAGCAACCGATGCTAATTACTTCAGAGCTGTAAGGTATATTGCACAGTAAATTATAAGAAAGCAAGTTTCTGGCAGCAAGAAGAAAACACACCATTAAAGTCAGTACCAACTTCATCAGTGGCAATCTGCCAATTAGGGTTGTGAGTAAGGACATTTTAGCAAAGGTACCAGTTGCTACAATACGCAGCAGTTAAGAATTGCAGCCGTTTGTAAACATACCAGTGAGATCACCAATGCGTGCTATATATTGTTTTACTTTTAAATTATGTCACTTTCCACTATTAGCCTACAGATTCTCTGAGAACTATCCATTCTTTAGAGAAAGCCCTTTTCCTTTACACCACACTGTGTCACTGGAGAGCTGCCTTAGTGACTGACCCAAAAACACAGAACCCAGGAAAGACATCCCATTTTCTATACCCATCCACAATATCTGGTCACGGTATTTGGACTTAATGAAATTACAACACAGTCTTAAATGATGTAGAGCTATACAGGCGCATGCTGGAAGTTAATTGTGGCTGCCTCCTCCCAGCTGTTGAGGAAGGGTTCTGTATCGGGTTTTTTCCCCCCACTAATCTCTCTCTGATTTTAAGGCAGATTTTGAAGGTCCAGATAAAAAGCCAAAATTGTGTTGAAGCTTCTTGTTGACTAAGGCGATTGCACCTACTGTGTGTTTACACATCGATAAGAGAACTTATATCAATCAGGAGTGAAGGGGAAATTCTAATTGTAACTACTCAGCAGTGGTAATTTGTGACTGAGGAATGATCTGTCCCAGAGGGCAAGAAGGCCCAACTGCAAGGCACTAAACTGGCTGGAAGCAGGAATGCTGGAGACAGACTCCTTGCAAGGGAGTGAAGTTTCTCCTTGGTGATAAGAAACAACCTCAGTACTCTATTGTAGTCATCCTGGAAGGAGAATGCTCAGGGGCCACCTTTGGGCAGCAGAGCTGGGCTGGGGGATGGACCTGCAGCCAGGCCAAGGTGCCCCATCCTGATGATCTTGGATTGGTGCTGGTGCAAGCGTATATAAGGAATGTGCTTGTGATGCATCACAGCAGACTCCATGTCGAACCATGTATTGCAGTAGGACTCTGCCCAATGCATTGTTCATTCCTTTTTATTTATTTAAGCACAAAAGTGGTTTTAATTTGCCTCAAGAGGTACTATAAAAATTCCCCAGTAGGAGTCTCAGTATTTTCCTCTCAAGAGTCATGAAGTCTGTCTTGGAGCTTTTTTGAATGCTTCCTGGACAACTTTGTTCTGAAGGCAATCTTCTAAAATGTTTCTAGGGGAGTGAATGAGGTTCCGATTTCGCAGATTGACTTAAACCAGTGCAATCACAGAAGGTATGCTGCCAGTGGATTTCCTCTCTGGAGGTTAGCATGCAGAGCCATGAAGGCAGGGCAGGGAGTGAAGTGGCTCTTTTGGAAGCAGCATGGTCTGGCATCAGCCCAAGCTAGTCATGAAACTTCATGCAGCTCAAGGAGCAAGTGTGTTGGTTGTCTTACGGCATTCTGTTGGAACAGAAAGGAACTGAGACTTTAGAAGTTCAGTCCCCTGTTTCCAATTGACCTATTGATCTATCTCCTTTCAAACAATATCCTAAAATGTGACAAATAAATTCACTGTTGTATTGGGTCCCTGCTTTATTCTATTGGTATTTTATTCAAAGGATCACATCTTGTGGGAGTCTTGTTTCTGGCAGCAATCACCTGTTCAAAGGGCCAGGTGATCTTACCTTACATAAAGTATATAATTTTATAAAAAATAAAGCTAGCTTTGCTTCTGTTGTTATTACCAACTAGCTAACATGTCTTTCCTCTGAATAGAAGGCTTACTCTAGCAGAGCTTCTTAGAATCATAGAATCCACAAGGACCTCCAAGATCATCAAGTCCAACCATCAACCTAACACCACCATGCCTACTAAACCATGTCCTGGAGTCCCACGTGTACAAGTTTTTTGAATATCTCCAGGGACGGTGATTCAACCACCTCTCTAGGTAGTCTGTTCCAACACCTCACTAAAGCTTGAGTCACTGCTTCCATTCTGGAGATCTGTAACAGATTTTGCACAGTAGCTACTGATCTTTCCTGAGACCTGTGCCCTCAATTTACCTGCTAAATATCAATTTTGGGAAAGAGATAAGTTATAAAATGTATGTGGAACACTCAACTTGTACCATCTTAAAGACCATCTTGCTTGCCAGTCATCTATGGTGGGTCTCCGTTAGCAAACTGAGGAGAGATGTATCAAATGTTAAGCTTGCCTAAACCCTTTGTGCTTTCCTTCTTGATACAGTTCCTAAGGACAAGCATGGTACCTTTGTCAACTGTCGTTACCTTCACTGACATGACGGAATGGCCAGAACCTCCACGAGGCCAGCCCCAAATGCACTGGAAACTCCCATTCGACATCTTTTTCCCATTCAAGGTGGCAGTGAATTTGGAAAGAAGCTATAGAAGTGATCTGGCTGGCTATTTTTTGTTGATTCTAATAATCTCTAGTATTCTCTACTTTTGAAAAGTCAAACAGACGGGTCCTGTACTTAAAGTGCAGTAAGTGAATTGATACATTGAGAATGTGATCCAAATCACAGACTTTTCTTCTCAGGTTCTTATACTGTGCCTATGATGTCTATGTGCCTTCTGTTCTGGATTAAGCCACATGGGTAGTTTCTGTCCTGTGTGCTCTCATGCCCCTGTTCTCCATATGCATCATCTGCGAACCTCACTGCAGTGAAACTTGAGAGATGGTGGGATCAAGAGACATTGCATTAATGAGGAACAAGGAGGAGGACATTAAAATGAACATTCCGTGTTCCCAGAAACCAAGAGAGCTTGCTAAACCAAGGAGCATGGAGAAAGGAACAAAGTCCAGTCCAAGCATTTTGAAGCTGCATTCAGGAGAAACACCTGATTTTTCTACATGGAGCTAACTGAGCATTTGAAAACACAGGAGCCCTCCCAGGCCGCCTGAATTATGATGAGTAGACATGTCTGCCAGTCACCTTTAACCTGTCCTTGTTACATGACAACTATGCCTCTGTGACAGTTTTTGACTCTTTTATGTCTTTTCAAATATAGGTATTCAATTGAAATTTGTGTGTTTTATTACAAAAAGCAAAGGAAGTGTGTCCCATCCTCTGAAATATAATTGAATGTTAATTGTTTTTCAAGACAGTTTCCCTCCTGATCTTTTTATCTTTTTGTTTTGTTTTTCTTGAAGAAACAGGCCTGAATATGTTTTTTCCTAATTATGAAACATTCTTTTGTGGCTCCAGATAAGAACTGGATTGATGACAGCCACTGAAATTCTAGGTGGCACATCAGAGAGAGCTGTGAAGAGTCCCAAGGGAAAAAAAGCAATTATTTTAGGATGAATTTGTAGATGTATTATGAGACTGAAGCTTACTGTAATACCTTGCCTCTGGCTCAGTCCTTGGGACTGAGTTAAGTTTATTGTTTTTGAAGGTGATCTGATTGTCTCATCTGCCCCAGTGCATCACACAGACTGAAAGAAATCTCCTCATTCTGTGAGGTTGTGGGATGGCAGTATATTTTTTTAGCCAAGGATTTATTATTTATCTTAAATTCTTCAGGTGATGGAAAAACCTGCCCCAGCTAATGCCAGGTACTCCAGTGGGAAAACGGGAGAAATCCAGCCTACCCCCAGCAAAATGTATTTGTTGCTTTTGTCCGTATGCTGTGTACAGCAACTTCACTGCTCTTTGTCATTGCGAACTTAAACAGAAGAATGCAGAAATAAACGGAAAAACTTGTAATTAGTCAGGATATCAAAGGAGATAACCTGAACAAAAGCGTGGCCCCCCTAAAACATGCAGATTGCGGAGTGACTCTGACTGTTCGCGTGCCCGGCCGCTGTTACAGCCGCTCGCCGGCTCGGCGCCCGCTCCGCGCTGCGGGCTCTGCCGGCGGCAGCGGGGCCTCGCTGTGCGCCCGGCCTGCGCCTCCCCCGGCTCCGCTGACTTTTCCAGCCTGCCACCGGTGCACCGTACGTACCTCTGGACAC
>VWZZ01005521.1:72604-109722 GCA_013399095.1 Psophia crepitans
AGTTGTTAAAATACTGCTACTGTAAAAGTTCTTTATTTCAACTTACTATGTTCCTGGAAAGGAAGACCTGATTATGCCTGCTCCTCCATCTGCATTTTCAGTCCACAGATGTCTTGAGTAAAGCAAGGTGTGAAGCTCAAATTTATTCAGATTAAAATGGAAAAATACTTGCAGGAAACCTTAATGTAAATACGTAGGTGCCCTATAAACAATTGTTGTCTGAAAACCTGAGAGAACCACTCCCTGTCTAGTTGATTAGTGGTCTGAAATAGAGAAGACAAGGATAGACTTTCAGATCAAGAGATTAACTCTTTAGCATTGCATGCAAGATTAATTTCCCATTGGATCTGTGTTAACAGTTCTGTTTTCTTGATATTTATATGAATTAATGTTGAAATCTTGAAAATGCTGAACTTGTTTTTCCTGAACTATAGCTCTGTTGACTTCTGCACTTGTAGTATTTCTAAATATTCTGTTTTCCAAAGTCAGTAACTTACTCGCAGTTAACACTCTGAAAGTTATTCCTTAGTATTGACTGTAGTCAGTCTCCAGTATTGGAGCAACTCTGGTTACTTCATCAGTTGCGTTCTAAAGCCAGAGTGAGCATTCATCGCAGTTTTCTTTTGTTCTCTGCTATTTCTGTTGTGATCCTGTTCAGCTTGTGTGTATTTTGAAATTCTGCTTCTTTACTCCTGAGAAGTAAGCCTCATCCAGGTTACATAAAGGATCCGCAGTGCCAAATACTTAAGTCTCTTTCAAATGCCCTCTTTATTAAGGAAGTGAAACTCTTGAGAAGGTACTGGATATAAAAACTTGAACACCTAGAAACCTATTTGTCCAAAAATTTGACTAGTCTAAAATAACTAAAAATGATTTATGTTTATGCAGTCACAGAGCAAGATAAGCAATTAGGAATTCAGTGAAGATGAATGAAAAAAGGTGGTTTCTTTTCAGATACTGGTTATCTCTCAACAGCTACTGCCTTAGAACCTTCTAAACCCTGAAGTTCTAGCCAAGAGAACTGGAAATAAATTTTTACTCCTTTCTGGTCATACTGTGTGGGATAGGCAGATACTGTATAGTAATGTATAATGCTGGATATAACAGCTGAATTGGACTTCTTCACCTATTCTTTTGTGTGTGTGGTAACCCTTATTTACATTCACAAGTAATCCCTTGTGAAAATGAGGGACAAGCGAAACTTATCTCCAAATTCTATTTTCTACTTTTATGTGTGACATGTTAGTGCAGCCCTCCGTTGTGATTAATCATTTAAGCTTCTTCTGTGTGTATAATGAATAAAAGATTTATTTATTTAGAACGTTGTTAAATGACAAGTTTCTCTTTTCCATCTTTCTCCAGCAGAAGTAACACCCAGAATAGTCACTTTAGGTCATTTGTATTACAGAACATAAAAATTAGAGAGATTAAACAGATCAAATAAAATCGGATAGCTCTGACCATGGCATAGGATTCAGTTTACTGATTTGTAAAGAAGTCTCTGCATCTTCAGATGAGATATGGGTTAGGATTGACTAGAACAGTTCAGTTGAAAGGGACCTACAATGATCATCTAGTCCGACTGCCTGACTACTTCATGTCCAAGTACCTCTTAAATAGTGACAGGCATGGGACATCTTGCATCTCTCTGGAAGCCTGTTCCAGTGTTTGAACACCCTCTTGATAAAGAAGTGTTTCCTAATGTCCAGTCTGAACCTTCCCTGATGCAGCTTTGAACCGTTCCTAGGCGTCCTGTCCCTGGATCCCAAGGAGAAGAGATCAGCACCTCCCTCTGCACATCCGCTCCTCAGGAAGCTGCAGAGAGCCATGAGGTTGCCCCTCAGCCCCTTTTTTCTCCAAACTAGAAGAACCCGGAGTCCTCAGCCATTCCTTGGAGGACATGCCTTCCAGCCCTGTCACCAGCTTTGTTGCCTTCCTCTGGACACATTCAAGTACCTTCACATACTTCATAAATTGTGGGGCCCAGAACTGCACTGCTGCAGCACTCTTTAGTGGTGGTGAGGCTGCACCAACACTAAACACAGCGGGACAGTCCCTCTGTGGACTGGCTGGTCACACTGTGTTTGATGCCTTCTAGGACGTGGTTCGCTCTCTTGGCTCTCAGGGCACAGTGCTGGCTCCTGTTGAGCCTGCTGCTGACCAGCACCCCAGATCCCATTCTGCAGGGCTGCTCTCCAGCCACTCCTCTCCCAGTTTATACTTGTGACCGGTGTTACTCTGAGAGAGTCAACATCATCTCCCAGTTTAGTATCATCAGCTAATGGTGTAGTCAACTCCTGCATTCAGATCATTGATAAGAATATTGAACAGCACTGGCCCTAGAATTGAGCCCTGAGGAACACCACTGGTGACCAATCACTAGCCGGATATAGCCCCATTCACTACAACCTTTTGAGCTCTGTCATTCAGCCAGTTCTTCACCCAACACACGGTGAACCTGCTAATCTCACAGCTGGACAAGTTGTCCAGAAGGATACTGTGAGGAATCGTATGAAAAGCCTCACTAAAACCCAGAAAAAACTGCATCTGCTACCTTTCCTTCTTCCGTTTGGTGCATGACCTTATTGTAGAGGGATATCAAATTAGTTAAACAGGACTTTCCTTTTGTGACCCAATGTTGCCTGTGCCTGATTGTATTGTTCTCTTCAAATGCCTTTCAGTAGCATCTGGTATGATGATCTCCATATTTTTTTTCATGAACGTGTGCCATCTTTTGACTAAGTTGTACTTTTGGTCCCAGAGTGTAGTGTCAGTAGCCATTTTTTCTGTAATTATGTCAGAAGTGTTCTCCCTGTTTTTTTACTCTACTGGTAATTTTGAGACGGGTTAGAAGTTGCTCTGGTGCAACACAGTTTCTGACTAGTGATGCAAGAAGAACTAGATGGAGGATAAGGAAATGTGGTTTCAATTTTTTTTTCAAGTAATATGGCTTATCCATATTACATTAATTATCCAGTTGACACACTTGGACTGCAGCGATTCTCACCTGCATGACTCCTTCAGGCACAACTCTCTGTGGCTCTGCAAAACTTCCTGTGAAGCATGTTGTATGTGCTTTCCATCTGCCTTCATTCCTTCAGCTTAACTTTGAGATCGTATGTGTTTGGGTCCACCCCTTTGTCATTTAGAAAGGGTCCAGACTGTTATTGTGATTGTACATTAATAGTCACTATTCTCTTTAATCTGCAGTCCTGATAGTGCCGTTATGTCCTTTGCAGGCATTTTGAAAACAAAGATTTTGCTGAGAAATGTTCCCTAGCTCATTGACTTGGGCAAAATGCCAGCCTCTATGTATCTTTGTATCTTGCCCGAGTAATGCTGTGACTGTCTGTTCACTCTCCAACATCTATTTATTCTGTAAGAACGTGACTTCCAGTATGTGTGTCTGTCACCCCCCTTCTGCTGCCCCTGTTTGAGCAGTATGCAAAAATACCTTATTTAGGTATGTGGTAAAAGCTGTGTTTCTTTTCCTAACAGTCAAGCTTTTGGCGCTACTACACACAGGAAAACCCTCTAGCTGTATCTAATGAGGCAAGGCAGAGGAGATTGTTTTTAAAACTAGCACTTTTCTGATCTGAGCTTTATGGGCTTGAGTGTCCTTCGGTTTGGTCTTCTAGATTCCCAGAGTCAAAGCTCTGTGACACATGGGATATTGCTTTATATACCCTAGGGGTGGTTAGTGCAGCTCAGGTATTACTGGTTCTCACTTTATTTTGGTGACTTGAAAGCTGGCTTCTCATGCCTAGTCGTGGAGACGTGTGCATTGTGAGCTTTAGCTTTGGAAAGGGACAAAATATTGCTTGAGTTCAAGGGCTTAATGTTTGAATGAAACACTTAATACTGCTTTTTTTTTTTTTTTCCTTTCTTTGTTTCACCACAGATCTCCCTTGCCGTAACCAAAGATTAAGGAATGAATCCATCCGTTGTTGGAGCAACATCCCATTTATCACCGTGCCGCTCAGCCGTGCACATGGAAAATCGTTTGCACACCGCAGTGAGCTGAAACATGCAAAGCGGATTGTAGTGAAGTTGGGTAGTGCTGTTGTGACTCGAGGGGATGAGTGTGGCTTGGCCCTTGGAAGGCTGGCATCTATTGTAGAGCAGGTAATTCTGTGGCTAAAGTGGAGTGTTTGACTTCAGATACTCAGTGATTGTTGGATGGCACAGAAAATTGTATGAAAAGTCATAAAACAGTGATGACCCTTTAAAGCGATGTGTTGACCTTTCCCTTTTTCATCCCCCTGTGGTGCAGTAACATAAACGGTGTAACTCAGTAAATCGGTGTTTGAAGGTGTGGTGGGTTGACCCCGACCAGCAGCTAAGCACCCATACAGATGCTTTTTCACTCCTCATACCTCTGCCGCACCACCAGTCAGGTTGGGAAAAAAGTAGGAAGAGCAAAAGTAAGAAAACTCATGAGTTTAAATAAAGAAGTTTAATAAGTGAAGAAAAGGGGAAAAGAAACAAGTCATGCTAAGGCAATCACCACCTCGCAGAAGCAGCCCAATGCCCAGCTAGTCCCCGACTGATGGCCACACTGGAAGACAATCCTCTGCCCTTTCCTATTCTATTTACCCAGTGTTCTTACTGAGCATGATGTTATGTGATGTGGAATGTACCTTTGGCCAGTTCATATCAGCTGTCCCAAATGTGTTCTCTCCAAATTTTGTGCCCAGCCCCTAGCCTACCTGCTGCGATGGAGCATAGTGGGAAAAAGAAGGCCTTCATGCTGGGCAGGTACTGCTCAACATGGCAGAAGGAGAAGACTTTGATGCTGTGCAAGCACTATTTAGCTAGAGGCAAAATATCAAACCTCTTATCGTCATTAAATCCAAAACACAGCACCATATGGGCCTCTATGGAAAAAGTTAACTCCATCTCAGCCAGACCCAGTGTAGAGGAAGAGACTTGCACAGTGAGATTTTTATGCAATAGGTTGGACATGACTAGGGCATTAATTGGATCTAGTGGGAAGGTGACACTGCAGTTTGTGAAGTCAGCAGAAAGAGTAGACCCTTCTCGATTACCTGAGCATCTGCAGATCTCTTCCAGTAGAAAGCTTGAAGCCTAATTACTTGCAGGGATAACTGATGGGATCAACTCATGTATTGGTTCTCCAAAATTAAATAATGCCTTTGGGAGGGATTGGACATGCCTTCTCTGGGAAGTGAAATTAACATAATAAATTCAAGTAAGACATTTAGCTTTAGAGCTTTGAAAGGAATCTGGCCAGATGCGTACAAGGAAGAAGTAGTGAAGAGCTGTAATATCAGAATTAGCTTCTTCACTCCTAGAATACAAAGTTAGTGAAAATTACAGCTTTGGTGATGGATGGTGAATGGTTGGTGGAAGGTACAGCTACTACTTTACAGCTTTTTTGTGTCTTTCCGTATCTGTAGCAATAGAGGTGGAAAGGCAAGAGATATAGAAGTGTTACCATGTCATACGTGTTGTGAAAAACCAAGCATGACTCTGTCATGGAAACTGTTACTGTGAAAAGAAAGTTTAGCAGGAGATACAGATTGCATGCAGTCCTCTGCACAGCTCCTAAGTAGCTAGGAGGGTGTGCAGGGGTATCTTAGAGGGTGGTTGCCTTTCTTTGCACATCCGTGGATGAAGCAAAACACTCGTGTCAGCAAGAACTGGTAAGCATAAGGTTATCTGTACCAGGCAGAACTGTCATGCCAGCGGTGACTGTACTCCAGGCCCTGTTTCTTATGTTCTGTGTTACAGGTGTCAATGCTGCAAAATCAAGGCCGAGAGATGATGATTGTCACCAGTGGTGCTGTAGCTTTTGGAAAGCAGCGTTTGCGTCATGAGATCTTGCTTTCTCAGAGTGTGAGGCAAGCGCTTCATTCAGGCCAGAGTCAGCTAAAAGATATGGTGAGTGGCTGGTGGCACCCTGCTTTTCCTTGTATGTTGGGTAGTGCCTGCTCAAGTCACTGCCTGACGGCTGTTCTTTATCTTTGTAGGCTATTCCAGTCTTGGAGGCCCGAGCCTGTGCAGCAGCTGGCCAGAGTGGACTAATGGCTCTGTATGAGGCAATGTTTACGCAGTACAGCATCTGTGCAGCTCAGGTAAGGGACTACTTCTTTCCTAGACTGACTTGTTACTTCTGTCAGTGATGGAATTGTTCTTGGATTTTTTCCATGTTTTGTGTGCTGCTGTCTTTACTGTAGCCTTACATTTTCATTACCATCCTATTTTTGGGGCTTCTTATTGTAGTGTAAATGGTAGCTTATACAGGAGTGCCTTGCCAAGTATTCCTGAAATGGAGTCTAAAATCTATCATCAAGGTGAAACAAATATGCTTTTTCTTTTTGAGGTTCATGTGTGTCCTGCTCTTACCAACAAAGCAGGTATCTGTTAAGGTCTCTTCACAAAAGCTTAAATTGGTGATCCAAAGCGAGGGTTTAAAAACCACAAGTGGCTGAACTGCCACACATTTTGTAAAGCTGACAGAACTGCATATCCACACTTCAGAACTTGTCCATCTGCTCCACAAACCCTTCTAACTTGTGCGTGATGGTATCCCTAGCCTGAGTCTTCTACTTATACTGAGTGCTGCAACTGTATTTATTGAATGACTCTTAAACAGGCTTTGCTTAAGTACTCTGAGAATACAGAATTGCATCAACTGTAAGGCCTTACTTGTTTAGACAATTCTAATGAATTTAGGAGCCTAGTATGAAGTCTTGCTTGGAGGAACTTTTTCCTGTAATACAGTGTAGTTGATACCACTAAAATGTTTACAGTACAGTTAACAATCACTCTAAGTTGCACTGGATTGTCTTGTTCAAGTCTGTAGACAGCTATAATTTGTTCAATATAAAAGAATTAGTTGCCTGTGCTGAAAAAGTCAGCGTACACCTTGATTCCAAGTGCTCTTGTAACACTTGTGTGGTGTAGAGTTGTTTGCTTAGTTCTGACATGTCCAGTGGCAGAGTAAAAATGAAAAAAAGTCCCTTCAGAGCAGACTTTGAGGGTACTTTTGTCTTAAAATACCAGAAAGAAAGGGGTGGTGTGTGCATGCAGAAGGCTTGAAGACCAAGATCGTTTCAAAAAAGAAAGTGAATTCTAGAGCTGAAGAGAAGTCATGAGACAAAGCATCCTTTCTACGTGTGACAATAAAAACATTAGACTGGGGAAAAAAAGAAAGGCGGTGTCTTGAATAATCTATTAAATTGTTTAGTGTCTTAGTGGTTATTATCAGTATCTATATTCTGCTTATGGGTTTTTCTGTGTTGATTCCTGCAGCCTGTGATCTGTCAACTTGAGAGAGACTGTTATAGGCTCCAGTAGCAGTTAAGGCATATAAATCTGAAAATGTTGTGAAAAAGTATATTTCTCACTTATATTCTGTCTCCTTTAAATATGGCTTATGTTTCTTTCATGACCCAAAGGGCATGACCAATCTGTTGTGATATGTTAATACATACATTTATGATGGTCTTCTCAGAAAAAGTGGTAGACTAAGTATATATGAATTTTTTTCCCTCCTTTTTAGATTTTAGTCACCAACCTTGATTTCCACGATGAACAGAAGCGTCGGAACTTAAATGGAACGTTGCATGAGCTTTTAAGAATGAATATTGTCCCTATAATTAACACTAACGATGCTGTTGTTCCACCTCCGGAGCCAAACAGTGATCTACAGGGGGTAAATGTGGGTAAAGTATTGCAAGGGGGTGGATGGTATAGCCCTAATGTATATTTCACTAATGCCATAATCTGGGACCTCTAAAGCCTGCAGCAAGGAAACAAACGTGCAAAATTAATAACGTGGACAGAGACTACTGGAAGACTATGCTGACCTGTCTGTTTCTGGCATGATACAGTGCTGTGGGGTGGAAGCAGGGCACATGATGTCTGCTCTGCCAAAAGCAAGCATGCCCAGTTTGGTTTTCACTGAATAATTGAAGTTGGAAGGGACATCTGCAGGTCGCCTAGTCCAGCACCCCCACTTAAAGGAGGGTCAGTTAGTGCTTCTTGTCCTGTCGCTGGGCACCAAGGTGGAGAATGCAGGTATTGATCACAGTGCTTATCATTTTGATAACTGCTTTACTGCATTCTAAAAGTGCATGTACTTTCACACAAAGATCACTTTCTAAGTTTCCAGTGGGTGT
Source organism: Psophia crepitans (assembly GCA_013399095.1). Classification (NCBI taxonomy): domain Eukaryota; kingdom Metazoa; phylum Chordata; class Aves; order Gruiformes; family Psophiidae; genus Psophia; species Psophia crepitans. Next base: position 80,752 of record VWZZ01005521.1, read on the forward strand.
GCACAAAGTAGCTCAAAGGGACTTGGTAGTGCTGAGGTAGCTTGCTTTTGTATGTTACAGCCAAATATTTCCTAGTTCTTCGCACTATTCAGTACTGCTGATACGCATGTGCATTGCAGGTTATTAGTGTGAAGGATAATGACAGTCTGGCAGCACGACTGGCTGTGGAAATGAAAACTGATCTCCTGATTGTTCTCTCAGACGTAGAAGGTTTGTGAGTCATTTCTTTACATTCGTGTTTTATTGAAGTACCTCAGATCATCAAACCAACCTACGTTGGGTTTTACTGATCTCTTCAGTTCATATCTTTTACAGGGACAATTACAACCTACCCCGTAACTCCCTAAGGCATATACCCAATGCTGATGCTGTTGCATAAACCAAAGCCCGATTGCCACGCTGTTGAATATGGGTGGGTGAGAATGCATATGAACTTGAGACTTGTTCCAGGACCAAGAATACCATATGTACTGTGGTACTTCTGCTAGCTTCTCAGAACTGCATGATACAGTCATCAGTAATATGCAGGGTAAAGGCTATGTGTTTAGAATAAGAAGTATAAGCCAAATACTACTCTACAATTGTTTCTTTTAGCAGCAGGTTCTGTCCTTCAGTGAATTACAGTTACAGTACAAGTCCTGGTCGTTGCCTTCTAGATACTCGAAACTTGCTTTTTCTGTCTCGTAGACATTTGGTTTGCACTGCTCTAACCTTTTGAGCTGTGCTGCTGTGATACAGTCTGTCACCTATGGATGTTGAAGTTAGTTTTCTAGCGAGAGGAGAGTAGTGGGTGCAGTTTCAGATAAGTGCAGTGCACATCACCCAAGTCACATAGTCTTTGCATCTTCTCCAGATGGGTTTACAGATTCAGGGCCCTCTGGAGATCATCTAGTCCAACTCCCTTGCTAGAGCAGGATCGCCAAGAGCATGTAGCACAGGAATGCATACAGGTGGGTCTTGAATACCTCTAGAGAAGGAGACTCCACAAACTCTCTGGGCCGCCTGTCCCAGTACTCTGTCACCCTCAAAGTAAGTAAGTTTTTCCTCATATGGAGATGGAACTTCCTGTGTTCTAGTTTGTGCCTGTTGCCCCTCGTCCTGTCACTGGGCACCACTGAAAAGAGTCTGCCCCCTTCCTCTAGACAGCCACCCTTTAGATCTTTATAAGCATTGATCAGATCCCCTCTCAGTCTTCTCTTCTCCAGGCTAAACAGACCCAGCTCTCTCAGCCTTTCCTCATATGGAAGATGTTCGAGTCCTCTAATGATCTTGGCAGCCGTCCGCTGGACTCTCTCCAGTAGTTCCCTGTCTTTCTTGAACCGAGGAGCCCAGAACTGGACACAGTACTCCAGGTGTGGCCTCACCAGGGCAGAGTAGAGGGGAAGGATAACCTCCTCCCTCGACCTGCTGGGCATGCTCTTCTTGATGTACCCCAGGATGCTATTGGCCTTCTTGGCCATGGGGGGACACTGCTGGTTTCCTTCAGTGGATCCTGAACTTTGGCACGTATTGTAGGCCCTGAGGAGGCAGAAAGTGCTTTTCCATAAACACAGTTTCTTTTAGCAGATTTGTCTGGATTTCATGGTTGATTCTCATTGAAATGACTGTCTGAGTACAAATCATTTAAGCAACAGTCAAAACAACTTGTAAAACCAATTAACACCAAACACCCCTGTCCTCCAGGTTTTACAGATTCACAGATTGACACAGATTCACAGAGTGATAGGGATTGGAAGGGACCTCTGGAGATCATCTAGTCCAACCCCCCTGCGAGAGCAGGATCACCAAGAGTAGATCACACAGGAACAAGTCCAGGCAGCTTTTGAACATCTGCAGAGAAGGAGACTCCACCATCTCTCTGGGCAGCCTATTCCAGGGCTCTGTTACCCTCACAGAGAAGAAGTATTTCCTCACATTTAGATTGAACCTTCTGTTTTCCAGTTTATGGCCATTGCCCCTTGTCCTATCCCTGGGAACCACTGAGAAGAGCCTGTCCCCATCTCCCTGACACCCACCCTTTAGATATTTATAAGCATGGATAAGATCCCCCCTCAGCCTCCTCTTCTCCAAGCTGAACAGCCCCAGCTCTCTCAGCCTTTCCTAATACGGTAGGTGCTGCAGGCCCTTAATCCTCTTAGTGGCTCTGCGCTGAACTCTCTCCAGTAGTTCCTTGTCTTTCTTGAACTGAGGAGCCCGGAACTGGACACATTACTCCAGGTGAGGCCTCACCAGTGCAGAGTAGAAGGGGAGGATAACTTCCTTTGACCTGCTGGCCATGCTCTTAATGCATCCCAGGATGCCATTGGCCTTCTTGGCTGCAAGGGCACACTGTTGGCTCATGGTCATCCTGTTGTCCACTAGGACTCCAAGGTCCTTTTCCCCAGAGCTGCCCTCCAACAGATCAGCCCCCAAGGTGTACTGATACATGGGGTTGTTCTTCCCCAGATGCAGTACTTTACACTTGCCCTTACTGTATTTCATTAGATTTCTCTCCGCCCAGCTCTCCAGCCTGTCTAGGTCATGCTGGATGGCAGCACAGCCTTCTGGCATGGTAGCCACTCCTCCCTGTGTTGTATCGTCAGCAAACTTGCTGAGAGTACCTTCTATCCCTTCATCCAGGTCATTGATGAATATATTGAATAGGGCTGGACCCAGCACTGACCCCTAGGGGATGCCACTAGCCACAGGCCTCCAACTAGACTGCCCCATTGACCACAACTCTCTGAGCTCTTTCCTTCAGCCAGTTCCTAATTCACCTCACCACCCAGTGGTCCAGTCCACACTTCCTGAGCTTGGATATGAGGATGCCATGGGAGACCGTATCAAAAGCTTTGCTGAAGTCGAGGTAGGCCACATCCACTGCCTTCCCCTCATCTATCCGTCTAGTGATGCCATCATAAAAAGCTATCAAATTGGTCAAGCATGACTTCCCCTTGTTGAATCCATGCTGACTACTTGTAATAAGCTTTGTTTCCTCAACATGCTTTGAGATGGCACCAAGAACAAGCTGTTCCATCATCTTTCCAGGGATGGAGGTGAGGCTGACTGGCCTTATAGTTACTCAGGTCCTTCTTCATGCCTTTTTTGAAGATTGGAGTAACACTGGCTTTCCTCCAGTCCTCAGGCACCTCTCCTGTTCTCCAGGACTTTTCAAAGATTATGGAGAGTGGCCTAGCAATGACTTCCTCCAGCTCCCTCAGCAGTCACGTGTGCATCCTATCAGCGCCCAAGTTTATTCATTCTATGTGGCAACTTGTCATGGAAAAATGTGTGTCCTCTCCTTCCCATCAAGGCTATCAAGGAAGGACACAGATAGTCTGCACTTGTGCTCTTTAATTTGTAATGCTAGTATCTGTTGCACACAGAATTTCTGGGAAGTGTGGTGGCAGAATTTAGGTTTAATGTGTTAGGTGAACCAAAGTGTCATTCAACTCCAAACAGAGTTACTTAAAATTACTAGATTTAAAAAAAAAAAAGAAAAAGTATGTCTGTAGCATTGTGTTCCTTCGTGGCAAAATTCCATAGTTACCGTTTTTACATATTTCTGAATTGCTCAGTTTATTGCTGTACAACCCAGCGTTCAAGAATATCATCTGAGATTTTGGTGAGGAGGACTATCCTTTGCCTGTGAAGTTGTGGGCTTTTATATGTAAGACTTTGTTTTGAATATGTAAAAGCTGTAAACTGTCTCTGTAACCTCAACCAAGCGTCACTCTCTCCCAGCTTGCATGCTGCTATTCAGCATGTGAAGTTTTGGTTTCTTATTCATTATGCTTTCAGTAAAACTGTATTTCTTGAGTCTGCCTCTTAAGTGTTGCATGCTCTCGGTCCCACAAAAAGTAGGGTTCAGTGACAGTTTTCAATCCTGTAAAGTAGAATACAGCTTTCTTCAGCCTCATGGATTATTTTTCTTTTTTTCTTTTTTCATGGGTGAGCTTTGGAGATCAGAGTATATAACACTAACAGATTTTTGTTATTTATTTCAGGACTCTTTGACAGCCCTCCAGGATCTGATGATGCAAAGCTCATTGACATATTCTACCCAGGAGATCAGCAGTCTGTAACATTTGGAACCAAATCCCGAGTGGGAATGGGAGGCATGGAAGCCAAGGTATGAAATGTGGAACATAAGTTTTGTTATTGGGAAGGAAAGGGAGATGTGGGAAGGGAAGATAGAGGAGATGATTGTGCTGCCCTTCAGATGGATCTTGACAGGCTGCAGAAATGGGCAGACAGAAACCTTATAGAGTTCAATAATGAGTAGTTCAGAGTCCTACCCCTAGGGAATCATAGAATCATTAAGGTTGAAAGAGATCTCCAGCATCATCTAGTCCAACCATCCCCCTACCACCTATTACCCACTAAACCATGTCCTTAAGTACCACATCCAACCTTTCCTTAAACACTCCCAGGGACAGTGACTCCCCCACCTCCCTGGGCAACCCATTCCAATGCCCGACCACCCTTTCTGAGAAGAAGTTTCTCCTCATCTCCAATCTGAACCTCCCCTGGGGCAACTTGCGGACATTCTCTCTTGTGCTATCACTAGTTATCTGCGAGAAGAGGCCGACCTCCAGCTCGCCACAACTTCCTTTCAGGGAGTAGTAGAGGGCAATAAGGTCTCCCCTCAGCCTCCTCTTCTCCAGACTAAACAAGCCCAGTTCCCTCAGCTGCTCCCCATAAGACCTGTGCTCCAGTCCCTTCACCAGTTTCGTTGCCTTTCTCTGGACACGCTCCAGGGCCTCGATGTCTTTCTTGTGGTGAGGGGCCCAAAACTGGACACAGTCCTCGAGGTGCGGCCTCACCAGGGCTGAGTACAGGGGGACGATCACCTCCCTGCTCCTGCTAGCCACACTATTCCTGATACAAGCCAGGATGCCATTGGCCTTCTTGGCCCCCTGGGCACACTGCCGGCTCATGTCCAGGCGAGCGTCAGTCAACACCCCCAGGTCCTTTTCCTCTGTAGAACTTTCCAGCCACCCCGCCCCCAGCCTGTAGCGCTGCCTGGGGTTGTTGTGGCCAAAATGCAGGACCCGGCACTTTGCCACATTGAACCTCATCCCACTGGCCTCTGCCCAGCGATCCAACCTGTCCAGGTCCCTCTGCAGTGCCATCCTACCCTGCAGCAGATAGACACTTCCCACCAGCTTGGAGTCGTCTGCAGACTTACTGAGAGTACACTCAATTCCCTCATCCAAATCATCAACAAAGATATTAAAGAGGATGGTCCCTCTGAGAAGAACAATTCCATTCACTGGTATAGGCTGGGGTCTTGGCTGACAGGAAAGTAGGTTCGCTGAAAAAGTTGTAGGGGTCCTGGTAGACACCAAGTGGAATGTGAGCCAGCAATACGCCCTTTGGGCATAGCAGGCCAGCGGCATACTGGGTTGCATTATAAAGAATATAGCCAGCCCATCAAGGGAAATCATTTCCCTCTGCTCAGCACTAGTGAGACCACATCTGTAGAGTTGTGCGTAGTTTTGGACACTGCAGTACAAGAAGGACATGGCATACTACAGTAAATCCAATGGGGAGCTATGAATATGGTTAAAGAATTGAAGCGTCTGTCACACTAGGAGAGGCTGCGAGCTAGGACTGTTTACTCCAGAAAAGAGAAGATTTTTGTATAAATACCTGAAGGGAGAGTGTAGAGAGCAGAGAGACAGACTCTTCCCTGTATCCAGGGAACAGACAAGAGGCAATGGGCACTGAAATACAAAAAATTAAACTGAAATGTGAGGATTTTATGGTGAGGTTGCTGAAGCACTGGAGCAGGTTGCCGAGAGAGCTTGTTGAATCTCAGTGTTTGGAGATGTTCAAAATCTGACTAGATGGTGTCTTGCATAACTTGGTATAGTTGACCCTGCTTTAAGCAGGCAATTGAACTATGTGATCTCCAGAGATCCTTTCCAGCCTCAGTTATTCTGGAGTACTCTGCAATGGTTTATGGGTTGGACTCGATGATCCTTATGGGTCCCTTCCAACTTCTATGATTCTATGGTTCCGTTAGCTTCTCGCTTAGGTCCATGTGAATTGAAAAGACTGTTAATGAATTACAGTCCAGTAGTATGTAAAACATGACATTTGAGACTATATAAAGTTGGTGTTTTAAATTAAAATAAGAGTTGATCTTCACTTCTTTCTTATGTGATGATGCAAAGACTGTGGGAAACCCTGTCACTTGAATCTGATATGATACCTTTGTCTCCTTTCTGAGTTTGTACATGTGTTGTTTGCTTCTGAGGGATACATTGGTGGAGACCAAGGTATTTTAGTTCTTGGGTACAAGATTAATAGAGGTAGGAGGGGCAATGGGTTTTAGTGCTATGTTCAGTCAGATACCCTCAGTATTTGTTGCTGTGAGTGCATAAACATGACTGTGGTGTTACACTTCAGCATATGCCTCTCATGATGCTGGGATAGGCGCTACGGTAGTGTTTATTGGTGCGGTTTTCCTAAGGATGCTTTTGGAATATTGTCTGTAAAAACTGAAGTGGATTTTGACTAAGCAGGGAAAGACCAAAGTGGAATTCTTCACCAGTTATGTTTTATTTCATTTTCTGAAGAATCGGGTAAGGCAGACTTCAGTATCAGTGTGGACTGGAAGGTGGGAAAAGGAGGAGGTGTTTGAGTGTTCTTTTTGTAACTATGGGATGTACAGAGCATATTTAGAAACAACTTTCCCTTGATCTGGCTTCTGGAATAGTTTAAACCATTCCAGATACTGAGGGAAAGTTCCCAAGGTCAGAGAGTACTTGTATTGTAAAAATAATCTGTTAGAGATATTTGGTATCTTTAAGTCTGAGTTACATAGAGGCAGCCCTGGATGCTGCTGTTACAACAAAAATTTTATAGAGTTGGGAATTAAGTAATAATTTTGGAAAACTGTAACATCAATAATAGAATAAACAGATGGTATCTCCAAGTACAAATCTTGATTATCAGCATGAAACTTGAGCAAAAATGGAGCAGTTGATGGTCTTACAGTAGTAAAGAGTTTAATGTGATAGTATATCTGACAGGTGGTGTCTCCCAGTGAATATGGACTGTAATACCTAATTGTAGAACCATATTAGGAAAGTGAGGAAGCGGAGAAGTTTTTGCAGTAAAGTAAATGACACGTAATTAAATATAGCAGTGGGATAATGCTGCCCGTACTTGGATCACAAAAAGAAACAAAGGAGACCACAGACAGTACCTCTTCAGTAGGTAACATCTGGGATTTAGGTTTGTGGTTTTGCATGAACCAGTGAAATGTTGGAGGGGGAGGGAGTTTTAGGGAAATCATGTTGTGATGCCTTAAGCGATGGTGCAAGTGTGTAGAAAGAGGCTAATCTAAGGACTAAACAGCACATGGGTATTTCAAAGGACCCTTATTAATAAGCTAATCTTGCTGTAAGCTTAGTATTCTGTAGAAGGACTAAGTAAACTTCAGTATACCAACACTGAAGTTCAGAAAGGGAACTCATGTTGCCCTTCATGTTAGGGCAATGCCTACAAAGATACTGCCCCTAAATTTCATAGAACTCTTGTTGATCGTGCTGCCTGCCTCCCCACCCACCCTCCATGACAGCCTTTAGCACATAGGTGATCTAGAATATCACTGATTCCGGTTCCCAGCTGTCTGTGGACATCAGATTGGTCTTTTTTCAGACTTGCCTTCTTGCCTTAGAATCTTATGCATGCTGCTTCTATGCATTGCTTCATATGCTGTGATCCTGACCTTTGAAGATGACACCTAAATGCTATACCTATAGAATTCTTCTCCAACATAACAACAAAAGACAGGAAGGATGCCAAATAAAAAGCATATAATTACAAACTGAAGACTTCAAATAGAGCCTACTGAAAGAAACAGGTATTAAGACAGTAGGTGTACTCCCAAGTAAAAAGAAGCAGCAAATAAAAAATCTGATGAGAACGTGAATGGGAAATGTGAACAAAGTAGTTAAAAACTTTATGTGGAAACCTGAGTAACTCTTCAGCAAACTTGATAGCTTCACCAAAGGCTTATAAACAATGAGAATACCTCTACATCTTAGGCAGACCCCACGGAGTGCTTAGGCTGATCAACTTTCAAGGAAGTAGTTTAGACAGCTAAAGGTATTGAATGCTATCATTTTACGGTAATGGCTAGGACTTGAGCAAGAGCAGTGCTCTGCAGTACAAGTAATAACACGTGGTCACTTAAAGTGCGTTAATTATTGATGGTTAATCAATGTCAGGGAAATTGGCAACAGAATCTTTGGAAGAAAAAAGAAAATTAGGTTTTTCAGACCATAAGAAGTACTGGCAACATAACATAATGGTGAAGAAGAGCACAAGACCAAAGTGCACTTGCAGAAATCTTGAAAAAAACAGGCTGCTAGGAAGATTTGAAGTGCACTTATAAAGTGGCAGCTAGTTAAGGAAGGGAAGGTAAAGCACAAATACATGATCTCATTCAGTGCTTCATTATGGAAATTCTTGGTGTGTTGAATGGTCTTTGAAAGCATAAGTGATCAATCTGGAGATCAAAATTGAGCAAGAAGTCTTGTTGAGAGTGGTTCATATAACAAGTGAATTTCCTGGAACTGGCTTTATCCTTCGCTGTAGGTGAAAGCAGCTCTGTGGGCCCTCCAAGGAGGCACCTCTGTAGTGATTGCAAATGGAACCCACCCAAAGATCTCTGGTCATGTCATCACAGATATTGTGGAAGGGAAAAAAGTTGGAACTTTTTTTTCAGAGGTAAAACCTGCAGGTGAGTACTAAGGTAATGTGTACGTTGAGAGTTGTAGAGATTTCCTGAAAGGTTAAAGTTAAAATTTGGCTAGACCTTTACAATAACTGAGAAAACACACTACTTGAAAAATAGATTTGAAAGGCCTTTTCTAAAGTAGCAATAGAAAATGCTGAATCCTCTGCCCTGTTTTCCTCCATCTGATAAATTGCTACATGAGACTTGCATTTGAAGAATACAATGAGTAGAATGTTTACCCTTTTTAATCTTAGGGGGTATCATCTAGTATTGAAGATTTCAGTTTGAAAACATGGACATAGAATGTGCTGCTGAACTAAGATAGTATTTAGTTTTATTTCTTATTGTAAATTCCTTTTACAGCTCTTTTGGTACGGTAGGTAGGAGTGTTTTCCTGCCACCGCATTGCTGGGATGGTGTAACATTTGCTGGAGAAAATCAGACTGAAGATCTGTGACCTTAGCAGAATAGGACAAGTACGGAATGAACCTTTTGACTTGTGCTTTAAACCAAGCTGATTTCTTTGCGTATAATAATCCACAACTGATTTCTTGTATGAATTTGTTGAATCATCTTTTGAACCCATGTAAAGACTTAGCATCCACAGGGTTCTCTGTGTTGTGATAGTCAAGAGCCTTAGCTAGATACTGTGTGTAAACTCTGGAGCTAGAACTATGTGAAGAACTGCTTGTGTTAATTTGGGTTTGAGGGAGTGGGGAAGGTTTTGAATTTCCTTTAGTAGCTTCATTTGATGACCCTACTGCTTGTATGGGCAATCAACCCTTGCTCAACTTTGAAGATATGAAACATTGTCTTTGCACTCATTATTTCTCTTCCACATAAAAGAAGTTGGGTGTTAAACATTTTGTACTGAAGCTCTTCCACAAAGTTGATCATCCCCCTTTCTCCTGTTCAAAACTGTTTTCATTCTATTGTCACCTTTTTGAGATAGGGAAAAATAAGAATTTTGCTTAGTGTTCAAGATGCAAATGAAGCTTTAATTTATGACATGGCAGGATAATCTGATAAGATTGATTATGTTTTCTGTTATGTTCTCCAGGCCTTTTTTAATAATTCCAAAGATGAAATTTGCTTTTTGATGTTGGTGTTCACTGAGATGATGTTTTCACAGTAGTATTTGTTACAGTACTAAGGTCTGATTTTCCTTTCCTCCCTGTCTACGTTGCTTCGTGTTTATCTGCTTTGAATTACACTTGCTGTTTTGTGACCTAGTGACATGGCTGCAGAGGAAGTCACAGAATTGCTGAATGAATGAGGTTGGAAGGGACAGTGATAGGTGACAGGGTCATCTGGTCCTACCTCACCCTGTTCAAGCAAGTTGACCAGGACTGTGTCCAGACAGCTTTTGAGTATCTCCACGAATGGAGACTTTACAACCTCCCTGGACAACACATGCCAGCGCTCGAGCATTGTCACAGTGCAAAAGTGCTTCCTGATAGGAGGCACATCCTGTATTTCAGTTTGTGTCCATTGCCTCTTGTCCTGTCACTGAGCACCACTAGAAAGAACCTGTCTCCTTCTTGTTTCCATTCTCGTTTCAGGTATTTGTACATACTGATGAGATCCGCCCCCCCTCGACCTTTCCTCTCCAGGCTAAAAAGTCCCAGCTCTTTCAACCTTCCCTCATATGAGAGATGCTCCAGTCCCTTCATCATCTTTGCAGCCCTTCATTGGACTCTCTCCACAGTGTCTATGTCTCTCTTATATTGGGGAACCCAGAACTGAGCACAGTACTCCAGGTATGGCCTCACCAGTGATGAGTAGATGGGAAGGATCACCTCCATTGACCTGGTGGCCACACTGGTCCTAGGGCAGCCCAGGACACTGTTAGCCGCCTTTGTGGCAGAGGCATGCTTCTGGCTTGTGTTCGGCTTGGTGTCCACCAGGACCAGGTCCTCCTCTGAAAAGCTCCTTTCTAGGAAAAAGTGGAATAGCGACACTTTTTGGTTAGTCCCACTATAATAAATTTGTATCAGCAGTAAAGCTTTTCATCTTGTGACCTCATTCTGAGTCACTTGCAAATATGGAATTTTACTGGCACTCTTCCACTATTGTGGCAAGTGTTTACTCTTTGTCTTCTATCTTTCAAAGAACACACTTTGGAAGTACAAGTAACTTTTAAAATTATATCTGCTTACATACATGTCACTTTTCTCAAAGAATACCAAAACACAACATACTTTATAAAGTATGACTTCAATTTAAAAAGCTGTTTCAACACTTCTTAAATAAGTCTAATTAGTCATGTGTCCATGAGTTCTTTTCTTACACTTCCCACTATACCCCTTGATATTTTCCGTAACATTGGAATTCCTGCTCTGGCAATTTTCATGGGCCCCTTATTAAATAGATGTTAGGTCATATTTAACACCTTCAAGTCATCTGTTTTAGAGGCAATATCAGGAGAGTTAAAATCACAACTTAGTTTATCCATGAGCTACTTGCGAACTCTTTGGGGAAATGCTACCTGAACCTGATGACTTGTCTTGAAGCGGAAACAGAAGTAACCTGTTTGTGAGGTGCCATATCATTTCAGTTTTAGAGAGATTCTTTGAGCTCCTGAAAAAAAGATTAAAAAAAAAATAATCCACCTTTCTTCTTCAGGAACCCTTCTAAAACGCATGCAGGGAGAGACAGAGGGAAAGCAATTTGGCTGCTAGCTGTTACTCAGATTGGGTTTTGGCTTCCATTATTGTTTGTTCATTCCCATGCTATTTTGTAATCCTTTCTGATTTCCTCAGTTGGATACTCTTCAAAGTTTGCCTCCTTTCTTTCAGTAGCCTACCATGCCCTGAGACTTAGCTATCCTGGTCTCCTTTTTCCCTTGTGCACCCTTGCCTCTGACGTGGTGACCTTACAGAATCTCTGTGATGACCCTTTGCATTTGATGGCTATAGCAGTATTTTTGTGTCAGGTACAGATTTTCCTGGTTTCACATACAACAGATTTCTTGAATATGTCTGTGAATACTTTGTATTTCCTTTCCTGCTTTCAGCAAAGAATCGGAAGATGGAAGGGCTAGTGTTCACTTCCACATGTGCTGTCACTTTGTCTGCATGGCGTATTTTTGGGTTTTTTGCAGGTCCTACAGTAGAGCAGCAGGGCGAAATGGCTCGAGCTGGTGGCAGGACCCTGGCAGCTCTACAGCCTGAGCAGGTGACAGAACAATATGGCCTCACTTGTTAAGCTTGTCAACATTTTACACCATGGATTTATAACACAAATGGGCTCCTTGGGACAGGGATCTGTTCTTTGTGTGCCAGATCCATTATTTGGATTGTAGCATGCTTGAAGAGATGAGAAAAGCAGACAGATGATGTACCTTTGGGATGAAATAATATATACTTTCATGTGGGGTTCATAAAAATTTTAATAGCATCAAATGCCACACAGGAGGGAATTGTCATCAGAGCTGCTGAAGAATGACTGTAATAACTTGCTCCATTTACTTCTGTGTGTAATGTGTGTGAAAGAGGAGCTGCAGACAATCAATTACTGCTGCAGGTGGGTAGGTAAAATGTGGCATCTGTTGTGAAGAAGACAAGGTGGTCTTAAAGGAAGAACATTGTGGGTGTGGTGAAGAAGACTGGGCATGAAAAACAAGATAATAAAAAGCAAAGTAAATGTCGAAGCGGTGTTCAGCCTTATTTTTCAATGTGATGCAGGCTGGAAAAATCAGCTGGCCTGAAGTATTTGGGGAGTCAAGACAGTGAGAGGATGTGGTCAACATAAATGGACTGAAGGGGACTAGATGTCAAATAGCATGGATTTTGTGTAACAAGTCAGTTGAGAAACTGTTTTCTCTTACAGAGAGCGGAGATTATTTATCGTCTTGCTGACTTACTAACTGACCAGAGAGAAGAAATTCTCTTGGCAAACAAAAAGGACTTAGAAGAGGCTGAAAGTAAAGGTAATATTTCAAGTCCTTCCATGGTAATCCTATTGTATTGAACCTCTCAGGGCCTCAAAGGAAAGGAGCAGAACTGGACTCTTCTGTCACCTGGGATTGGGTAGTGTGGCTGTCACGGATTAGTGAACCCAGGACCTGGAGAGTTTGGCAGTATAAACAGCTGCAGCTTCCTTGATTGCATTAAACAGATGCCTTCATCAGAAGATACTGAGGCCTTGCAAAACACCAACCAGTGTATTGTAAAAAAAAAAAAAAAAAGTTAGTGCTCCATTTTGCCAAAGGAGGCTCACTTTAAAAATGGAATATAGCAAACATCATCCCTGTTATTGTCATGCCTAAAGTGAATATTTTCTGGGCTGGTTAAGAGAATGCTGGGTCCCTGAGAGGAAGGCTGTGATCTCTATACTTAAATTGATGCTCTCCAAAGAGAACCATGTTCCCTTCTGGTTGAGGAAGGTTCTCTCTAGATGGCTTGGATTAAGCCCACTGACGCGTTAATTGATAGGTTGGGGTCTGTACATACAGGGATAGCAAATGTATGAAAATGACACATCATGAATTCTAATACTTTGTGGAAGATGCCAGGGAACCATTTTTTACTGACCAGAGTACTTGAGGGGACATTCCTGGGTTAACTTACTGTCTGAACATGTTCAGACTAGAAAATTCAGGCAGTTCTTGCCCAGTCTGAACAGAAATGTTATGCACGCATCTGCTGTGGGATTTCTATCTGTAAAACAGAAAGATGAAATTACTGCCCAAACTTTGCAGAAGTACTGCAAGGGTAGAAATCTTAAATTCAGACATAATAGGACAAACCTTATCTTTGTAGATGTTGATGTTGCTTCATGTACAAAGGACTTAAATGGCATGAAGTGAAAATGTGGTGGTGGGTGAAATCATTGTCACATTTGAGTGGTTTTATTGTGGCTACCAGGCTTACCGCTGTGCATTTTTCATGTCATGCAGGTTTTTTGCTGGGCTGTGGGAAGTATCTGAATTTCCCTGAGGTTCACCACTTGTTTAAGTCGCTTTTGCTTTAGCCTAGGCAGACCCATCTATCTCCAGCAAAACTTTTTCTTTCTTTTAGGGAGATTGGCACTTCCTTTGTTGAAACGTTTAAGTCTGTCTACATCAAAGCTGAACAGCTTGGCTATTGGCCTGCGTCAGATTGCAGCATCCTCGCAGAACAGCGTTGGCCGTGTAATTCGTCGAACACGAATAGCAAAAGACCTGGATTTGGAGCAGGTGACAGTGCCCATTGGCGTCCTTCTCGTCATCTTTGAGTCTCGTCCTGACTGTCTTCCACAGGTGTGTAAGGAGGGCAGATTACACTGTTGGGAATTCTTTGATGACAACAGAAGGGGTATTTCTGTTGGTGACCAATTGCGAGGCTGCAAGAAGCCTTGTCTCAAAGGGCTCTTGGCTGCTTCTAAAATTGATTTTGTTGACATCCTTGTTTTTCCTGCAGAGATATTCTCAGTGCTTCCGTGGTGTTCAGAGTTATTCAGGCCTGGGTTTTGGGTTTTGTTGTGGGTTTGGGTTTTTTACGTGGAGGGGGGGGGGTTGGTGCAGCAGTGGTGGTGGTGCTTGTTTTAAACCAGACGTATAGAAGGAATTATCTTACATTCAGATGGTGCAGTTCCTGTCTGTGTCTTAGGAATGTATGCTCAGTGCCTAACTCAGAGCTTGGGAGGCTCACACCAATGAGCACTTGTTTTATCTGTCCATGCTGCATACAGCTGAACTGCAGGCTGGGATTCACAGAATCACAGAATCGTAGAGGTCGGAAAGGACCTCGAAAGATCATCTAGTCCAACCCCCCCTGCCAAGGCAGGGCCACCTAGAGCACGTCACTCAGGAACGTGTTCAGTCGGGTTTTGAATGTCTCCAGAGAAGGAGACTCCACAACCTCTCTGGGCAGCCTGTCCCAGTGCTCTGTCACCCTCACAGTGACAAAGTTTTTCCTTATGTTAACCCGGAACCTCCTATGCTCCAGCTTGCACCCGTTGCCCCTTGTTCTATCGCTTAATGAGACCGAGAAGAGCCTGGCTCCATCTTCTCGACACTCACCCTTAACATATTTATAAACATTGATGAGGTCACCCCTCAGTCTTGTCTTCTCCAAGCTAAAGAGACCCAGCTGCCTCAGCCTTTCCTCATAAGGGAGATGTTCCACTCCCTTGATCATCTTCATGGCTCTGCGCTGGACTCTCTCTAGCAGTTTCCTGTCCTTCTTGAGCTGAGGGGCCCAGAACTGGATGCAATACTCCAGATGCGGCCTCACCAATGCAGAATAGAGGGGGAGGAGGACCTCCCTCGACCTACTGACCACAGCCCTTCTAATGCACCCCAGGATGCCATTGGCCTTCCTGGCCACCAGGGCACATTGCTGGCTCATGGTCATCCCTCTGTCCACCAGGACCCCCAGGTCCCTTTCCCCTATGCTGCTCTCCAGCGGGTCGGGTCAGTCCCCGACCTATACCAGCACATGGGATTCTTCTTTCCCAGATGCAAGACCCTACACTTGCCCTTACTGAATTTCATCAGGTTCCTCCCTGCCCAGCTCTCCAGCCTATCTAGGTCCCGCTGAATGGCAGTACAACCCTCTGGTGTGTCAGCCACTCCTCCCAGTTGTGTCATCAGCAAACTTGCTGAGGGTACACTCTGTTCCCTCATCAAGGTCACTGATGAAAATATTGAACAGCACCGGTCCCAGCACCGACGCCTGAGGGACTCCACGGTCACAGGTCTCCAACTAAATTCGGCCCCATTGACCACAACCCTCTGACTTCTGCCCTCCAACCAGCGCACAATCCGCCTCACTACCCGATCATCCAGGCCACACCTCCTCAGCTTACCCGCAAGGATGCCGTGGGAGATGGTGTCAAATGCCTTGCTGAGGTCAAGATAGACCACATCCACTGCCCTTCCATCATCCATCCACCTGGTTACATCCTCATAAAAGGATGAACAGGAACTGTTTAATACAGATGCTAGTAATTAACTGTAACTGTTAGGAATATAAAAAGAAAAAAAGACTGAGCACAGACATTCCAGGCTTTGAGTGGTCCGTCCTGTACTGATACTGCTTGTGTGTGGTGAGGCAGAATGATAACTTTTACTCAGTTGTAGTGAGATGGGTGTGAGGAATAATGATGTTCTAAGTCCTTAAGTACCAAAGTTGCTGGAAAGGCTAGTGAAAATCTCAATTAGTGTACTGTAAATTAATAATCTTGTGCCAGGAATAAGGCAGGCATCTTCAACATATTCATCAACAACCTGAACAAGGGGAGAGAGTTGTATCCTCAGCAAGTTTGCTGATGATACCAAGCTGGGAGGGGTGGCTGATGCACCTGAAGGCTGCGCTGTAATTCAGTGAGACCTGGACAGGCTGGAGAGTTGGGCAAAGGAAAACCTTAAGAAATTTAACAAGGGCAAGTGTAGGGTCCTGCACCTAGGGAAGAACAACTCCAAGCACCAGTACAGGTTTAGGGGTTGACCTGCTGCAAAGCAGCGCTGCGGAGAAGGACCTGGGAGTCCTGGTGGATGACAAGCTCTCCATGCCCAGCAGTGTGCCCTCGTAGTGAAGAAGGCTAATGGTATCCTGTGGTGCATCAACAAGAGAGTGGCCAGCAGGTCGAGGGAGGTTATCCTCCCCCTCCACTCTGTCTTGGTGAGGCCACACTTGGAGTACTGTGTCCAGTTCTGGGCTCCTCAGTTCAAGAAAGACAGGGAACTACTGGAGAGAGTCCAGTGGAGGGCTGCCAAGATCATTAGAGGACTTGAACATCTTCTGTATGAGGAAGATGTTCTGTATGTTTCCCTTGTCTACCATTATTAGCTCCTTGCTGCTAGCTCTGTTCCTCATAGATAATGAGCATGTTTCCTTCTTGAATTCTGTTCTGTCTCCCTAGATTTCAATCCGGGTCTCTTGCATAGCTGCTGTCTCCCTCTTTCCCCTCCCCTTTATCTTATCTTAAAACTTACACCAGACGGACTCTTGCTGGCTTTTTTTCTCCTTTTGGTTTTGCAGACTTGGAATCACCTGTTGTTGGTAGCTAGTTGTGTTTCTTCCTGCCAGCATCCTGTCCTCACACTCGGATCTGATTTTCTGATGCAACTTCAGAGGATCATCTTTGATACCTCTGTATTTGAATTGCATGGTTTCTGTCCCACACTGTAGCTGATAGTAGGATGGTCTCTGAGTGCAGAGGAGCAGTTTCCTCCTCTTGGTTTTTATTACTGCATCTCAATTGCAGATTACCAGTTAAGATTTAATAAATTCCTAGTGCACATATACAAATAGCATGTTTGCCTCTAATACAAGGCCAAATTGTCAGTATATTTCACAGGCTGCTTCTACAGATTGCACCAAATCCAGTTGTTGCTCTGAAGTATACTCATGGTCTACTGTTCTTTGAAGGGATTGAACTGTTTTGAAACCCCTTATCTTCTTTTCTCCTTTTAATTGTGAAAGTTTTTAGTTTGTGTCTTCATTCTTGATATTTTTTTCAAATCAGTTCATAACCTTTCTTTTAATCTCATGCCTGCAGAGCAGAATTCACTATTTAAATAAGCTTATTTGTTTAGCTTTCTCTTGTGATACTGACCTTTGGGCAGGCAAATACTTACAAGATACTTTCAAAATACAATCAGATCGCTTCTTTTTCTGAAGTAGTTGTAAATTTTCAGTATTTCAATATTCTTTTCAATTTGTTGACAGCAAGATGAGGTAGAATTTCAAACGTTGTTATCCATTTGATATTAGAAGGGGAAAGGAAGCGGTCTGAGGAGATATATCTGAAGGGCTTAACATTTTCCTGTGTGAATCGGCATCTAAAGTATGTAACTAAGCTAACTGCTTGTTAGGTGTGAGCCTGACCAATTCTGGCATCCACATCTCAACAGCATGCAAGTGATGTACTTATGGGTGCAGATTTGGTGATGATAGTACAGATGATGATAATGATACATCTCGTCTTTCCCAGAAGATAGTAATACAGTACAATAACTTCAAATGTTTAATTTGTTTGTTCTAAAAGGTTCTGGAGAGGAAGTGTTTTTATTTTCCGAAGGAGTGTATGCTATTTTATTTTTTTTCAAATAGGTGAACAAATTGTGTAGGCCATTGTAAATGGGATTGGGATGAGGAAGACAAAAAGGGATACAAAAGTAAAATAAATCTGGGAAGAGAGCTTTATCATATCTGATATATTCCTAAGTAGAAAAGAACAAAAAACTGAAACAAAACAGTTACAAAAATCTACCACCACCCCTCTGTTAAAGAGGTTTTCAGTTTAGTGGGGGAAACGCCCGTAAGAAATAGTGTGTGAAGATGAATTAATTTGGCATATGTTTTTAACAGCAGAAATAATTCTTCGTCTAACTTCCAAAAAGCAGTGGCTTCTTTGGAGCTTTTGGGTTGGTTTTTTGGGGGGTTTGTTTTGTTTTTTGAACTATGGTCTACTTGTGTTGCTGGACTCAAATGGGTGAAATCTGGCACCTTGAGCTGCAAGGCAACAATATCAGTCAGTTCCTTCTGGTTAGAAACCTGAAAGCAAAGTGCTACAGGTGATGCTGGGCCTGTTGTCTAGAAGGTATTTTTTTCCCACACTTACAACAAGTGTTGTCTATTTATGATTTCTGTTTTAAACAACACAAAGAAAATGTTCTTCCTGCGCATAGGAAGAACTCATTAGCCACTTTCTGCTAGAATGGTTAGGGACAAGAGTTATTGCACCTAAAATTATTCTCCTTGGTGTGATTGCCCACACAGCTATCCAATTCATACTAGAACCTGTGCCCAGGGTTTCCTCTGACTTGTCCACTGCAGTGTTGCCCTGGCAATAGTACCCTGAAAACTCAAGTTTACTCCTGAAACACTAACACAGTTCATTTCTGAAATTAAATGTGCTGTTACTTGTAGTGATTTTTTGTTGTTGTTGTCATAAAATGAAAACTGTAGATTAACATTGAGTAAATCAATAGGATTAAAAATCCTGTTCTTAATCTGTTTTTTGTGGGTGTTACTGTGACAGAAGAGAGAGATTATTTTTATTTTTAAATAATTTTTTTTTCTGACAGGTGTCTGCTTTGGCCATAGCCAGTGGAAATGGCTTACTCCTTAAAGGAGGAAAAGAGGCAGCACACAGCAATCAAATCCTTCATCATCTGACACAAGAAGCTCTCTCCATTCATGGAGTCAAAGATGCGGTGCAACTAGTAAGTGTCTAGAATTAAATCAACATTTTCTTTGTGACAATATGTATAAAAGGTTTGGGTAGAACTTGAGAGTTCAAAACGTAGACTGTCTGTATTGCAACTACCACAGGTGAACACAAGAGAGGAAGTAGAAGATCTCTGCCGTTTGGATAAGCTGATAGATCTAATCATTCCACGTGGTTCATCACAGCTAGTCAGGAATATCCAGAAAGCTGCTAAGGGAATCCCAGTGATGGGACACAGCGAAGGAATCTGTCATGTGTATGTGGACACGGATGCCAGTGTTGAGAAGGTCACGCGAATAAGTAAGCTGGGAGAGAATGACTTGAATCTCATGGGTGTAATTGAACTTCGTATTTGGAGTATGCGATATGGTTATGGCTACTGATACTTCATATGCTGTTCAAAATCTTTGTCGTAAATGTTATGTAACCGATTATCTACTCTTAAACCTCAGTCAGAGACTCAAAGTGTGAATATCCTGCTGCCTGTAATGCTCTGGAAACTCTCTTAATTCATCGAGACTTGCTGAGAACCCCGTTGTTTGATCAGATCATAGACATGTTGAGAGTAGAACAGGTTAGTCACTCCTACTTGTGTTTTGTTTTGTGGTTTGGGTTTTTGTTTCTTTTTTTTTTCTAATGCTTTGGAAACATTTGGTCTGGCTGGTATAGCCCTGTTTAGTTTTGTGATGGCATAACACTTAAGTTATCCATATGTCTCTTTGTACACACAAATGCACGTACAGAGAAATTCCTCTGCTTCTCCACAGACCCCCAAGTTTTGTGGTAGAAATCATAGAATCATTAAGGTTGGAAGAGACCTCAAGGAAGACCTCAAATCATCTGAAAGCAGCTTCTTCAGGGCAGCTGTGTGCCATTATTGGGATACAAATACTTCCTTTTATATAGCAAAAGTTATCTTCTGCCTTAGAAAAGCATATACATAACCCTTTCTCTACCCTTCTTAATTCTGACTTAATTGCTGTTAACCTCCAAGACACAAAGCCTCTTCTTGAATCTGTTCATTTAGCTTCTTACCCAAGTGAATTCTCTTTCTAGTTTTCTCCTTTCTGATGTTACCTCTGTCTAATCTGACCTGACAACAAGAAACATGCAAATATTGGGCAGGATTATGCAGTTAAAGTAATTTATAGATGCACAAGAAAATGCCATTTTACAGATACCTTCTTAAAAGCCTTCAAATTGCAGATTTTGCACGCTTGTGCCTTATTTCCTATTTCTGTTTGTCTTGTCAAAATTTCCTGTGTTTGGTTTGCATGGGGATTTCTCTGCTGTATCAGTTCTAAATTATCTCTTGTTTAGGTGTGTTGGATTCTATGACTAAACTCAGAGGTTGATAATGCATTAGATCTTCTTTATAACAAAAATATATGCATGAGTTTTTTTCTTTTGGACGCAGTAACTCCTTTATGTCTGAAACACATGCTTTAGAGAGGGCTGGTGTCAGCTTACAAAATAAAAGCGTAACAGCTCTTTGAGATCTGAAGTCTTTTGTAGGTGCAGGCTTGGAAGCATTCCTGTAGTTATTCTATGCACTGCAGTCACTATCTTAAAACAAAGGCTGGCTGCAATAATTTAGGTGTTTTCCCAGTACTAGTGTTGTACTGTCCTCCTTCCTGGTGACTTTCTAAGTGATGCGATTGCTTTAAATAACTTGAAATGAGTCCTGGTCTTAGGAGCATGTCGTGGTAGGTAGCCAGCCTAGCATGTCAGCTATTGTACCTTGTGCTAGTTCACCGATCCACTAAGCTTCCCAAAGTGTAGGCTTATTTTTCTTACACTGCATGCAACGAACATTTGGTTCACAAATGTTGTGGATTAACCCCAGCCAGCAGCTAAGCACCATCCAGCTGCTCGCTCACTCTCCCCTGCCCCAAGTGGGACAGGGGGATTGAATAAGAGAAGCAAAAGCAAGGAACCTTGTAGGTAAAAAAAGAAAGATAGTTTGATAAGGCGAAGGAAAGGGGAAGAAGGGGGGAAACAAAAAAAAACCCCACCAAACAACAAACAACGCCACACAAGTGAGGCAAAGCTACGTACTCACCATCTACTGCAAGGTAGACCAATGCCCAGCCAGTCTCCGAGCAATGCCTACCTTCTTCAAAACCCCCTCCCCTCAGTTTGTATTGCTGCACGTGATATTACATGGTATGAAATATCCCTTTGGTCAGTTTGGGTCAGCTATCGTGGTTGTGTCACCTCTCAACTTCCTGCATACTCCCAACCTTCTTTCTAGGGGCACAGACTGGAAGAAAAATACAAAGCCTTGATGCTGTACCAT
Organism: Psophia crepitans; assembly: GCA_013399095.1. Lineage (NCBI taxonomy): Eukaryota > Metazoa > Chordata > Aves > Gruiformes > Psophiidae > Psophia > Psophia crepitans. The sequence goes on from VWZZ01005521.1 coordinate 101,949, forward strand.
CTCTCATCAGCAACAGCCAAAACATTGATGTGTTTCCAACACTGTTTTAGTCACAAGAAAACGTAGCGCTATAGATACTGATATGAAGAAAATTAACTCCATCCCACAGAGTACAAGAAGCCACACTTTGACCTGGAAAGCATTGGTATGGTCAACCGCCCAAAATGTTTCTGGTATTGCAGGTGAAGATTCATGCTGGCCCAAAGTTTGCATCTTACTTGACATTCAGCCCTTCAGAAGTGAAATCTCTCCGCACAGAATATGGGGACCTGGAGTGTTGCATTGAGGTGGTGGACAGTGTCCAAGAAGCTATTGAACATATCCACAAGTACGGAAGTTCTCACACAGATGTTATCATCACAGAGAATGGTTAGTGTTCAGTCTGCTTACTTGAGCCGCTGTTTTGGTTTGACTGCTAATTCTTGGTGTTGATATTACTACTTACATTGCAGTAGTTGTTCTTCTCTTGGGTCTGTAGTAAATATAACCTACTGGAGGCCTATGAACTAAATGTGCCTGTTTAGCTCAGAGAAAATATGCTGTGTGGCCCTTATTCCGGGATGCTAAGGAGCGTGCTTGAGCCAACTGGTTGATGGTAAGTCAACACACGCCCTTGCCAGGCAAATGGCTTTGTGTTCCTGTATTGTGCAGACTTACCACATCGGAAGATTTTGCAGGAACATGTTCTGAATCGTGGAGATGTCCTTAGGCCTCTCACCGGAGAGAACAGGGATTGTAGGGAACATCAGGCTTTAATCGTAGAATCACAGAATGTCCTGAGTTGGAAGGGACCCCTAAGGCCCATCGAGTCCAACCCCTGGCCCCACCACAGGACCAGCCCAATCAGAGCAGATGACTTGAGAGTGTTGTCCAGACGCTTCTTGAACTAAGTCAAGCTTGGTGCGGTGACCACTGCCCTGGAGAGCCTGTTCCAGGGCCCCACCACCCTCTGGGGGAAGAACCTTCTCCTGATCTCCAACCTAACCCTCCCCTGTGGCAGCTCCATGCCGTTCCCTTGGGTTCTGTCGCTGGGCACCAGAGGGAGGAGATCAGCAACTGCCCCTTCATTCCCCCTCGGGAGGAAGCTGTAGGCCGCCATGAGCTCTGCCCTCAGCCTCCTCTTTTCCAGGCTGAACTAACCACGGGGCTTTAGCCTCTCCTCACACGCCTTCCCCTCTAGACCCTTCCCCACCTTTGTTCCCCTCCTCTGGACACTCTCCAATAGCGTTACATCCTTTTTGTGCTGTGGCGCCCAAAACTGCATGCAGTACTTGAGGTGAGGCCGCCCCAGCACAGGGCAGAGTGGGACAATCACTTCCTTAGACCGTCTGGTAATGCCGTGCTTGATGCACCCCAGGATACTGGTATCCACTTTGTCTTCCCCTGCCATTTTTATATCTTGCGAACAAGGGCCACAAATGTTTTCCCCCTATTTCCCTCAGTCCTTTACTTCCCACTTCCGTATCCCTGGTATAAAAGTTGCATTTATCTCAATTCACAGTTTCTTGCCTCTCTGCTGTGAACTTGGGCTCCTTTGTGCAGCTCTGTGCTGCTCCCATCCCTAGCACCCCTCCTGCGTGGAGTTTGAACGCTGCCAGTTCAAAACCTAGCTAGAGCTTCACCCAGCTGAAGGCTGACTCTCAGACCAAGCCTGGAACTCCTGAGAATCAGCCGCAATATGGTCATGTTGATCTGCAGCTGCTCAGAGTGTGAGTCAAGCAGGCTTCTGTTTCTGTATCTCCTGCTGAGTTTAAATGAGTGTCATTAAAAGGCACGCATTTTATATCGTAACCCACTGCCGTGGGACCTAGTGCACTAGTGATTTGTGAGGTTGTATACTGGAAATAGAGCTCATCATAAATACTCATCTTGTTGCTAAGGGCAACTGACCTGCAGATCACGGGCTTGGAGGAAACGGAGTCCTCCAACTCTGCTTGAGCTTGCTCAGGTCTTGCATGTTCTGCGTTAAACTTCGTTAGTTAGCTGATTTCATGTGGTATTTCTGCGTTGCATTTCCCAAATACTACCTGTAATAGCAATTTAGTTTAGGATTTTTCATTTCCTGGAAAAATTCCGTATTTGAGATTAATGGAGAGCTGACTCTGTCTCAGTTTGACTGCAAAATGTTGTTTGGGGCAGCTGTCCTTTCTCCCCAGTCATACAACTATCCCTGTTGGCAGGTTTTAGACACGATATGTTTAGGATTAGACATATTTTTGCTTTCTTCTAATCTTCGCAAGCATCTTGTAAGATTTGCAGCTGTCTCTATTTGATAAGTATACTGGGAAGAAGGTATAGATGAACTTGTTTAGGCCAGGCTTTTTAAATATTGTCTGATAAGGTTGCACGCGAAAGTGGTACGGTTGTACCTGTTTGCTGTATTATGTTTTGTTCATTGGATGATAATTCTGTATGTACTGGGTTTTATTTTTCCCTCTGCCTCTTTCCCAGAGAAAACAGCAGAGTTCTTCCTCCAACATGTGGACAGCGCTTGTGTTTTCTGGAATGCCAGTACCCGATTCTCTGATGGCTACAGATTTGGACTTGGTAAGAAAGAAAATACCGCAAGGACATGGCTGCAGGATTTGCTGCTGTGTGAAAAGCATGGCAGTTTGAATCCTGGAAGATAGGATTAATCTATGATCTTACTGTCTAATATAAGGTTTTCAGGAAAGGTACCGTAGGAAAAGTTGAAGCCTAGATGTTTCATCCATGAGGAACAGCAGATAGTTTAATCACAGAATCACAGATTGGTAGGGGTTGGAAGGAATCTCTAGAGATCATTGAGTCCAACCCCCCAGCCAAAGCAGGTGCCCTACACTAGGCTGCACAGGTAGGTATCCAGACGGGTCTTGAATAAAGAAGGAGACTCCACAACCTCTCTGGGCAGCCCGTTCCAGTGCTGTGTCACACTCACCTTGAAGAAGTTCTTTCTCATGTTTGAGTTGAGCTTCCTGTGTTCCAGTTTTCAGCCATTTCCCCTTGTTCTCTCACTACCCACCACCAAAAAGAGTTTGGCCTCATCCAATTGCCTCTCACAGTTTAGATGTTTATAAACATCGTTCAGATCCCCTCTCAGCCTTTTCTTCCCCAGGCTGAAGAGTCCCAAGTCTCTCAGCCTCTCCTCATAGGGATGATGCTCCAGGCCCTTTATCATCTTTGTTGCTCTCTGCTGGACTCTTTCAAGGAGATCGCTGTGTTTCTTGAGCTGGGGAGCCTAGAACAGGACACAGTACTCCAGATGGGGTCTCACCAGGACAGAGTAGAGGGGGAGGATAACTTCCCTCGACCTGCTGGCCACGCTTTTTATAACACATCCCAGGATATCATTGGCCTTCTTGGCCACAAGGGCACACTGCTGGCTCTTGGTCAACCTGTTATCCACCAGGACCCCTAGGTCTTTCTCTGCAGAGCTTCTCTCCAGCAGGTCATCCCCTAACCTGTACTGATGCGTGCAGTTATTTCTCCTCAGGTGCAGGACTCTACACTTGCTTTTGTTGAACCTCATCAGGTTCCTTTCTCCCCAACTTTCCAGCCTGGCCAGGCCATGCTGAATGGCAGCACAGCCTTCAGGTGTGTATCATCAGCAAACTTGCTGAGGGTGGACTCTATCTCATCATCTAGGTCATTGATGAAGATATGGAACAAGACCGGACCCAGCACCAACCCCTGGGGAACACCGCTAGTTACAGGCCTCCAGCTAGACTCTGCACCACTGATCACCACTCTCTGAGCTCTGCCAGTCAGCGAGTTCTCAACCCACCTCACCATTCACTTGTCTATACCGTACTTTCTAAGTTTCATTACAAGGATGTTGTGGGAGACAGTGTCAGATGCCTTGCTGAAGTCAAGGCAGACAACATCCACTGCCCTCCCCCTATCTACCCAGCTGGTGATGGCATCGTAGAAGGCTACCAGGTTGGTTGAGCACGATTTCCCCTTGGTGAATCCATGCTGACTACTCCTGATAACCTTCTTCTCTTCCAACTGCTTGGAGATGACATCCAGCACAAGCTCTTCCATCACCTTTCCAGGGATGGAGGTGAGGCTGACTGGCCTGTAGTTTCCTGGATCATCCTTCTTGCCCTTTTTGAAAACTGGAGTGACATTGGCGGTCCTCCAGTCTTGAGGTACCTCTCCTGTTCTCCAAGAAGCTTCAAAGATGATAGAGAGTAGTTCAGCAATCACCTCCGCCAACTACCTCAGCACACGTGGGTGCATCCCATCGGGGCCCATGGATTTGTGCGCGTTGATTTTAACCAGGTGCTTGCTGACCATATTCTGTTTGACTGGTGGGAGGTCTTCCATACCCCAGACTCTCTCTTTTTCCAGGGTCCAGAATTCCCAAGGGGCACTTTACTACAAAGACCGATGGTAAAGAAGGTGTTCAGTATCTCTGCATTCTCAGCATCCCCTGTTACAAGAGCACCCACCTCATTTAGTAGTGGGCCCACATTTTCCCTAGTCTTCCTTTTACTGTTGACATACTTCAAAAAAACTTTCTTACTGTCTTTTACCTCCTTTGCCAGATTGAATTCCAAGTGGGCCTTAGCTTTCCTTGTTGCATCCCTGCAGGCCCTGACAACATTCCTATATTCTTCCCAAGTGGAAAGGTCCTTTTTCCACATTTCATGAGCCGCCTTCTTTCTTTTGAGTTTGTCCATGAGCTCCTTGCACATCCACACAGGCCTCCTGCCACCTTCCCTGATTTCTTACTCTTAGGGAGGCACCAATGTTGAGCATGGAAGACGTAGTGTTTAAATGTTGACCAACTCTCATGGACACCCTTTCCTTCCAACACTCTAGCCCATGGGACACCTCCAGGTATGTCCTTTAAGAGATTGAAGTTGGCTCTTCTGAAGTTCAGGGTTGTGATCCTGCTTATTGCTTTGCTTCTTCCACCAAAGATCTTGAACTCCGACATCTCATGATCAGTGCATCCCAAGGTGCCCCCAGCCTTCATGTCCCCAACCAGCCCTTCCTTGTTATTGAGAACAAGGTCTACCAGCACATCCCTCTTTGTCGGCTCCTCCACCACCTGTGTCAGAAAGTTACCCTCTATGCCTTGAAGGAACCTCCTGGACCATGCATGCCTGGCCGTGTTGCTTACCCAACAAATATCCGGATGATTGAAGTCTCCCATGAGAACCAGTGCCCGGGATCGCAAGGCTTCTTCCAGCTGTCTGTAGAAGGCCTCATCAACTTCCTCCTCCTGATCCGGTGGCCTGTAGTACACACCCACAACAGTGTCACCCATATTAGCCTGCCCCTTAATTCTCACCCACAAGCTCTCCACTCGTTCATCAACTTTCCCCAGAAGAAGCTCAATATATTCTAGTTCCTCTCTCACACAGAGAGCAACTTCACCACCTCACCTCACTGACCTGTCTTTCCTAAAAACGACATAGCCATCCATGACAACATTCCAGTAATGAGAGCTGTCCCACCACGTCCCTGTGACTGCAATGAGATCATGGCCCCTTGATCTCACACACATTTCTCATTCTTCCGGTTTATTTCCCATACTGCATGCATTGGTGTACAAGCACTTTAGGGAAGCAGAGGACGTGGGTGTCCCTAGAGGGAAGCAAGGAGATTGCACATAGGCATACTCGCTCTTGAGGTGGTTGGCATTCTGGCTATTGTTGTTAGAGGCAGCTAAAGAACATAAGTTACTCTTAACGGTTGTTTTGGCTCATTCCCCAGTCGAGTACAATGGCATGAGCGTTGCCATTATGGACCCCACCCCCCAGTTCCTTCAGTTTAAAGCCCACCTCACCAGATCAGCCAGCCTATTCCCAAAAAAGAGCCCTGCCTCTTCTAGACAGGTGGATCCCATCTCTCCCTAACAGATTATAGTCTTCAGAGAAAGTCCCATAAACCCCCAAACCCTCTGGACGGCACCAGCCACGTAGCCAGGAGTTCGTGTGTATTACTTGCCTCCTCCTGGCTTCCCGCATTCCTCCAGCTGGAGCTCTTTCCTGCCAGAACTAGTTAATTCTGCTATACAGACCATGTAGATTAATTTAGCAGTAGGGAGCAAAGATGTTTTGGAACCTTTGAAGCTCTGCTTAATCAGAATAAAGCATGTTGCATGCATGTTAATGATAGACCAATGCAACGCAGCATCTGAAACTGGTGAGCAGTTTTTCTTCTGTTTATGTTTCTGCTGATGCTGTAATGCCATGCGTTGTTCCTGCTGGGCAGGCTGAGCTGCTGTCCGGTGCACCAGCCCTGCAGTGTGGAGGACTGACGAGCAGTAACCAAAGGGAGTGTCAGTTGCCGGAACAGACAGGCGCACCAACTGCGAATGGCACACGACAAGGGAAACTTTCTTCCAGAGGGAGAAGCTCGGTCTCTGTCGCAAGCTATTACTGTGTCAGCTGGAACATTCAGTGTTCCATGTGATTAAAAAATTCTAGTCAGGGTATTGAAATATCTCCTCAATATGAACAAAACAAATCACAACCTTGACTAATTTAGCTTGTTTTGTTTTGTTTTCAGGATTAAACCCTCAGGAAACAAGTCTAAGATCCATTACCTCTCTCTTGCATCTTTCCTACTAAAAGTAACTCTGTAGCAGCTAGAAGTATAAAGATTACAATTTTTAATGTAATAGTTGCACTCCTCTAACTTTTCAATGAGGTAAACATGACTCCGGGTGTTTGGAGCAGAGAAAGGCAGGTCACTGAAAGGGAAGCGGCTGCTTTTACATAAAGGTGCAAAACTGCTTAGTATGAAGCGACCTTCTTTTTAGATTAACTGCCTCTGTGTTGTGTGTATTTCCTGCAGGTGCTGAAGTGGGAATTAGTACTTCTCGTATCCATGCACGTGGACCAGTGGGCATTGAAGGACTCTTAACTACGAAGTGGTTGCTGAGAGGGGACAATCATGTTGTTTCTGACTTCTCAGAGCATGGGAGCATGAAATATCTTCATGAGAGCCTCCCTCTTCCTCAGAGAAATACCAACTAAGAACATCAGGGCCAGGGAGAAAACCCAGAGCTATGAATGTTTCCTGGAGATGTTCAGGCTTCTGGGCACTCTCTGGGGACAGTTTGTTTTTCATCTCCAAGAACATTGCTCTTGGTCACTCTGCGGTGAATACAGAGTGATCCCATCTGTGACATCTTTTCCCCCTCTTTCTGTTTCCTTAGATAGTATCTGCAAACTGACCTCACCTTGCCCAGACATAGACTGCTTCAACACACACGCGAAACAAGAAAAATTTAAATATCCACTGCATTCTTTGCCTATCCCAGTGCTCCCCACAGCAGATATGTGTGGTGGTGGAGCACATTTTTTTCATATGCCTTTGTTTATTAAAAAATATGTTCAGGAGAACAAACTTGATGCTTTTTTCTTTTTCCTGCAGTGGTAGGACCACGGCAGCTCCTGGGAGCCGGGAGGCCGCCCCCTCTCTGGGCACTCCTGCCGCGAGGGGATAAACGTTCCAAAGGCATAGTACGCTTTCGACCGAGAAACCTTTTGTATCTGACGTCTTTGAATTGCTGGCTGTTGTAGAGAAATAACACAACTGTCCTCCGCGTTAATTTTGTTACTTGTTTATACCAAGGGTTTATTTTTCTTGGGTTTTATATAAAACTTGGCGTTCTACACCCCGCTCCGAAAGCAGTACTGCTGCGCCACTGGGTGGCCCTGAGCGCAGCTCTGAGGAAACGCTTCCCTCCGTGCGCCGGAGCGAGCGCCTTCAGGCCGCGGCCCGCGGAGCTCCTGCCCCGGCGGCGGGCGGGCCCAGCGCGCGGCTCGGCGCT
>VWZZ01005523.1:2959-15511 GCA_013399095.1 Psophia crepitans
CACGTTTTTGAATGTCTCCAAGGACGGCAATTCAACCACCTCTCTGGGCAGTCCATTCCAATGCCTTACTACTCTTTCTGTGAAGAAGTTTTTCCTAATATTCAACCTAAACCTCCCCTGATGCAGCTTGAGGACATTCTCTCTTGTCCTGTTGATTGCTACTTGGGAGAAGAGACCGACACCCTCCTCACTACAACCTCCTTTCAGGTAATTGTAGAGAGCCATCAGGTCTCCCCTCAGCCTCCTCTTCTCCAAACTAAACAACCCCAGTTCCCCCAGCCACTTGTCATTAGACTTGTTTTGCAGTCCCTTCAACAGTTTTGTTGCCCTTCTCTGAACATGCTCCAGCAGCTCAATGTCCTTCTTGTATTGAGGGGCTCAAAACTGGACACAGTACGCCAGGTGTGGCCTCACGAGAGCCAAGTACAGGGGGACATTCACCTCCCTACTCCTGCTGGCCACGCCATTCCTGATGCAGGCCAGGATGCCGTTGGCTTTCTTGGCCACCTGGGCATATCATATCCTATGGTTAAAGTTCTTACTTGTATGGGTACTTACGGCATGGGTTTTTTCCCTGAGGATATACGCTTAATGTAGAATTATAGTCTTTGCATTATTTAAAAAGTCTGTAGATTAGGAGAACAGCATCATTTCGTCTTGTCATTGCAAGATGTCATTCTTGTCATTCTCAATAAAATTTCTCATGTGAAGATAACATACCTTCTAATATTTACAATATTTTAATTCAGGGGCTTCATATGACTATATCTAAAGGGTAAAACTACATACAGCTTTATACTGAATACTTTCTCATGCTAAATGTTATCATGTGTAGTCATAAATATAACTTGCAAAGAAAAAGAAAAAAAGACCATTTTATTTATTGGCTACCAGGTAGACACGGAAGCTTGGAGAAAAACTTATTTCTTATTTTATTATAGCCTATTTAATACTTAACTGTGCTAACTTTTTTTTTTTTACAGTAACATTTCAGAAAATAACTTTTCAAGGTTTACAGTTATTACAATTTCCTTATATTTCAGAGTTTGCCATCTTAAGTATTACACTTTCCCTTCAGTTTTGCAAGGGAAAAGGAATTCTTTTCTGAGTAAAACCTGTAAGATAAGGGCTTACATGTTCGTCTATACAGCTAACTGTTTTAAAAGAGGGTGGAGTTGTTTTTTTTTCTCTTAAACATGTGCTTGAATGAAAGGCATGGTGCTAAAAGTGGCTAATTTCTCTTAATGATCAATATTGGCATGCAGCAGAAGGGGAGAAAAAACAATATGAAAGGTTAAAAGAAGAGAAAAACAAAGCAGTAATAAAGTTTTAAAAATCAAATAAGAAATCAGTGCATCTCAATCGATGCTTTAACTGAAACGGAATAAGGAAAATACTAAGACATGTTTCTTGCATCAGCTGGTTTCAGATGGAATATAATCACACTTCTAAAAGCAAGTAGGATGGCATCATGCCAAAGTCCCTGAAGTAGTACCTTGTGATTCATGTTCTCACAGCAAGCTGTCCTAAGCAACGATACCTTTCATGTGGCATTTTGTACAGTGCAGCTTTATCTGTTTGGGCAAATACCTGTGGCTATGTCTGGAGCAGTGCTCTAAGAGGTGGTGAGGCCTGAGCACCACTGGTCAGCTGGCTGTACTACTAAAACCTTGTTGTAGGTGTATTGATGGCAATCTGGCATGCGTTGGGGCAGTGCCGGCTGGCACCCTCCCAGACAAAGCATGGGTAAGTATGAGGAGTTAGTTCAGGTCAGGGATCATTCCTAAAAGGTTGAAAGCACTTCAGGGGCTGGGATTATCTTGTCAGACCCTGCAGTTGGCATGAACACCAGAGAAGAAGCTCTTTTCTATTTTGTTTACTAATATAGATAAAATATACTTTCCCTGTACAGAGCACTAGAGACTTTGAAAAGCACTGGAGGAGTAATTTGGTTTGTTCATAATATTTCCAGTAATGAAGTCTTAACAAGCTCACCCTGAGTTTTCTCTGTGCTTCGGGGAAAAGTAACTGTCTTACAGAGTACCATGAACATGATATATAATTCATGCAGATTACATGTTTCCTTAAGAACCGAGTTAACTGGGACTTTATTCCTAGTTTCCACATCTCTTCTCCAAAAAATAAAATCATAATTTAGCTACAGGGAGATCATTGCATGAGCCACAAAAAAAATTAAACTGACATGGAACTGTCATCTTTTCTTTCACTGATAATCAAAAAGGGCTTATGCCCCAAGTAAACAAAGTGAATTTCAGCATTTACACATTAGAAATGAATTATTCCAAACAATGTACAAATCAAGAACTATTCACTAAAGGTATCTATGAATCATTTAAAACAGTAAATAATTCCAAGCTTTTGGAATTTGAGTAAACACAGTTCATGGAAAAAAGAGGCACCCAGGTATAATTTGTCATAGAAGACAGAGTTCTAACCTACTAATATTTTAAAGAATTTTAGAACCAGGGAGATACAAGATCTTTGCAGAGCTGTTTTACTTAATGAAGAATGACTCTGAAATTTATTTTCAAATGCTTCCTGATTTACTTGAGAAAACATTAAAAACTGCCTCCAGCTGCTGTAGATCAACTCTTATAGGAGACTGTATTGCATGAATTTAGAACGCTTTTTAACAACTCAGTGTTAACCAACTCTGGATGAGGGTCTTTTAGAGCTATAGAAAAGATCACGGTATCATGGACATCCAGTGAAAATTAGTTTCCCCACATTTTAACTCACACTTACACTGCTTTTTCCTTCACTTTCAAATATATTAGTAAGCTTACATGCAATTTTTCCTCTTTGTATTTCCTGTTTTATTATTATCCTTGCATACTTTTTGTTTGTATGTACATTCATACATATATATACTCTCTAACACAGTACAAATAAAAGTCTATTGCAGAAAAAAATGGAACATCATTTTTCACTGTAACGCTATATTTAAGGTGTTGACATAAAACTTTATGTTACTCATAAATGCAGCTGCTATTTTATAGAAAGATGTATAAAGAATGTATGTGATGAACAGATTTGACTCAAAGAATGTTAACTGGCTCCTGACTTTGCTGAAATTTAGACAAAAAAGACAACACATGCTTTTCAAAACCATGTAACAGTTTCTACATACAACAAAAATCTTTTTGTTTTGCAAGATAACAAGGAAAGTATTTTTATTTGAACTCCAGCTAATTTTATTACAACGGAAAAAGTCTGATCCACTGAGAATTTTCTATCCAAATAAGTGACTTCAATTATCACCATGGAAAGGAGGTGACATTCATAGTTGATATATGGCAAACTCACATCTGTCAGTCTTTATTTGAATGTCAGTAATATACATTATTCCAATGAGAGGAGAACTTGCCTGAAGAAGGAAAATTCTAAGCCTGTTGGAAGACAATTTCTTTTACAGCAAATGGAAATGTTTTACCCGTGTTTAAAATTTTCTAACTGTGGTATTTCAGGTTTAACAGTTGGGTTTAGTGGAATGCTTTATTTTTTGCTTTTGCTAATGGAGTATAGAAATGGTAAGGAACAAATCAGGCAGAAGGAAAAAGGAACAAAGAGGTAAGGAATCATAACTGTAGTAGTTCATACCAGTTCAGAGTACTGAGGTGTTGGAACAGATTGCCCAGTTCATACCATCCTCGTAACTGTAGTAGTTCATACCAGTTCATTTGCAACTGAAATTGATTTAAAAACCTCAACATAAAGAAGAGGAAAAAACCCACAAGAATTCTTTTAAATACTCTGAACTTAATTACTGGACGTAAGGTAAATGCTCAGTTAACACAATCCTAAATGTTAAGCAATTTGTATGCAGGGTTTGTAATTTTTTACTTTTTATCTAAAAGGCTAAATAATATCCTTTTCCTGGACTCATGTTTCTGAAACAGTTTATGTTCATGGCTAAGCTGAGTTGTTTGGTTAATAATTCTATTTCCCTGCCATCCTTTGCAAGGAAAAACTAATTCTGGCACTCAGTGAGGTAGACAGACCCAAGAAAGACCGAGGTCAGAGCTGACATATTCAGAGTCCCACTGGCCAGGCAGGAGGATATGAAAACAAATCAGTTTCTTCTTCCTTTCTCCTTTATCTTCTGTTTAACAATACAAATCTTTGTTCTTGCAGCTGTAGTACAGTAAGCATGTTTCTAAGAGATCATAGGTCTCATTAGGCTCCCCAGTTTTCATATCAGGAAAGATATTTTAAGGGTCAAATGGCAGAGACTGAGCAAGATTTCCACCTTTCATGTGGAAACAGTTAGTTTGAACAAACTTGCTACTTTTAAGCTAATATCTGTGGAGAAAATGACCGTTAAGTGCCATGTTTGCCAAGACTGGATGGATTCTGAAGTGAAATTTTATGCTGCTCCAGTTATTATTGTTATAATTATCATCATCATCATTATTATTATTTATGTCTTTCACTGTACTTTATAAGAATAGGCATTCTACTTGTCCTTTTCAGTTTCCAACTTTTCTACTTGGTCATACATTTTAATATATGGTCACATTAAATACATATTTTAGAAAGTACCTTTTCCTATTTAAAAATGTTGAATAAAAAGTTTTAGTTTAAAATTTCTATTACATACTTTTGTGCTCCTCTTTCACAGATACAACAAATACGATCTGTGAAGTTGTTGCATGACTAGACCCAGTCAAGAAGCTATGAAATAAAGAACTTGAAATGCATCTGAAATTCAGATGCTGGCTTATTCAAAGCCAGCCACCCTCCACCCCACCCTCTCTGGAAAACCTACTTCTGTTCTGCCTTATCTTTTTGGAAGAAAGAAAACAATCTTCCATAAACAAAATTTGTTCTCATCGCTTATTCTTAATTCTACAAAGAATGTTCATAGCAAAGACAGTACAAAAAATCTGAACTGAGCAGCAGTGGTTTGCAGTTGCAGTACAAGGAGGCAATTTATAAAATATATAAACATGACATGCTAAGTTGGGAAGCAAAGTACCTTCAACTGAGACTGTAGCAGTGTGTGAATACAGTTTTCAAAATAAGACAGAAGACAACAGAATATTTGTATTTGTAAAATGAGTCTTGTGGAAAGCATCACAGAAAATGGACTGCAAGTGATGGGGAGATACTGCTCCATTGGATGGATTTCCATTCAATGTATTGCTTGTGCTACCTGTTTAAAAACAGATGTCTTCTTTTGAGATCTTTAAATAGGTTGCGATATTTGAGAAGGCTACAGTTCAAATGAATAGAGAAAGGGATGTTACGCACTGTAAGCTGGTACAAAAAGGAGTTAGTTTAAATAGGACATGTGGAAAACTGTTGCCTTATACACAGTTTGAATACATTAATAAATTTGCAGTTGCCTTAGGAAACTAGACACATGACTGCAGAACATATATGTATTGTAACGTTTTGAGCAGTATAAATTTAGTTTCCAAGGGTTGTATAATTATGTTGTGCTTAAAGAGAAGAAATGCAAAACAATAAATTTATATTCCTATAGATAATTTGTTTCAGGGCGGGGAGGGGGGGAAGGAATCCCTGTTACTGATATGACAGTATCAATATAATAGTGTATTTGTTTTCTCTACAGTCATTTCTGGAGTGGATGTGACTTGGAAGAGTTATATGACTGCTTTTTGTACCCAAATTCGGACCTCAGAAAGCAATCTGTTCCCTCTGCATAGAAGTACAAGCCCTATTTCAAAATTGTAAGAATCTCATATCTGAAGTGCTGAACTTTTCAATAGCTTGAGATCTCATTAGAAAGTTCTCTCGCAAAATCAATACCTTTTTTTTCTTTTTTCTGAAGCCATTCAAGTAATGAAAGGTAATAAAAAATTTTAGTTACAAGTTAGCTATCTTCCAAGTGTCAGACTTGTTTTTCAGAGATGGTGTGGATTAGTACTAAATAGAATGTAGGAATCTTCTTTCAAAAGACATTTAAACCAAAGGTTTGCTAGATAATGGACTTTACAACAGTTCTTCTTGATATCAGTAGAATAAGATCTGGGTTAATTCTCAGGGATCCTTCCCCAAGGCTTATCGGCATACAATTTTGGCTGGTTTTAGTCACACTGTTTTTCCATATATTGAACATTCCTCACTAGGATCTAGTGAGATGGTATTTGAAGACTCTATTGGATATATATCTATGACAGTTTTATGAACTATAAAAAGCATTTTAATGTGGAAATTGTTAAGGAGTTCATTAGTTCCAACCAGGCAAAGTGATTCTGTATATGCAAAACAGATATTGTGTTTCAAAAATGTCAAAACCTTGAATAAAAAGCATATTAATTATTTTAGGTATGCGAAAGTTTATGCTGACAGGTTTATGATGCAATATGCAATATACACACGTATAACAAATGCATTTGTGTCTATGCTGTGTTGAAAAACTAAGAGTTGCAGTAATTAATTATCTGTTTCAGTTCAATTTGCTTTCTATTGAGAACATCACCTGCTGTTTTATAGTACTTAATAAAATCTAATCCATTAGACAATGTGATAGAATCTTATAACATATACTGACTGCAGGCCCCCTTTGATTCTAAAACCAATTTATATGTAGATGATACCCATTTTAAATCTCCTCCAAAATAATTTAGTTTACAGTTGCAAATAGTACAAACTAAGTAGTTCTTGAAGGCCAACATCAAGTTCACAAACTCTTTTCATTGTGCTGTTCATGTAAAACAAAAAAATGAAGCTCAAATAGAAGGATTCATTTTTTTCAAGATACAAGCTTAAATCTCACAATGTTCATTAATATAAAAACTGGACAAGAAATGAGACAACTATGATGTAGTTTTGGGACTTGTTCTGAAAGTTCATTGCTAACATTAGTGGAAATACAAATTCATAAATAAAGCAGTAGGGAAAATTTCTGGAAAAGAAAATAGAAAAAGATCTTTTGTTTTCTTCACCAAGGATGGATCTGTCTAAACCAGAATTAATTGTAAAAAAAGATTTTTGATTTAAAAAGGAAGGTAAAAACATTAAAACATTGTTTCATTGCTTTCACTGCCCTTTTTACCCAAATGTTTGAATAGTATGTGTACTTTCTGATTTTTATTTTTTTTTCACTTTGCAAATCTAAGTATAGTAAAATAAGAACATAAAAATTAAGAAATTGAAATTTTTTAAAAAAGTATAGAAATAGTATCTGTATTAGTAAGAAAGGGAGCTGAGAAGGAAGCTCAAGTTTTATATATCAACCAGACTCAGAAGGTAAACTCAGAAGGTAACTTCTAAAAATAGTGTTCTAAGGATCTTATATGAACAATCTCAACATATCACAATTTTTACTGTTGATGGCTTTTGCTGCTGAATCCATTACCAGAGAAAATGTCAAAAATCACAATCTGCTCTCTAACACAAAGGAGTCCTTTAAAATGTTCTATAGCTGCCTACATTTGCAGAAAAGGTCTTTGTATGCTACATTATTCACACCCCAAAAGTCCTTTTTTATGACTGGTTTAAAACAGGAAAAAAAGAAGCATTCAGTCCTGCAAACTGAGAGATGAAATTTATGAGCTATTCTTCTGTGCTTGTAAATAGTGAGAAGACAGTAGAAGAAAGAAAATCCCATTGACCTCTATTTCCAATTTTACACACAAAAAGCGTCTAGAAATTAGAAGATGGGACAAATTAGTCAACACGAATCCAATTGGAAAATTATTTTGTGTTATTATTATTTATGTGTCTAAATCATAATTATCATGCAGCCATACTAAAATATTTCTTAACCCAAGAATACTGTTCTCAGAGGGAAATGTTTTGTTTAGCACATATCTAACATTATGCTTTACCTTTGGGGGCTTTACTTTATAAATAAATATATAGGAATCATGCTGGCAATTTTTCAACTAATATATTCAAAACTAAAGATTCCTATACTGTGGCCCAGGTGTCAGAAGACTGTCATGGTATTGTCTCAGTTCTTTCTAAAGGACTCAGCTCATTTTTCAACATTTCAAAATTTGACAACTGAGCTTATTTTAGTTATCCTAAGCTCTTTTGTAGCCAAGAGGGAGAGAGAGAAGCCTGCATTGAGATTAAGAACTTTGCTATAAAGATGGAGTTTCTGGGATAAAAATATAGCAAGCCTATCTGCTACCAAGAAAAACTTGTCTTGACTGGAAAGCAAAGCACACACTTACCTAGCCCTTGATACTGGCAATATAAGTAATAGAGGACAAACACTTATGAAGGTGTTTCTAGATACTGACTGTAAGATCTAATTCTCTCTCTTCACCTCCCCTGTTCCATTTTTATATTCCTTAAAACCTTTTTTATTATCCTTTTTAATTTCTATTTCTTCATTAGTCCTTTTCACGTAAAACAATTACCCCAAAAGCAATTCTAAAGTATATGCTTGTGAAGTTAAAGAGAAGAGGGTCCAAGAAGATTTTCCAGTGCTTATTTATGAATAGACATATCCAGATTAATTGCATTACTATTTAATGTCATAAGTATTCAATTACTTTTGCAATGGCCTTTCAATTAAATAAACTTTCCACAGCCTATTTAAGTGTCAGAAGAACGGGATTGAAACCAGACATTTTAAACCACAAATTAAATTCTATATATTTTTTCTTTCTATTTCTATTTAAAAATAAGAATACTGCATTTTCAGTTTTGTGAAATAGTTATAACGTAGGTTATCTACAAGTTGTTTCATGAACTGCAGTGTGTTTCAAGTGCTTGTCTCCACAGAGGTATAGTTTCAGTAGTATCTACAGATACTAATATCAAGTGAAAACTACAGATTACTGCACATTACCTTCCTCATGTTGGTAAATCCTTTAAAGCATTTAGAAATGCCTACTTATAATCTAATTATCACTTTTAAATAGCAAAATTGAATGAAATAATTACATTGGAAATATTTTATTAATTTCTAAAGATATTGGGGAAAAAATCCACAACCAACTATTTTAATTCCCTGTAAGATACTTTCCCTATTGTGACAAACAAAACAATTGTGGGCTATTCCTGTGTTTGCCACCTATATTTAAATACGAATAATTAAAATTTCTCACAAGATTATGAAAATAATGCAAAAAAACATGAACATTTTAAGTTCATGAAACTGGTTCATCTTCATGCCAGTAACAGGTGGCAGCAATGATATGAGGCCAGATTGTTAGCTTCTGTAAGTATTAGAATAGCTCAGCTGATGACAGTGAATATGTGATCCAAGTTCCACAGCTAAGATTTTAGGTCTCATATAAGCAGTTTGGGAAATAACTCTGACATTGAGTTAATCTGCTTCCTTTGTTGAAACAAAGCCACCTGTTTGGTCTAATAATTCCACCATGGTAGCGCCACTGACTTCTGTTGTGAGCTAGAGTGATTTCAGTTCTATTGATTGTAATAGAGCTACTTACATGAATAAAAGAAGGTATTTGCAATATTTCCACGCAAGAAGAATGTTCATTTATTACTACAACAAACCGGAACAGCATCTCAGCCCTTACATATAGCTGTCTAAAATTGACTCTGAACAGAGATTTAGCCTGCATATGTATAGACACACACATACAAGTTTAATATCATATATTCTTCTTTAGCTGTGATGAACAATTCAGAGGTGGTGTAGCTCCATCATTGTAACTATGCATTTTGTTACACATCGCAAAACCATTAGATTTGATAATTCAAGGTTAAGGGCTCAGATCTTGGTCTAGGACAGAATCCTGCCTCAAATATTGGCCAAAGGCTGATTTTGAATGACGAGAAACAACTTGGCCCTGAATTGTGAGTCCACTGACTACTCTCCCATTCCCTGACTATTTCCAGCTCACAGGATCTTCTAATCTGTCACAGTCTGCCTATTTTGTAATCTTCAGTGACCTTCTATTTCTCTTCCCGGCTCCCCTTGTATAGTCTGCTTAAAAAATAAAATCAAAACAAAACTCCTTTAGCTCCACAGTTCTACCACCCTTGTGTGTGAAGCCATCCTTTATTTCTTTTTAACTGAACTGCTAGCAGTAATTGTTGATGTTGTACCGTTCTTGTACAGTCAACCACTATTCACCCTGAGTCACTTGGTTTTGTCAACCGGTGTCATATTCATTTTTTCTCTCAAAAATTATCTCTTTGTTGTGAAGTCATATTTTGATCTACAACTGGTAATTCTTCCTTCATTCAATCCTTCTTTGTGCACCAGTTAAAATGATGCTTCAGAAGATCCCACATAAATGACATCTATTACACACACTACGTGAGAAACATTACTACTGCCTGAATAAAGTTGATCTTCATTTTTCGTTTCATATTTTGATCTATTTCCAGTTTCTCATAACTGCAGTGGGCAAGTTATCATTTACACCACTGACGACTTATTTCAATGAGCAATATGAATTTCAGTGCTACCTTTGGATTAAGCACTCAATTAGCTAAGAGGAGCAAAACTGAAAGGAAACTACGTTTTTCTCCAGTTTAGAGAAGGAATGAACTTGTTCAATTTATGACATAATGTGAGAGAAATCATGAGTGATTTAAGTCAAAAAGAAGGGGAAAACCCCACAAACACTGAACACTATTAGAACTTTTGATGACAGATGATAGAAAAATGGTCCTGTGAAAATGCCTATATACGTATTTTAAGAAGCAACAAAAAGATGTGAAGAGTAACTTTTACATTTTAGAAACTGCATAAATATTTGTGTACCACAAACATTGCTTAAATAGTCTGAGGAAACTTCTGTTAGCAATCTTCTTATGGAACTATTAATGACTCAGGTTTGGGGTCTGCTGCTCCTCAACATACTTCTAACACTGTCTGGTTTGGAAGAAAGGTTCTCACATTTGGTAAATGGTATTTCAGGGCTTTTTTTAATAACCTCCATTCTTGCTACCCTGTTTCCAGCTTTGGCTAGTGTTTACCTTGCTTTCCTATCTTTTTATAGGTACTTTTAATATGACTGTTTGGGTTTTGGTTGGGTTTTTTTTGTTTGTTTTGGTTGGGGTTTTTTTTTCTGTTTTGTTTTGGGGTTTTGTTTGGGGTTTTTTTGTTGTTGGTTTTGGTTTGTTTTTTTTTTTTTTTTCCCCAGGTCATACAACAGGTGAGATTTGTCTACCATAACTCAAACTTAATAAAAATTAAGCATCATCATATCTGTCATTTCTTCTCGGAAAGGGTGGTAGGGCATTGGAACGGGTTGCCCAGGGAGGTGGTGGAGTCACCATCCCTGCGGGTGTTTAAGGAAAGGTTAGACGTGGTACTTAGGGACATGGTTTAGTGGTTAATAGGTGGTGGGGGGATGGTTGGACTAGATGATCCTTGAGGTCACTTCCAACCTTAATTATTCTATTCTATTCTATTCTATTCTATTCTATTCTATTCTATTCTATTCTATTCTATTCTATTGGCTTTTTCTATGGTAAAAGAACAAAGGCACTTGCAAATGCAATGTATTTTGACACCTCTAGACAAATGTTTTAAGGGTAGATTGTGTGCCTCTGCTCAGTAAAGATAAAAAGATCCTATCTTTGAGTAGATTAAAAAGTAAAGCATAGATGAATCTTACTTCACATGCTTTGTTCAATCTAAACAAAGAATGTATTCTTTACAGCAAATGATGCCATTGTTACGTGCTGTCTGTATAGATATCACTATAGATGCAAAATTCAAGACAGAAAAGAAGATAAACTCTCTGGCACAGGATACTGCACCCCACTTGTTTTATAGGCAATGGCATAGAGCTGTCATAGAACTGAGAAAGATGAAGAATGTAAAATTAACAGTGAGAAGTTTTTTGTTACAGACACATTAGAGTGCCACAGGTATAGCATAATGAAATCATAAAATTCAGTAAGACTATATTTTCACATATACATTCTTACAGAAACGTAAGTTTAATAGTCCCTCATCTGAAAAAAAAAAACAACCCACCCCCTCCCCCCCCCAAAAAAAACCCCACCACAACCGAAACCAAAAAAAAAAACCAAAAAAAACCCACCAGGGACTGACACTGGCTGCTTTAGTTTCTCTCAAAACTCTGAGGTCAAGTTAGATGAGAAAGGTGAGGCTATATTCCCACTGCACCACTTATCATCTGCTTTCAAGTGCAATACTTGAGACATCCAGGCTTAAAGTCTTTCCAATAATTCTTCAAGACACTGCAGCTCAAATAGATCTATAATCTACTTTAGCAGAAGAAATTTCTCAGTATGTATTTGTGGTAAGTATATTTTCACTGCAACTAAACTCCAAAATGGGAAGATGTTTTGGGTTTGTGTGGCAATGTTTTGGTAACAGAGGGGCCACAGGAGTGGTGACTTCTGCAAAAAGATGCTGGAGGGTTCCACTGTATCCAGCAGAGCCAATGCCAGCTGTCTCCTTGATGGACCTGCCACTGGCCAAGGTTGAGCCAGTCGACAACAGTGGTAGTGCCTCTGGGATAACATAGTTAAGAATGGGAAAAAAAATCAATTGCAGGAGATTTTGCAGCCAAAGAGAGGACTGAGAAGATGTGAGAAACCCTTGAGACACCAATAGCAGTGCAGAAGAAGGGGGAGGAGATGGTCCAGGCG
>VWZZ01005523.1:16488-51425 GCA_013399095.1 Psophia crepitans
GGCCAAAACAACGTGTGACCAACTGACCATAACCCCCATTCCCTGTTCCCCTGTGCCGCTGGTGGGGAGTAGGTAGAAATCGAGAATGAAGTTAAACCCAGGAAAAAGGGAGGGGTGGGGGGAGATGCTGTAAGATTTGATCTGATTTCTCCCTGCTCTACTCTCTGTTCTGCTTGGTAATAAATTAGATGAATTCCTCTCTAAGTCTGGTCTGTTTTGCCCGGGACAGTAATTGGTGAACAACCTTTCCTTATCCTTATCTCAACCAGTGTGCCATTCGCTATACATTTTCTCCCCTGTCCAGTTAAGGAGGGGGAGTGATAGAGTGGCTTTGGTGGGCACCTGGACTTCAGCCAGGGTCAACCCACCACAGAAGGCAATGGGGAGCCTTGAAAACTGAGGAGTCACTTTACTGAGTATTGTAATTCCTGAGCCAAAGGTGCACACCGAAATCCAGGGTGCTGAGCTAAATAAGACACCCAAAACTGAGTAGCTGAAGCAGCCCAGGCCTGCATGCCAACTATCTTGTTCTCAGCTCTTCAAAAGATAAATAAGTATCTATAGTAATCCTGATCACTCTCTTGATTGCAAGTGAAAACTGCAGTCATTAAGCAAGACAGTAGCAATTATTACATGCATTACCTCAAACTCCATTCAGGAAGGGAAAGATCAATACCAGAAAAGAAGCTAAACTTGTGTAGCTAGTGTGGTGCAGGCAATACAGACAGAGGACCTCCTCAAGGCCATGCCCAGGAAGAAGCCAGGTGCAGGGCAGGTTGCTCTCGCCTCAGGGGGCCTCTGCACACTGCCTGATGTGGACATTTCAGCAGAACTTGCTGACCTAGTGGTTATTTCATAGCCATAGTCAGCTGTGTCCTGAAGAAAGAAAACACACTGGCCTTTCTTTGTTCCCCTCAAGCTGACCTTCACATAATTCACAGGAAGGCTCTCTGTGTAGGAATAACTTCACAGCAGTCAGATGGTTTTGATCAATTTCCCCTTCAAAGAAATTTATCCTGTCTTCTGCTGTTTCTGAGCTTCAGGTCCACTGCTGGCACTTTCCTGACAGACACACTGGCTGGCTGCTGCTATGATCATCAAGGGCCATGTTGCTTGTTGCACTCATTGCTCATCAAAATGGTTACTTGAGAGTACCCGTCTTGTTCTCACCCTCTAGCTGACACAGTGCTCTAACAAAATTTATTGCTGAAATTTAGATGTGTAGTTTTCCTATCTCAAATTAAGCAATGAGCGGGTTTTGACATCTGAATAATAGACTTCAGCACTTTTAGTTTTTACCTAACAAAGGACTTGGCATCTACAATTTCCTGGGGTTTTGTTTGTTTCTTTGTTTGTTCTCTTCTCAGTTTCCTACTAACCAGATGATTTTTTCCCTGTAGTGGTCTAGAGGGGAAACATAATTTAAGAAAAATACTTACCTAGTGCCTCTCACCATCCATCAGTTCCTCATTTTTGCTCCTAGTAAAATAAAACTTATGACCACTTGTGAAGTTGACAGACACTCTTCACTTGTCAGATAAGAATCTTCATGAATCACAGCCACCCAGAGCTAACATTTCAGTGGTAAATGTTACAAATGAAGCATACATTATTAAAATTAACTTAAAATTGAATTAATAAATCACTTGGTAACCAGCAATTTATTGACCCTGAAGTGAAGATCTATCCTTCGAACAAACTATATAGTCATTAAGTCAGTATCCTGCTTGAGATTTCATTCCAAAGTGCTTTTTACTCTTAATTTATCTGCTTCTCTGGGGGAAAAAAAAAAACCTAAACCAACAAAAAAACCAAACCAGCAACAAAACAAAACTGAAAACCCACCGAAAACCACCACCAAAACCCCCAAAACTTTTTTTTTTCTTTTTCTCTTTTACTTACTGCAAGAGGCACAAAAACATTGAGGTTTGTCTATGAAGTATGTAAGCATACATACTATGTCTGTCTAGTATGCACAGTAAGTATACTGTAGATGCAGATATCTTGTCCATAAAATATTTTGAACTGTTCAGCTCATGTCAATACCAATGAAAAGATAAACAATTTACGGAAAAAACTCTTAAGATATCTTTCCATAAGGGAAAAAGAAAAGAAAGAAAGAGCAGAAAGACAATTTCAAAGCCACAGGAAAATCTTCATGTTAACTATCTGTGCTTGTTTTATCAAAATATTTCTATATTAAAATATTTCTCTCTCAGGTATTTTTAAGTTAAGTATTCTAAGCAAGTGATTGTGAGTCTGGGATTCACTACTCTTAAACTTAACCATCTAACAATTAAGCATCTATTCAATCCTGGTTTTGTAAGCACACTCTTTAGTCCAAAAGGTAGAAATCATCCCATCCTACCTGTTCTCTGCTTTCAGTTTTGGATTAAAACAGAAGCTGATTAATATGGCTATTCAGCTTTTTCTTTTTTCTTTTTTTTGCAGGTTAAATAGAACAAGTGAAGGTACACGCGTGGTCCAAATGAACAGGTGAACTAGGGATCATTTTGTAAAACTGGAAGAAAGTGTGAGGTCATAGTGTCAAGGGACATACAGATTTGTCAGACTTTAAAACTCAGTGTATTTCTGCTTCCCACTTTGATAAATGGAGGCTGCTGCTGTTGTACGTACAGTATGAATACCAAAGATATAGATACACAAACACAGAGGACATACGACAAGCCATATGAGTCAGTACAGACAGGAGAACAATGCCTTTACCAATGTTTTCTTCAACTTAAAAAAAATTCAAATAAGCAAGAACCACCCGGATGACCAGCACCCAGATGCTTCTCCTCTCCAGCTGATGATGACTGAAGTTCACTGGTGGAGCATACACCCATCTCATTCTCACAAGCACACTCACACCAGTAGGTGTCTTGAAGCTGAGTCCATGTGGTATAAATATGTTGGGCCTCTTACCCAGCCACTGGCTCTGATATTGGCTTTTTTCTCATAGGTCGTGTGCTCTCACTCCCTGGATAGTTCAGGTCCAGGCTGGCTAGCAGAATGTACACATAAACAAGCACAAAAACAGGGAGCATAGAGAACACATTCACATGGGGAAAAAAAGGGGTTAGGAACACAGCTCTTATGCAGGGCTTAGCCATGTAATCATGCTGATCAGCAAGCTGCTAATACATAATAAGAGCCTTTTGTTCTTCCTTCGTTTCTACACCCTTATTTCCCTTAATCCTCATGCTTTTTCCTTAGTCCCTCACTTTCCTTTATTTAATTATCCTGTAATAAGTTTCACCGATTCATGCAATCCCCTTTAAGCATACCACAGCAAGTTTTAAACAGTCCCGCAAAAACCCTGAAATATCCCATAATGAGTTTGTTATTTCCCATGGGCCCCAAAATAATTTTGATCCTCCCTTTCTAATCAGTTACACAATTCCATCTGAAGCTCTTCAAGGTTATTCCTTCAACGACCCATCAGTCAGAGATCTGAATATTCTGCTCTTTGTTTTGTTCACTGATATCTACTCTCTCCGTAGGGTTTGTGAGGTTTTTTGGCTTTTATGCTTAATTATCATTAACCAGATATCAAATAAGATATCCTTATAAGCCAGATGTTCTTGCATACAAGACGTCAGATTTGTGGAGCAGAATCAACATAACCACAGTACATTTTTACTCCAGTGATGCATACATGTTAAAGGATGAGAAAGTCTAGTTTACCAGCCAAAACCTTTATTGAGAAGCATAAGCAAATAGAAAGAGCAGCTGTTTGGGACATGCCCTATTCACACAGAAGCTGGTGTAAGGCACTCAGTTGTTGGAGGATATTGGAGCTCCCACAACTTCACCATAGCAACAGCCCCTCACTGCCAGAGCACTTTTCATTGCCAAGTGCAACATAAGAAATTAAATCTAACACAGTTCTTGCCACTTATTTCTAAATCTAAGCCCTATTCATGACAAATCAGCTGCAGTGGAGTTCTTTATTAAACTTCTCAAAATATCTGGCATTTCTCTATTTTCAGGACTTGGGAGGAGTAGGGTGGGATGGAGGGGTGTGGGCTTTTGTCGTTTATTAAAATTGTACTTTTGAAGGCAGATTTGTTTGGTTTTGATTCAGCAGGGTTTGTTGGGTAAAGGTTGACATTTTGTGAATGTCATGACCACCTCAGAGGATATTACTCATATAGATCTACAGAGAGAGCATTATACCAACTAACACCGGTCTTGTGAGCATGGTAGCCACGGAAACACGGAGCTTCCCATGGTACGCTGAAATTGCCTAGGTGGCCGTCCTGCACGAAGCTTCTGTGAGCAGGACCAGAGGTTTCTCATGATAAACTGACTGACCTCTATCTACTTAGGTTTTGGTGAATGCAGCAAAGAACAGAGCCAACCATAACCCTTCAGAGGACTGAATATGTGAAAGATTTTCCATTTACAAACTGACCATGACATAATACAATGTGGTATTTATAGCACATGTCAATGCAACTATTGCTCTCAGAAACATGGACTGTAAGAGAGACTTCAGCCATATTTAACAAAGCTGGATGACAAAACAAAAAATGTTCCTAGAACTTTTGCAAATGTGTAGTGTGTGGTCGACATTCTTGTTTGTGACTTACACCACCTCTGTTATTTACTTACAAAATACAAAGCGTGCAGAACTTTCAATGCTCATGAAAAAAACAGACTACCAGAATGCTTCAAAAGAGGTTATCTGATATGGATAGGTTTTGTACCTTTTCTCTTTTTTCACATGCAGAGTGTGATCTCAGAAGCAGTTGAAGTTAACTTCTATTTAGAAAAAGAGCAGTCAGTGTTTTTGATTTCTGAGTGGTAGTGGGTAGATAAACAACTAAATGTGATATAAACTCTTCTTGCTTTAATCTAAAATGCAATATTTATGTGAGGGAAAAATAAAAGTTTCTTCTTCACATCACCCTGATTAGAGCTGATATTTTCATTTAGATTCTATGAAACCACAAATACAGACTTTGAGGTGATTAAAGCCTTAGGCCTATTACCATAGAAAATGACTTTATTTAGGCAACAAGAACAATTTGATGCTAATGGATTTGGAAAAAGAATAGACAAAAGAGTTTTCTTAGTGCTTATTTACTTTTCTCTGTGGAAACAAGAGTTTGTTTACAAGTATTGTTCTCATTACATATTCTAAATAGTAATGGGTGCATTTAATTTAATTACATTTAATTGAATTGCATTACATTTAATTATAGTTAATTAGAATACTAGTTAGCTATGTGTTCCTACACAGCTCTAATCTGATGCTCAGGCCCAGAACCATGAAAAGACCAAAATGCACAAACGATGATCTAGTCCAGTTTTATAGTAGTCATCTAAAGTACGTTTTTTAAAAGCTCAGCATGAATGTTGGGTACTTGATATCTATAGAAGCTTCATTGTTTGTTATAGACTAGACTAATTCAGTTGGAAGGGACTACAATGATCATCTAGTCCAACTGCCTGATCAAAAGTTAAAGCATGCTGTTAAGGGCGTTATCCAAATGCCTCTTAAGCACTGACTGGCTTGAGGCATCAACCACCTCTCTAAGAAGCCTGTTCCAGTGGTTGACCATCCTCTTGGTAAAGAAATGTTTCCTAATGCCCAGTCTAAACCTTCCCTGTTGCAGCTTTGAACCATTCCCACACAAACTGTCACTGGATCCCAAGGAGAAGAGCTCAGCACCTCCCTCTCCACTTCCCTTCCTCAGGAATTTGTAGAGAGCCATAAGGTCACCTCTCAGCTTCCTTTTCTTCAAACTAGACAAGCCCAAAACTCCTCATAGGACATGCCATCCAGCCCTTTCACCAGCTTTGTGGCCCTCCTCTGGATGCATTCAAAGACCTTCAGACCCCTCATAAACTGTGGGGCCCAGAAGTGCACACAGTACTTAGGGTGAGGCCACACCAATGCTGAATACAGCTGGATAATCACCTTTTGACCGCTGATTATGCTGTGTTTGATACACCTCGGGATGCAATTTGCCCTTTTGGCTGCCAGGGCACACTGCTGAATCATATTTAGCCTACTACATCATATTGAACCTTCGAGCACAACTACAGGCTGGCTGGAGAATGGGTCAAGAGCAGCCCTGAGGAGGACTTGGGGGTGCTGGTTGATGAAAAACTCAACATCAGCCAGCAGTGTGCACTGGTAGCCCAGAAAGCTAACCATGTCCTGGGCTGCAGCAGAAATAGTGTGGCCAACAGGTTGAGGGAGGGAATTCTCCCCCTCTACTCCGCTCTTGTGAGACCCCCACCTAGAGTATTGCATTCAGCTCTGGAGTCCTCAGTATAGGAAAGACATGGAGCTGCTGGAGCAAGTCCAGAGGAGGGCCACAAAGCTGATCAGAGGGATGGAGCACCTCTCCTATGAGTACAGGCTGAGGGAGCTGGGATTGTTCAGCCTAGAGAAGAGAAGGCTCCAGGGAGACCTAATTGAGTCCTTCTAATACCTAAAGCGGACCTACAGAAAAGCTGGCAAGGAACTGTTTCTTAGGGAGTGCAGTGATAGGACAAGGGGTAATGGGTGGTGAGGCACTGGAACAGGTTGCCCAGAGAAGCTGTGGCTGCCTCCTCCCTGGAAGTGTTCAATGCCAGGTTGGATGGGCTTTTGGGCAATCTGCTCTAGT
Organism: Psophia crepitans; assembly: GCA_013399095.1. NCBI lineage: Eukaryota > Metazoa > Chordata > Aves > Gruiformes > Psophiidae > Psophia > Psophia crepitans. The sequence continues at coordinate 23,118 of VWZZ01005523.1, forward strand.
GTAGGGTCTCCCTGCCCATGGTGAGGGGTTGGAACTGTATGATCCTTGTGGTCCCTTCCAACCCAAACCATTCTATGATTCTGTGATTCTATGATACTGTCAACCATCAATCCCAAATTCCTTTCTGCAGGGCTGTTCTCCAGCCATTCCTCTCCCAGTTTATGCTCCTACCTGGAATTATTCCATCTTTTGTGCACAATTTGACATTTTGGCTTCTTACTTTTCATACCATTAGTCATAGCCCAGTGCTCCAATCTACCCAGTTTCCTCTTGAAGGTCTTCTGCACCTCAAGAAAAAGAGTTAACACCACCTCTCAGTTTGGTATCATCAGCAAACTTGCTAATGGTGCATTCAACTCCTGCATCCAGATCGTTGATACATATGTTGAACAGAATTGGCCTCAGAATTGAACGCCGAGGAACACTGCTGGAGACTGGTTGCCAGACAGATCTAGCCCCATTCGCTACAACATCTTGAGCCCTGACATTCAGCCAGTTCTTCACGCAGCAAAGCATGAACCCACCTATCTCACAGTTGGACAACTTGTCCAAAAGGATGCTGTGAGGGACAGTATCAAAAGCCTTACTAAAATCTAGAAGAACGACATCCACTGCCTTCCCTTCATCCACTATGTGGGTGACCTTATTATAGAAGTTTATCAAAACAGTTAAACAGGACTTTCCTTTTGTGAACCTATATTGACTGTGCCTAATGATTGCATTATTCTTTAAATGCCTTCCAGTAGTATCCAGTGTAATTTTGTCCATAATTTTTGCAGGAACTGAGGTCAGACTAACAGGTCTGTACTTCCCTAGGTCTTCTCTCATACCTTTTTTGTAGACTGGAATAAAATTAGCTAGTTATGAAGTTCCTTAACTCACAAAATTATCTGCTTTTTTTTAAGGCTTGGAATGATTGCCATTTTTGCACTGCTGAGCTCCCTACCCTCTTTTGCAGCCCAGCCTGCCCCGAACTCCCAAAGTAAATCATATTCTGGTTAAGGTCCAATGATCCTTACAAGCCTTGTTTTAGCATGTCCAGCGCATTAATAAAAACAAGTTCTACACAGAACAGAGCAGTTACAACTGTTTCCATTAATAAAATAGTGCAGGAGAAATATATGTTACCCTTTCTTAATGAAAACTGAAGGTACAGTGCCCAGAAATAATACTGAATATCATTCTATGCTCTCATCAACCAGAGACATTTTACAATTATCTACATTTGCAAAATCATTTGAAGGTGAAAGCCAGAAGTTAGACTTTTGTGAGCAAATATCAATTTCCCTTCCTTTTTGTTTTGATGTAAAAAACCTCAAACAAACAAACAAACAAAAAACCCACCACAACCAAGGCCCAAACAAGTGTCAGGAAACCTTTTCTTGGGGGCAGAAACCACACTGAAAAAAATAGTTCTGAATCATAGAATCATTAAGGCTGTAAGAGACTTCAAGGATCATCTAGTCCAACCGTCCCACCACCTATTACCCACTAAACCAGGTCCCTAAGTAACACATCCAACCTTTCTTTAAACACATCCAGGAACCATGACTCCACCACCTCCCTGGGCAACCCGTTCCAATGCCCAACCACCCTTTCTGAGAAGAAATTTCTCCTCATCTCCAACCTGAACCTCCCCTGGCACAACTTTTGGCCATTCCCTCTGGTCCTGTCACTAGTTATCTGCGAGAAAAGGCCAACCCCCAGCTCGTCACAACTTCCTTTCAGGTACTTGTAGAGGGCAATAAAGTCTCCCCTGAGCCTCCTCTTCCCCAGACTACACAACCCCAGTTCCCTCAGCCGCTCCTTGTAAGACTTGTGCTCTAGACCCTTCACCAGTTTCATTGCCCTTCAACCAATTTATATTGATTTTGAGCATTTGTATGGGATCCCTTTATGCGTTTCAGCAGCCTTTTTTTTTTCAGGGCACTTTTGTTTTAAAGAGTTTGAAAACTTCAGTAACATTTGAGTGGACTTTTGTTTTAGAACCTCTTGCAAAATCCAAAACAATGTTACATCAGCAGCAAATATTCCACATTTTTTACAGTCTAAAGAAGTACAACAGTCTAAAGAAGCTGAACCCCACATATAAGCACCACATATAAGCCGCTTTCTTATTGCAGTATTCTGTTCATAACAATGTCCCACAAAGATTGTTCACCTCACAAGGATATTCATTATTAATTATCTTATAGCAGTTGTCATCGATTGACCCAGCAGAATGTGTGATGGAGCAAGTTGTTTTTAAATTAAATTAGATTTTCTCTAACAATTTTTTTTATAGCAAGTATACTGTAGTATGCAGAAATACACATATGTAGCCTAACAACCACCCCAATTTCATAAGCAATGAATGTGCAAGAAAAAGGGAATGAAAATTTATCAGAAGTATTTTTAGGCTTTTTTATATACTACATCTAGAGGGTTTGAAATTTTCATGAACAATCTGAACTGTAGTGCTAGACAGTGCACAAACATAACTGTGAAATTGTCTAATCTAAAAATATTGCAGCTCATTCCTATCAGATGAGCACAAATCCATAAATAACTTTCCAGTTAATATTTCTAGCTTTTTTCTTTACTTGTCTGATTTGTTTTATTTTTGAAGGACAATCTCTAAAGATAGCATTATCATTTTAACCAGCCTTTATTAAGACAGTTTCCTCAGAAGCATGCATTAGTTTCAATTTGCTCATTTAATGCTCTTCCTTTGGAGGTTTCCCAAAAGCATCTAAAAATATTGTTTATTCTGCATTTGTTGCTTTTTATCACTTTGAAACAGAAATGCAGAGAATTTTGAGTCAATTAATGACACTTTCAAGATGAAACTGGAACCTTTGGCATAAGATTTCAGCTGTCTGTGATCCAAGGCCAGCTTGATGCAACACAACTGTGTGATGTTAATTCAGTTTTGTGAGAAAATAATTGTGAAGGTGTGAAAAATTATATGAGCTGAAAGAATGAGATAAAAAATATAAAAACACAGAAGTTTAATGTTTAAGACAGCAATTATTAGGAGCTGAAAGACACAGGAGAAATAATACTAGCTGCAAGCTATGAAATCTTAAGGAAATAAACAAATAATTGGGAGATGGTAACTTGAAACATCAATGACCGTCCTTCAAGTAATAGTGGACCATTCCACACTGATGATGGCTACTCAACCAGCAGAAACCCACTACATGTCTTCCTTGGACAGGTGAGCATGTTAATGTGTAGCCTAGTTGCTTGTTAGTGAATAGGAATCACAGAATCACAAAGGTTGGAAGGGACCTTGAAAGATCATCTAGTCCAACCCCCCCTGTATCTATACACAACAGAAAATAAATAATTGCACTGTACATTGCAGACCTGTACAGATCTTGCCCAAAGTCTCTGTGTGCCACAAAAATTACACAATAAAAGTGACACAGAGAAGAATTACAAGATTTCTGATGACACATTGTCAAAGTGACTTCTCAAACAGAAGGCATCACCACCTTTGCTTCCTAGCAGTCATATTCTGACAAAAGACTAAAGAAAATTGACAATGGACAGCAGTAAAATAAGGTCTGACATTTACTGCTTAGCTACTCATGACAAATGTCACTTACGAGGAAGCCTACTCATAGGGAGGAGCATATGTAAAATATTCACAGCAGTCCTAATCCCAGAGTGTTTATGGAAAAAAATAACACCATAACAACCTTTGTTAAAGACAGACAAAGTAAACAAAACATTGACTCATCCACCAGATCGGACATGCTATATAGTACAAAAAAAATCAAGCTGCATATATTTCTAATATACATGTTTACTGCCAGTAACTTTGCAAGAATGTCAATTTTTGCTGAAGTGACTACTTCAAATTCTCCTTAAAATAGTCTCACAAGCAGAGAGCTGAACAGTATTTCCCCTTCCAGACATAAGTCCCAGTATAAGAAACTCACTGCCAGGGGAAACTAAGGGACACATTCTGGTCCGCACTACATTTAACCTCTGTTATGTCAGCGTTCGTAACAGACCTTCATTAATATTTATCTGAGAATTCATTGATTCGATAGAAATAAGATTTAATGGAATTTAAGTTTTCCAGCTAGGTCTGCACATGTAGTATTTTAGACACATTTGTCAACACAACAGGGTATAAATGTTCCAACTGTTCTGAAGTGTGCAAATGCCCCTTGGGAGTTATCAAAAGGTCTGAAGGAAGCTGGCTTTTTTTCAACACAAGTTACAATTTACACAAACCTCAGGTTTCACCAGATCCATTGGAACTGGATGAGCAGTTCATAGCATAAGGAGGAGGTGTGTAACTGGAAAAGCTGGTTTATTTTTATTTTTCTTAATTTAAGAATATTATTTGACAGACATGTTTTGATATCCCCTCTAAAAGTTTAGGCTTCCTCTTTCTTTTTTGAACAAAATAATTCTTTCACATCTCATGTTGCTTCCTGATTAAAAAACACCTTGTTGTCACTGTTGTTCTATATAACATGGAAGGACTGAGCTCCTTTATGGAACTGGCAATGTATTAATAAAACAAATTTTTAAAAAAGGCAGAAATACTACAGTTCAGAAGAAGAACATTCCCAAGAAGTCAAACTGAATGTAATTGAAGGTTGCAAAAAGGAGGAATGAAAAATTAGTAAAAAAGTTATCTGGTGATGAAAGGACAGAGAAACAATTAAACTCTTTGAAATCTAAGGTAAAAATGTGGAATTATGACATTCAAGTCATATCTGAATCTTTTTCAATCCCCAAGTTCACATTTTAAAGACTGAAATATCAAATCTGTGCTGGAGAATGATGTACCTACACTTAACTGCCCACAGTAAGAGCTGTCTCAGATACATCAGCTACTACCTGAAACAAGTACAGTTGGCCAACCTTATTAGCAATGTTTGCTTGAAATTTGGCTTTAATTTTCTCTGAGTTTAAACATTTGATGGAATAATATTATTGAGGGGAGTCTGAATAATATTATTGAGGGGATTTTTTTTCAAAAAATAGCGAGTATTTGTTGACGTGAGTCTGCATATGGGAACCTTATTCTTGGAGTTACTCATCCAGTTTGCAAACAAACACAGTATGCATTCTTACATAACAGAAGCAGCCCACAGGCATGTAAGTGTGTAAGCATCTAGAAGTTAACAGGACAACATAGTGGTCAATGTCACATAGCTGGCTTACCTATGACACCTAGCAATCACAGGAGAGGACAGAAAAAATCACAGAGTAATAGTGAATTATCCATATATTCAAAACAAACCATTCAGCCAGGTTGGATGGGGCTTTGGACAACCTGGTCTAGTAGAGGGTGTCCCTGCCCACAGCTGAGGGGTTTGAACTAGGTGATCTTTGAGATCCCTTCCAACCCAAACAGTTCTATATTTTTAAATATTCTGTGAGTCAACTAGAAGTGTTGCCTGTACAAGAGCTCTTGCAACAAGTCTCCAATACATATTACTGTGCATATGAAGAAACAAAATTGCATTTTTCAAGTAATGTTTCTATTTAAATATGCTACTTAAAAATTGTCCAGTTTGCAGCTGCAGATTTAAAGCATATGACCTGGTTTTCCCAAGGAGTATTTAGAGCTTTAATTCATTCCCTTTGTGAAATAGTTTTCTTTAATTATGTTCACTGTCAAAAATATTTAATTTTTTTTTTATTAGCTAATTATTTCTTGCCATTGCCTGATTACTATTTTGGAATGTGCTGTTATCTGTTTGCATATGCTTAATTTTTGGTTTTCAATAATCTTTCTGACATTTAGATCTTTATCTTCCCCTTTCTTGCATGGAATTGTTCAGAATGTTTTTAGTCAGCTTATCTAAGTGTTTGCTTACAGAGATTTACTCTCTTTTTCTGCTTTTCTGTAGCTTTAATAATTAATGTTAGAAATGTTATTTTACTATTCTTCATTCTGAGTTTTTGAAGTGCTTTATAATAACTTCATGTATGAAGGCTGTAAAGAGCAGTCTGTTTAACTACAGTCTACTCATTATTCCTTGAGTTCCTGAAGGGGTGGGTATTAAACTTTTTATCATTTGCAAAAATGCAGTGAATTCTCAGTTTCTTGGTGGTCTGTGTCTGATAGGACATTTTCACTTTTAACTTTTTACTTTTATTTACTGCAACACAGATTTACCTTGTATAATACCTTCCTTACAAATTATACTTGAAGTATAGACAGAATTATAGGTATGTGAACATATACAAGGCAGAAAAAAAGAAGAACCATACTTTAATTAAAGTCCTTCACTTTCAAAACTGATGAGAGCAAGAGATTAGTAGGCAAAGGGAAACAGGACAAAGGCACACTTTGCTACTAAAAGTGGAAAATGAAGAAGTATACAGGCATATGTGAAATAACAGGGTGCTACAGAGAGTAAAGTCTTCATTCCATAAGTATCAAGATAGCAAAAAAACTCCACTAAAAATGGTAATAGAATCATTATGTGATAAAGTTGGTTAGAAATATTCAGCACATAAATTAATAAACTTCAAGACATGAGTATTGCACTTGATGTTGAAACAGTTGTGAAGGATGTGGGATTGATTTAATCACGATTTTTGATGATTTGAGAAGATGACATGCAAGAATTGAGTCATGAAAGTCAGAATTCTAAAAATTATCTGCAAGGATGTTGCAATAGTGGAAAATAAAGTATAAATGAGCTTTTGAAACATAAAACACACCAATGTGAGACCAAGATCACCAGTCTATTTCTCACCAACATCTCATAAGAATAACTTTTAGCATATTTCAACATCATATTAGGAAATTATTTCATTCATGGAATTTCAGGTGTAGATGATGAGGAAGAAAAATAAATTTTATTCTGAATGGAAAAAAGCTATAGAATACCAGTAGAAGATTCCTGTAAAAATAAACATAAGAGTGAGAATTCTACCAATCATCTTAAATAAGATATTAACTCAAGTACTAGATAACCATTCTACAGATAAAAGATGAAAATTTTTGTTTCTGCCTTTTTTTCTGACCATCGATCAGAATGAGTAAGATAAACACAGTATAGGTAGATGCTACTATATAGAAAAGAAGTGAAGATTGAAGAAATATTAGGTTTTACAGTGAAATGCATCAAATATACACAATTGAACTTTGGACAATTTAGTTTATCCTTCCAATGAACATTCTATCCTAAGGAATGGAATTAGTGATCATGAATCTTGAAGCTTTAGATAATGCTTTAAATACGTTTTGCCAGGGTCCAACCATTTTAACACAAGCCCCTGTTTTCAGAGTTGACAAAGAATGTAGAAACCTGGAACACAGAAAAAAATACTTTTCTGAGGAGTTGAATTGTTCTGTTATGTATTGACTTAGGTATATTGATTGCTGATAGAGTCATTGCAAAGTGATGAAGGTATGTATTACTGACACCACACCACTTGTCTTAAGAAGAGGTAAGATTTTTTCAAGGCACACTGAAGATGTTAGAAAGAGTACCTTAATAAGGATGAAATAATGAATCCAGCTGCTTTTTTTCACATAATTAGTTGATCAATACTAAATGAATTTCAATGCAGATGAAACTCCACATTGCCTGTGACCTTTCCTGAGATTCTTTCCTTAACGTAAGTAAAGAGATTTGGCTTGAACCTGTTCAGTGATGATTTGAAGTCAACTGCACACTGAGCCATACAGAATCTAAGTTTAAGAAGTTACTTGTGAAGAAGGAGAAAATCCTCAATTATGAATAAATATAATATGAATAAATGTAGTAATGTTATGATTATGAATATAAATATATTATCCTTCACATAGGAATGATGATGTGATTGATGTCATGATAGTTTGTTAGGAGTAAAAATGTTATCATTAGAAGCAATATTCAGGGCCTGAGATGAAAGACTATCACATGCATAATCATAGTTTAGAAGGCAGAATAAAATATCCTTATATTTGTAACCAGGGATAGAATAAGAAAATGACTGACTATGTTACCCCAAGAGGAAATACACTGCAGAAGGAAGGTCATTATTGATGTATGGGACTGAATGTCTTTGGAGACTAATAAGTGGGAAACCATTTAACTCTGCAGAAAGAATCCATGCAAAGTAGCATTTAGTTTAAAGGTGCTAGGATTAAGAGAGATCCTGGACAAAATGAGGAAAAGAAAAATACTTCTGCCAATGATGGCATTAAGATTACAGTCAAGCAGAAGAAATGTGTGAAAGGATTAAGGTAGACAAGCATGGAGAGGAACTTGAAAGATGTTTTTCCTGTGTATGGTTTTTAAAGGGAATAATTTTAAAAGAAAGACAGATGGAGTTAGTGCTTTCACAGTTGTGCAGTTGCATGCTTTTTCATTCTGGAAGTGACATTTTCTGAAAGTAAGAATCAGAGTATTGTAAGAGAATACTTTTGCCTACTGCATATTTGAGAACCTGTTACAATACTTGTCAAATGATGTGTGTGTACCTGACAGGACTGATATTCATTTATATTATTGTTTGTAGAAGTGAGTGCAATAGCCATCTAACTTTATCAAGTTAACTGAGTTCCCATTGACTGTAGGGATGAACATGAAATCCAGAGGTGCCCTAATAGATTAAAGCACTTTTTGTTAATATGAGTTCTTTCACTTGGATAAAGTATTTGAAGGCTAATATTTTATGTGTGAGAGTTTGGAGTATGCTGTCATTTTGAACTTTTCCAAAGTGTATTTAAAATTAGTAGCCATTTTCATTTTTCTCATGTACTATTTCTCTGTCCTATGAGGAAGAGACAAAATATCATATACTAAAAAATGAGGTTTCATTGTTTTCTGACTTTACATGAAACTTTCGTGTTCTTTCGCCTTCTGCTACATTTAACATTAAGATGTAAGTTATTTATTTCCTGCTATCATTTTATTTTCACTGTTCTTATTTCATCCCTCATAGTCATACATTAGAATAAGAGAGTATTGAAATATAAGAATTTTCCAGTGACAATAAGAACTCATGAATACGCAAGTCCATAGGTAGTATAATAGTGGATAATATCTTTTAAGGCACATTGGAATTCTTCAGTTTAATTGGTTAAATTGGTTAAAAGTCTTCAATTTAATTGGTTAAAATTAAGCTAAACAATTTAGACAGCTGGAGATTTTTTTGTTCTGAGTACAAAATATGCCCTGTGCATTTTAGTGCACTGAGAAGTGACATCTGCATCCGTATTCTCTGTTACACTAAAACACGTTGGTGAGAGATTACAACCCACAGTTAACAAAGGAACAGTGGATGCAGAGGGAAAACAAAGAGTGGGGGTATCCATACAAGGAAGACCTCAGAATAATCAAAAACTTGACATGAAACCCACTTCAAACATCTGTGTGTAAATGTTTGCAGCCTGGGAAATGTGCAGGAGGAACTAGAACTCCTCATAAAGTCACAGACATGTGAAATCACCAGAATAATTGGCTGGGGTGCTATGATAGATAAGAACAAAGAATCATGGGCAAAGAAAATGAGGAGACAAGTGTGCCCTTTATGTGAAGGAGCTGCTTGGATGTCCGAAGATCTCCTATGGGATGGAAAAGAGATTGGCTGAGAGTTTGTGGGGCAGGGTCAGAGGAGAGGCTAGTAAAGGCATGGTGAGAGCTTGTTACAGACCACTTGATTAGAGTAAGGAAGTGGATGAAGTGTTCTTTAAACAGCTGAAGACATATCTGCATCACAGATCCCAGTTCTTGAAGGGGATTTTAACATCTTCAACATCTGCTAGAAGGACAACATGATGGGATGCATGCAGTCAAGATGTCTGAAGAGTGTTGGGGCAATTGGTCAAACAAGCAGTGACACACAACTCTATTACTAACAAGGAGCAACTGATTGGGAATTAGATGTTTAGTTGAATCCTGGCTGTAGCGAGTTCAATGCCCTGGGGGAGTGAGTTAAGGAAAGTAGCAGAAAACAGACCCTGAACTTTAGAATATCAGAGTTTAGCTTACTCAAAGAAAAGGTAAATGGAAGGTAAAAGGGAAATGGTAAAGGAACTCAGGAAAAGCTGGCAGGTCTTTAAAGCACAGCATCTTCCAAGCACAACAGCAATTCCACCCAATACTCAGGAAAACAAGTAGCCATATCAGGAGACTGTGACTTGGCTAAACTGGGAACTAATAATAGAGAGTCAATACAAAAGAACAGTATAGAGGAACTGAAAGCAGGGACAGGTGGAATTTAGAAGCATCACCATGTAGGGATGATGTCAAGAAAGCCAAAACTTAAGCTGAGACTTGCAAAGTACATCAAGAATAGTTTCTACCACTGCATTAGTAGTAAAAGGCTGAACAAGGAAAATATTGGCCAATTGTTGAACAGAGTGGATGATTTAGTGACAGCGGGCATATAGGGCTGAGATACTCAATGCCTTTTTTTGCCAGTCTTCATCAGTAAATCCTCCCAGGCCTGGAAAAATCACAGAATGAGTCCAGCAACACATTTCCGGATGCACAAAGGAAAATGTGACTGGGAAATATCAACATGGATTTACCAATCATCCCTCACCATCCTGACTGTCTTTTATGATAAAATTACTGATTTTGTGAATAAGGGAAGTGCCTTGACTTTAAAAAGGCTTTTGACCCTGTCTCCCATAGTTTTGGTGTATCCATGTTTAGCCACTGTAGTCTGGATTTTTGAAACATATTACCATTTGAGAAATTCTTGGTATGAAACCACTAGTTTTATAACTTCAGTGAAAGGAGAGGAGAGGAGAGGAGAGGAGAGGAGAATGAAGACTTCAAATTCTACAGGGCTTTGCCAAAACATTTGACTCTTCTATCAAAAGAGAAAAGATAGATTCTCTATAGAAAAGTAAGAAACAGATCCATTTTTCTACTAATGCAGTCTGGTTCCATACTTTTTGATCAGTACTAGACTGGAAAATACTTCATGTATAATGACTTGCACATTTCTCACGCTACTCTCTTCACAGGACCAAACCCTCTTTCAGTAGTCTGTATAAACAGTGTGCAATTAAGTGGCAGCTGTTCAGATTTCACATTGTCCTTATATTAAGTGCACATCTTCACTTTCTATACAGCAAAAATACCCTCTTCTGAAGTCACAGACTCTTATATTGTTCTCCACTACTTGAGAATTTCACAATTATTAATGAGCATGTGAGGTGTTTTTTATTATTTTCATATTCTGCTTAAAGAATGAAACTGCTCTATGCCATCATCTGTATTCAGATAACAGCTATCATTTATTTCAGGTTTTTCTCTGAATGCTGAATATTTATGTCAGAGTATAGGCAGACACTTTAGGTACAGGCTTTTTAAGGCACTGCCTCCTTGTTTTCTCTGCTCTGGATTCACTGCCTTTACTCTCTGGGCAGTTCTGCTTGCCTCTGCCTGCCTGACTCATATAACTGTGAGAGAACACAGAAAGAGTGACTGCATGTGTGTGAGTGAGTGAGTGAGTGAGTGAGTGAGTGAGTGAGTGAGTACTGAGAGGGAGGACGGAAAAGAAAAGTCTGGCTTGAGACTCCTGCCCAGCATTTCATAGGAAAATCATTGCAGTTAGAGTCCTGTTCTCCAGGATACTGTTACAGCATTGTTGTGGTTTTAATCCAGCTGTCGACTGGGCACTATGCGGATGCTTGCTCAGTCACCCGCATTGGAAAGGGGGAAAGAATCAGAAAAGTGAAAGTGAGAAAACTCGTGGGTTCAGACACAAGAGTTTAATAAGTGAAGCAAAAGCCGCGTGCACAAGCAAAGCAAAACAAGGCATTCATTCCCCACTCCCCACGGCAGGCAGGGGTTCAGCCATCCCCAGGNNNCGCCATATGGTATGGAATGTCCCTTTGGTCAGTTGGGGTCAGCTGCCCTGTCTGTCCCCTCCCAACTCCCCGCACACCCCCAGCCATCCCACCGGCAGGGCGGTGTGAGAAGCAGCAAAGGCCTTGGCTCTGTGTGAGCATCGCTCAGCAACAGCAAAACCATCTCTGCACTATCAGCGCTGCTTCCAGCCCAAACCCAAAACATAGCCCCACACTGGTTGCTGTGAAGAAAATTAACTCTCTCTCAGCTGAAACCAGGACAAGCAACCATCTTCTAATGCAGAGGGTCTTAAAGATAATAACCTCCTTCATTTGTTTCATCACTGTTGAAAGAGCACGCTGTATATCAAATAACAATAGGTTCTGCTGCATAAAAGAGGAAAAAAACAGTCACTCTAGTTATATTCTTTACAAGGGAGCTAAATAAAGATCCAGCAATACTGAAATAAGGATCCAGTAATACTGGAAGGCCATGACAAATGATGACAGCTTAATATATAAATGCTTTTAACATAATTTTTTTTTGTCTGTGATTCTTTTGTACCTTTTAAAGAACAACTGTAAACTCCAAGGGTGTATATGCACGGTACACAGTGCATCAATGTTAATGATTGCATGGATCATATAAAAGATTTAAGTCTGTAGCTCCACAATACATACCTGTGGCATTGAGTTAATGAAGTAGTTGATACCATTAGTGGATTTTCTTTCTCTGCGTAGAGAAGTTATAACAGATACACATTATTAGCCAATATTCTGACTGTAGAGAAACACTGAACCTCACTAGGCTGGAGCTGTGTTTTATGGCCTGGAGAAGAGGATATACTAACCATTTCTTTTCTTTCAGCTGATCCTGGATTAATCCTTTTTTCTACCCCCTATTCTTGTTTCAGCTAGCTTCCTTAATAAAGTTTCATGTTAGAACTAAAATCCTTTTCCTCACTTCAAGTTTGGCTGACACATTATTTTCAGTTCCCACTGAATCACACTCCACCTCTCTCTGAGGCCTCTAGTTCCATCTATCTATTTTCTCTATATACCAAAGGCTTTATTTTGTTACCTTTGCATCACAGTCTCAGTGCTTATGGGCCACAAGGTGATGTTTAAAACTGCGGATCCAAAATTTTACTTTTCCTATCTTATACCCTATAGACCAAAGCAAAAAAAAATATTAGTTTTGAGAAAACTCCCATACAGATACCACATCTGTCACCTGGAATACGTAGAGTGCAAAATAATTCCTTGATTTTCCTCTGAAACTCAGTTAAGTCTCTACTGAGCAAATGCAAGGTGTTGTTTTCTTGAACAGAATGCAATTATATCAATCAGGTAGATTATTCAGAATAAAACAAAAAAAAAGTAAATTACTAAGAAGTTTTCAATTTTTTTTCCAAAGTACGTGTAAATTCTTTCCCATTTTTCAACACAGGTGTTTGGGGGTTTGTTTTGTCTTTTTTTTTTGTTTTGTTTTTAATCTAATGTGCTTCACAGGTATAGACCTCATTTTTCTAAAAGATTGAATGGAGGCAGCATCTATAAATAGCATGAATAGAATTCAGTTCTCCAGGACTGAAAATTTTACAGAATTGTGGAGTCCTAGAATCATTTAGGTTGGAAAAGACCTTTAAGATCATTGAGTCTAACCATTAACCTAACACTACCAAGTCCACCACCGAACTATGTCCCTAAGCACTGCATCTACATGTCTTTTAAATTCCTCCAGGGATGGTGACTCTACCACTTCCCTGGGCAGCCTGTTCCAATGACTGATAACTATTTGAGTGAAGAAAATTTTCCTAATATCCGATCTCAGCCTCCCCTGGCACAATCTGATGTCATTTCCTCTTGTCCTATTGCTTCTTATTTGGGAGAAAAGTCAGACACCCACCTGGCTACAAACTCCTTTCAGGTAGTTGTAGTCGGCAATAATGTTTCTCCTCTGCTTCCTTTTCTCCAGACTAAACAACTCCAGTTCCTTCAGCCGGTCCTCATAAGACTTGTGCTCTAGACTCTTCACCAACTTTGTTGCTCTTCTTTGGACACGATCCAGCACCTCATTGTCTTTCTTGTAGTGAGGGCCCCAAAACTGAATGCTATTCTCAAAGTTTGGCCTCACCAGAGCCAAATATAAGGGGATGATCACTTCCTTACTCTTACTGGCTACACTATTCCTGATACAAGCCAGGATGCTGTTGGCCGCCTTGGCCACCTGGGCACACTGCTGGCTCATGTTCAGCCAGCTATTGGTCAATAGCTCCAAGTCTTTTACTGCCAGGCAGCTTTCTAGCCACTCTTCCCCAAGCTTGTAGCACTGCCTGGGGTTGCTGTGACCCAAGTACAGGACCTGACACTTGGCCTTGTTGAAACTCATACAATTGGCCTCAGCTCATTGATCCAGCCTGTCCAGATCCCTTCCTACCCTCAAGCAGATCAACTTTCCCACCCAAACTGGTGGTGTGTGCCAGCTTACTGAGAGTGCACTCGATCCCCTCGTCCAGATCATTGATGAAGATATTAAAGAGAACTTGCCCCAACACTGAGCCCTGGGGAACACCATTTGTGACTGACCACCAAGTGGATTTAACTCCATTCACCACAACTCTTCAGGCTTGGCCATCCAGCCAGTCTTTTACCCAGTGAAGAGTGCACCTATCCAAGCTGTGAGCAGCCAGTTTTTCCAGGGGAATGCTGTGGGAAGTGGTGTCAAAGGCTTTACTAAAGTTAGACAGATAGCTTCCACAGTCTGTCCCTCATCCTCTAAGCAGCCCATCTTGTCATAGAAGGAGATCAGGATAGTCAAGCAGGATCTGCCTTTCATAAATGCATGCTGACTGGACCCGATTGCTTTGTTTTCCTGTATGGTACACATGATGGCACTCAAGATTGCTCCATAACCACCTCTGGCAATGAGATCAGACTGACAGGCTTGTAGTTCCCCGGAAATTCGAACAGACACACAGAGAAATAAATACCAAGAAGTGTAGAAGGTGACAAAAATCTTGGATTCCATACCATAATCACATAGTATGACATGTAATAAACAAAGGTTTAACTGAAAACTTAAAGGGCACATTACAAAGCTGTATATTTTTTTTGTTTGTAGCGGGAATTAAACATCAACCTCATCTCCTTCTATGACCAGGTAATTCGCCTGGTGGTTGAGGGAAAGGTTGAGGATTAGTCTACCTAGACTTCAGCAAAGCCTTTGACATGGTCTCCCACAGCATTCTCCTGGAGAAGCTGGCGGCCCATGGCTTGCACAGGTACACTCTTCATTCAGCTGAAAAGTGAAAACTGAAAACTTGCTGGATGGCCAGGCCCAGAGAGTGGGGGTGAATGGAGTGAAATCCGACTGGCGACCGGTCGTGAGTGGTGTGACCCAGGGGTCGGTGTTGGAGTTCATCCTCTTCAACATCTTTGCTGATGATTTGGGTGAGGGAATTGAGTGTACCCTCAGTAAGTTTGCAGATGACACCCAGCTGGGGGGAACTGTCGATCTACCGAAGGGTAGGATGGCTCTGCAGAGGGACCTGGACAGGTTGGATCGCTGGGCAGAGGCCAACGGGATGAGGTTCAATGTAGCAAAGTGCTGGGTCCTGCACTTTGGCCACAACAACCCCAGGCAGCACTGCAGGCTGGGGGCGGGGTGGCTGGAGAGCTGTGCAGAAGAAAAGGACCTGGGGGTGTTGATTGATGCTCGCCTGGACATGAGCCGGCAGTGTGCCCTGGTGGCCAAGAAGGCCAACAGCGTCCTGGCTTGTATCAGGAATAGTGTAGCCAGCAGGAGCAGGGAGGTGATGATCCTCCTGTACTCAGTCCTGGTGAGGCCGCACCTTGAGTACTGTGTCCAGTACTCAGTGGACCCCTCACTATAAGATAGACATCGAGGCCCTGGGGGGTGTCCAGAGACAGGCAATGAAGGTGGTGAAGGGGCTGGAGCACAAGTCTTATGAGGAGCGGCTGAGGGAACTGGGGTTGTTTAGTCTGGAGAAGAGGAGGCTCAGGGGACACCTTATTGCCCTCTGCAACTACCTGAAAGGGAGTTGTGGTGAGCTCGGGATCGGCCTCTTCTCGCAGATAACTAGTGACAGGACAAGGGGAAATGGCTGCAAGTTGTGCCAGGGAGATTTAGTTTGGAGAAGAAACTTCTTTTTGGAAAGGGTGATTGGGCATTGGAACAGGTTGCCCATGGAGGTGGTGGAGTCACCGTCCCTGGGTGTGTTTAAAGAAATGTTTAATGTGTTACTTAGGGACCTGGTTTAGTGGGTAATAGGTGGTAGGGGAATGGTTGGACTAGATGATCCTTGAGGTCTCTTCCAATCTTAATGATTCTATGATCTATGATTCTACCTCACACACATCACAAAAAGCACAATAGCTGATATATGTTATGCCCATGGAAGCAATAGAAGCACTTAGGTCTTTTAGCAATTTTTTTCCCTTTTCCTTCTTCTGCCCACCCACCCACTCCCTTCTTCCTCCAGTTCTGCTGAGCTCTCTGGAGCTGCTCTGATCCAACAGGATGTTTTCAGTCCAATAGTGCTTCTTCAACTTACTCACTAAAGAGACTCCTTGGGAAGCTTCCCCACACCCTGCTTCTGCCTTACCATGTCTGCTGCTTTAGAAACGGTTGACAGCAGGCCTAAATTGGGAATGATTCTGGCACAGAAGCAAAACCAGGATCAGTGAGCCACAGCTGTGTCTTTTAGTGCAGCATTAAGCTATTTCGATGTCAAATATTGCTCGTTCAGAGCAAATTCACCTACAGCTGAAGTCAGCAGGAGTCTTCCATGGATTTCAGTGATCTTCATATAAAGCCAAGAGAAAGCAAAACCTTCTTTCTTCCTTGTGCGAGCAAGATAATAAAAATGGAAACGGTAATGATTGATTATGTAGGTCATTGTCAGTTCTGTGAGATATATATTATATATAATGCATTAGGTTAATCCTAAGGAAAAGTATTTTGTGATGGGGAGTAGAGATGACTAATTCTAGGTCCTGGGGTACTTGTTTCGATCATCTTGATGTGAATAGCTCTTGTGTTTTACTGGGTCTTGGTAGGACACAGACAAAATTAGAAGCAAATTTTGCCTTAGATCTTCACTCACAGTGTCTATTGACTTAAATGAAAACTGATCTGATTTAGCTAGGGAAGAACTTTGTCCGTACACTTTTGAATTTTAGTAGAATATCTATGTCCTAAGGTGCTATGTTCACTTTTCCAATGTTGTTTTTACTAGCCATTTGATATTTTTAATTCCTTTAAAATAAGTATGCACTCCTAGAAGGAAAATAAATTAAAAGATGCATTTTTTCACTGGTTTTTTATTATTTTTATTTTAAGTATGCCCTACATACTCTATTGTGCAAGCTTATGTAAGAAAGCCTTGGTTGCTCTTGAAGTAATTAAGAATGTGGCCCTAAAGAACAACTTAAAAGTGCATCTCAAATATCAGAGCATTAGGCATAAATCACACAGAAATATAACTCTGTTGTATTCCCTAATAGATACAATGCTTAAACACAACCTAAGTGCAATCTGAAAAAGCCTGGAGTTACTATAGAGTTTAATTATCCAGTTGGTTTTGGTTTTGGTTTTTGGTTTGGTTTGTTGGTTTGTTTTGTGTTGTTTTTTTTTTTTTTTTTTTTTNTTTTGTAAAATATATTGCTGGCAGTGGTAAGAAGTAAGGCAGAGCATAAGAAAAAAAGCCTTTCCAAGCATTTAGGAAAACCTATGTCCTCTCCAGAAATGCTTGATCTACTTGCAGTAGCACAATAGGTTGTTCCTTTGGCAAGAGAAGGTATGGCAGGTGGTTCACACTACACAATTTATTTACAAGACTTCAAGCTGCAACAGCTGCAACTCCATTTCTTGCTGGAACATAGAGAGAATGCATCCGAGTGAAATATAAATATACAAGTCAGACATGCCTCTGTCAGATACCATCCTCAAGACATTTCACTTGGAATGAGTTAACTGAAATCTCTGAGTATGATTTCACACTGAGAAAATATAATAAAGAAAACATCCATTTAAAGAATAGAGGGTTTATTTATCTATTTATCCTGGGATGCAGCAAAGTAATACGTTAAAGGATCTTTTAAAGGGCATAAGTAAAACAACCTATTCTGAACTTTTATTCCCTTATCAAAGAACACAGTCTTTCTATTTTGCACAGCACCAGCTATCCCGCCAATAAAATACTTCTAGTGAAAGGCAAATTGTATATGACTAATTATTGAAGATTTGTTTCATTTTAATAGTATTTGATTATCATGCTTGTTCCCTCATGCTAGGCTGAATATTGGATTACCAATGGATCATTAGAAGTTCTTGCATGTTAAGCTGTCTTGGCCAGTTGTGTTAGGATGAAATATGGCACATAAGATGTATCTCACAAGAGATACACATGAAATAGCGCAGTTTCTTTATAGCACTTGTGCAAATCCCAGCTTAGAGCTAGAAATGTGAAATTGCTTTGGTTCCATTCAGCACTCTGTTCCCCAAATTAAGATTTTTTAAGATAAAACATTTGGCAAGATTATTGCCCATTTAGCAATTGCCAACATAACCAGGGCCATGAAATGCTCCTTTTCAGACAAGTAATAGGATGGACTCAGCTGTGCAACTTCAGATTTCCCCCTTGAATTTTGTCTTAGCCAGCAGAATTCTGCAGTAAGGGTGTTTCCAGCATTCCTGCTTCCTTGTAAACTGTAGCCAATTCAGGATTCATTCTTACAGTAAAGCAAGACCTAAACAATGCTAAACAACTGGTGGGTGAGAGTTCTGGCAGCAAATATAATAAAGTATTACTACGTTAATTGATTTAAATTAATTTTATCTTTTGACTTGCTGTGACAGCAGCCATGGGTGGAAGGCTGTGCTGGCACAGACAGGAGCAACCACAGGCTTTGTGTGCCAACATCTCCCCATGGACTTGAGTGATGGGTTTGTCCATCCCTCACATGATGCTGCTGGGCCACAATGTTTGGGAGGGCTCACTACCCAACGCTGTTTTGTGTGCCATGAAGCACAAGGCCCCAGTGCAAGGCGGAAGGCTGAGAACGAAGGACATGCTGTGGGGCAGAGGGACTGACTGAAAAAAAAAGTCCCAAGTTATATGAAGATGTACTCTGACCACTGATACCATATAATGGCCTTCCCCAGCCACTCTTGACTCCTGCTCACCACACCAGTCCATGCCAAGTGTGACACACTTTCCTGGAGCATCCCTTTCCTCTCCAAAGTCATACAGTGCCTTCCAGCAGCCTCATCCCTGCCTGTCACCCAACATTCTACCCAGAGTGAGCCCTCATGGAGGGAATCTCACAAGGACACATCCCCAGAACCCAGAAAGGTGCTTAGTAACTGGCATGCTCCCTCCTCTCTCCAGCATATGTACTGTGCCACTGGGTAGACACTGACCAAGATATCCATGGACAGAGAAGCCAGAAGGGTATTGGTGTCCTCATTCATGAGGACCATGTTCACTGTAGCTGGGCAAGGGGATTGCAGCCCAGCTGGAAGCTAACTTTCTGTGTGTAGGGTCTGCCTCAAGCCTGGCCATTCACAGGAAGTCAGGCATTTGGGGAGGTGTTCCCCCAAAGGGCCACCACTTTCCCTAATTATTATTTCCAAACTTAGCTGGTTGGCAATAGCTGCCAACAGCCACGTTCATCACATAGCTCCAGGCCAATCTCTCAGACTTTTTCCCTACCAAAAATGAATTAGCTAAATTACCTACTGTCTTCTTTTGATCTGCTGTCCTAAGCATGTTACTTGGGTGTACAGATATTAAGAATTCACCTGTACTTTTTTGTTTCCTTTCTGTGCATAACCAAACCATTAGAGGAAGATAAATGCAGTTACGAGCTTTGGGGAAGCCTCCTCCAACAATTCACTGTCCTTGGTTTGTATTCCTCAGTGCATAACAGAATCACCTTATGCTGGGCAAATGCAGACAACATCTCAGTTATCTGAGTGATACATTCAGGAAGGCTTCCTCTGTGACACTTGTGCAGAAATATTTTTCTGCTAAACAATACCTACCTTATGCAAGTATTAAAGATTCTTCTGGCTCGAAGAGACATTTCCCTGGCAATCTTCTTGTTACGTTGGAGCCACCACTGATACAATCCCATTTACTGCATATTTTCATTATTTCTCGAAAACTATTTACAGCTACAGCTTTGCTTCAGGTGGAAGAAAGTGTGTATGTATGTATGTATACACATACAGCTATACATATATATCCAACAAATTAAAAATATATTTTCAATAAATGTAAACAACAGAACAAATCAATTACTTTTTATAGCAGATGGTCTACCTGAGACTTAAAACTGTAAGAAAAAATCCTGCACCTATAAATCCTTTGGCTTAAAAATAAATGTTTGGACAGAAAGTTTATTTCTGTCAAAGAGACCAAAAGGCTGGAGAGCTGATTGATAGGTGTATAACTGCACTATATGATTCATTTTGTGTGAAAGTTTAGTAGTGGAAAGAATGATTCATGATTAAATATTTGGAAAGCGAAAACGTTCCACATTGGAGAATGTTCAACAATAAAAGCAGATTTAACGCCTGACAAGACTGAGTTTGTTAAAATGACTTAAAGGTATCAGTTCAGAGAAAAATTGATCTCTCATACATGTTATATAATAATACTAGTAATTTAAAAGTCAGCGGCACTGCATTTGATTTCAGAAACTTTATTCAGATATTATAAAGTTGGATAAATATGTGAATACTTGTGTTATTGTTGCTAAAGTCTGATAGGATCAAGTTTCTGATTTTCTGCCATCTCCTCTGCCTTTTTCAAATTTCTGTAGCATTTTTCAGTTTTTTCTTCTGTGTGGAACCCCCACATAAATTCCAAATAAACTATCACACCAAATAGAATTCTACCCACTAGAATCCATGTACAAAGTAAATAATTTCCAAAACAAGCAACCATTTATTTTTCTTCTTTTCCTTTAATCAACAATTTATAACTATGTACAAATAATTTTAAGTGAATGTAAATATTTTTGAAGCAATGCAAAATTAAATATCAATTCACTGATCATTAAAAACCAGAAAACATAATCAATTATTCAATAGTACACAAATGTCATACATTTAGTATAAAAAGACAGCTGAAACTGATAGGGAACAGTTACGGAAATAGAATTTTAAAACAAAAAAAAAAACACAAAAAAAACCCAACAAAAAAACCTCCAAACATCAGCAAAGTCATATTAAGCATGAACCTACTTGAAGATCCTTCCCAGGTAACTGAGATGCCAATAATGTGTTATAGAGAGACATGTACACTCAGAGAGCAAACTAGCTCACCTAAGCTAATTTTTTTAAGTTCTCTTTTATAGAAGTGATAAAATGAGAAGTTAACACAAGTAGTCTCCAAACTCGCTTACTACAAAAGATGCTGTTGGATGCACCTGAACCATCAAACTTTCTTTTTCATAACTTAGATGCCATTACAAAATACCAAAAACTCCAATGAAGAAAGGAAACAAGACATAAATAAAAGATATATTTTGATGTATATCTGTGTCTAATTCCCATTACATTAGTAGTCAAGACATAGAGGTAACATAGATGGGAAACAGATAAATACAGTCTTGTATCTAACCCAGTCAAGGACTGTTTAAAAGTATGGGTTTTGCTGTTTATTTTCTCTTGTGGCATTCACAGATATTTAAAGAAGATAAGTTTGTGAGATGGCAAGAGTTAGCAATTCATGTGTAGTAGTCATGTGTAGTGAATTTTTATTTTATTTTATTTTTATTTTTAATGCAGGATTTATATGAATAGAGCATAATCGTTTGTCAGATTGAGGCAGGGAGGTTTTCCATCTAGAATCTGATCCTACCTCAGAAATTTAGAAGTGTAACATAACTCTTGTGTCTGCTTAGTAAAAAGAAATTAAATAAATATTCTCAAAAAAAAAGCAATTAACCCAGTTTATTTGCCTGAGAAACCACACCTTGGGATAATTCCATGTGACCTAAAACATAAAAGAATTTTAAAGGGTTTCATGAAATTTCTTACTCCTCTATCATCTCCCTTGGGTCCTCAGACTCTCTACATCTCTAATGTCTTCCACAGAATTTAAAAGCTGTGCTTTTCAAACCCATTAAAACAAGGTGAATTTGTATGACTACAGGACCATATCGTAAACACATTAGAAAACTGAATACTTATCATGACAAACTGAAATAAAACAAACTTTTTGATCCATTTACAAAGATTTTTCTCATGTTTTTACACTAAAATGAAAAATATTGTCACTATTAAAACCTAGGCTTGGATACAAAAAAATGAACATTTTAGTTAAACAAATAACATTCTGTGGATTAGGCTGCCTGATGTAGCTATAATAAGAAAATACAGATAGGAATTTCAAATTTCAGTGACAGATCTGTGAACTAATTCTGATTTCACTTGTGAAATAGTGAATATATAGTGAAATATCTTGATAGTCTTTAGGTATTTATCTAAACCTAACTCCAAATAAATTTTAAACTCAGTGCAAACATAGCAATAACAAGCTTTGACATAACCACATACTGTAATGGCAGTTGTTACAAAGCGATCTGGTTAGGTGGGTTTGTTTTTGTGTTTTTTTTTTCTTCTTCCTCTTCTTGTGTGCAATTGTTTTGTCTTGGAAAACTTAAAACAGTTTCTAGTTTTGGTAGTTTGACTCTGTGTAGTGTATCAAGCAGATACAGAAGTCCTTGAAAAGATTAATATTTGAATAGTTTCAGTATTTTGCTTTCTACCTTAGTTCAAGATACAACATATATAGTTTACTTAGATACCCAGTCTTTTGTCAAAATCTCTCACCAAAGGTTTCAAGGAAACTAAGCAGTCATGGAATAAAGAGGAACTGTTTGGCATACAGCAGTTGGCATGATGGTCAGTCTTGCAATGGGGGCAGTTCAGCAGTGGAGTTCTGGGAAGATCTGGGCTACAATCTTGGTGCTAACACACTTCTTAAGTAAACTGGAAAAAAGAATGCAAGCAATGTGGGGAACAAAGTTTGCTAATGCTAACAAAGTTATTCAAAGTAATAAGGGCAAGAGAAAACTGAAGAATTTCAGAATAAACTTAGCAAGACTTAGCAAGAAATTTGGCAGTTGAGATCCCAAATGAAATTAAAGTGGATAAATGTAATAATCTAAATAGAGAAAAAGTCTTTCACATCATTAGTAAATTCAGTCATTTACCTATGTGATGAGCTCAGAAATTATTGTTTCCATTCACAAGTAAGGTACTAATGCTACTACAGATAGCTCTGTGGAAATAGGATGGGCTTGGTAGTACCCAATAGCAATCAAAAGAATTAAAAGTATTAGGAAGTACCAGGAAAAAAATAGAGAACCAAGTGGAAAACATGATGGCAAATTCATGGCTCACTCAATCCCTGAACACTGTATACAGTGCTGGTTCACTTACCTGAAAAGAATCTATGAGAACTTTAAAGTAAATTTGGAGAAAGGCAAGAATCGTCAATGGTATGTATTGGCCTCTGTATGAAGAGTGATTTAGTACGGTGGGACGCAGCCTGGAAAAGAAATAGAAAGGGGAGATATGATAGAGGTCTATAAAATCATCAGTGACCTGGAGAAGACAGAATGGGACTGACCACTGTCTTTCTCAACAGAACTAGTGAACAAAACATTAACTTAATAGCTTAATTTTAATTTCAGTTTCAAAAAAAAGGCTATTGTTCTTCACTCAGCAGTTAACAAAACTGTGGAATTCCTTGTCAAAGGATGCCAGAAGTTTATATAGGTTTGATGGCAGACATACTTGGAAGACAAATTGACTGATGTTTAGCGAATAAACCTCAGACACTCAGGAAATCTCCTGAACTGAAAAAAACAGAGACTGGGAGTAGTGCGTAGAGGGAATACAATACAGCCTTGTCTTGCTCCTGTTCTTCCATACACCCCCACTTTTGAACGGTGCTGGAGACAACATACTAGGCTAGATGGACTCTTGCTCTGAACCATCAAAGCTGACTTTATATCCATATGTTAAATTAGTTGTTTCTTCAGAAAACAAGTCAATTTTGCTTAAATATACATATGTGTGTGCATAGTTTAATGTCATGTACACATCTGGAAGGTATACAAAGTAAAGATAGGCAAAATGTAATTATATAAGTATAGCCTTATAATTTTCTCCTTTCTCTCAAAGCCATCTGTCTAAGCCACAAGATCTGCTACTTCTCCTCAGGGAGGTAGGAAAGTTTTTAAAAAAGACATTAGCTTAAATTCATATATAGAGTCTTGCTTTCTAAAATCACCCATATACTGCTTTGAAGTACATTCTTTAGGAAATTTGGAAGAAAATGTCACTGTGAATGTGTCCTTATGCTGACACTTTCACTTTGTGTGCAGGCTAAACAAAAGAGGTTTCTTGCCTTTGGTGTGTATTCTACCTATTTTGGAAATACATCCTCCCAACCAGTCTTAGAAATTCACAATTAAGTCCTTCCTTGCCATAAAGCACGTTAGTTAATTGAATATTCAAAAAGTATTAAATATCTGGGACTGGGTTTATTTCTGTTTGTTTCTATTTCTAGATCAAAAATTTATGTTTAAAGAATTTGGATATTGTAGTGAAAATACAAAGCAGAACACTATTTAATGCATACTCCAGCCTCCTAACAACATGAAAAAAACTTACGGCCTCAGAAAATGATGTTCTAAGGTAGTAGTTCTCAAATTATAGCTCTTAAGGGACCTAAATATGGCTCTTATGAAACTCATGTGTCTCATTTGTGTTTCTTTTGTTGTATTTTAGTCCTGGGCAGACAAAATAACAGTAACAGTAGCAACAGTCCCTGAGCCAAAACATATCTGCAAGGGAATACTTGATCAGTAGAGAACCACCTTGCAGCCTTTTCAATTAAGTGAAAGGTGCAAGGAAAAAAAAAAAGAAATAAAGCAGTTACTTCTCTGAATAGAAATCCATGTGTAAGGAAAAAGATAAACCTTTTCAACACTTCAAGCTCTCCTTGCACTCTCGCTGGTTATAGATGTTGAGTCAGTCCAGTAGACAGTTAAAAAAAATCAATTTCTGTTATTTCAAAGCTCAGGTTCTACTTGTAAAGGACCTTCTGTTTGTGCAGTTGCAATCCAACCCAAGCTTCCATTTCTATCTTAAGATTTTCTTCACTTTTTTACATTTCTCCCACATATGAATTCCAAGTCTGACAAAAGGATAAAATGACAGAAATGCTCCTCTACCTCACTCTTCCCCCCAAATGCACTTGGCTCATTTTTAGTCCTATCTTGCAGGCTTGGATTTCTATGTTTCTGTGAACCTTCAGCACAGATTGAAAAGGAAGATATTAAATGAAAGAGGGTTGAGCATAGAAAGAATCTTTGAATATTTTATTAAACCATATTTTATTCCAGAGGCAGAAACATGCTGTCAGTGAGGTTTGTGTAGGTTTATTCTGAAGCCACCACTACACCCCTTTTCCTGTGTCAATGCTGACAGTTCCAGATCCTTATGCACACAAACTTTCTAATGATTTAATTTTAAAACCGAACAGGAAGAATTCTCTAATACTTCCTATGTGTTCCCAATATAGATGAATAACAACTTAAAAAACTCTACATATGTTTGCTTTGTTAGCTTTCCACACATTTTTATCTTTTGTGTTTGCTTTTCCCAAATACCTTGAAACATTTTTTAACTGCCCGCAATATTTGTTGGAACAGACGTTTTGAACCTCAGTCTTATACCAGAAAGAATAATGCATATAAAACACTGTATAACCATATATCAAATATAGGATCATACCTGTGGACAATGAAAAAATCATTTTAATGAATTGTTCTTGCTTATTGGTTTTGACAGTTTGAAGTGAGGTCCAGTCCAACAGAATACTGTGTGCTTCAGTGCTGTTGCATACAAAGTATGTCAGCAGTTGCTTAGAGCTAAGCACTTTACCCCTGATGCAGTGAGGCAGATAAGCATGTGCTTAGCTTAAAGTACAAGAGCAGCTAACCAGGGACACATAGTGAGGTTTGAGTACTTGATTCATTTCCTGGAGCACAGCACAAGAGAAGAAAGAGATATTTAATGATCTTAAGGTCAGTAGACCTTGTGCTGCAAATATACTGACTTCAGAAAAATAAAAATCATGGAGATACCTTTTTATCCTTTATTGCTACACAAAGGAGATATGAATCTTCTGTACAAACAAACAGATGAAAACCAGAAAGACCATTAGAAAAAGTGTAATCTTTTAATCTCGCGTATCAGCAATATTGAGTATGACTAATCATACCAGGCTGGCTACACTCCATGAACTGTTTGCAGGCAATTTATAAACCAAAAGCTATTTGAAAACCTTCAAATGCTTTTAGCTGATGCATATCCTTTAAGAGGCTAGTTGTTTTTCTACCACTGTTTTAGTATTAGCTAGCACTGGAAACAGATTATTAAGCTAAGTTTGACTTGAGGTAACTGATCTTGTGCTTGAAGAACAGTTTATTATTATTTTTGTTCATAAAATGTATGAATCTAAAGTGTTCAGAAATACAGTTCTGATTATTTGTCAGTGAAATCTGATAAAATATGTTAAAGGCATACAGGGAATAAAAAAAAACCAAACTATAAAGATGCTTAATATTAGGTCTTTGAAGGAGTCCTATGCAGTGTCTGCTGCATATATAGAGTATCTAATCTTCTAATAGTCATGTTGTTTCACACGGGTGTTGTAAAAGGATGAAATATGTTATTAAGTACAATTTTCCATTTCCATATGTAAAGGCTACAAGGATCGTTGCCCTTCAAGACAGATCATTACCCAAAAGTTATAGTTAAGCTTTACACTTACCAAAGTCACACAGCCATACCGGAGCTTCTGATGTCCATGTGGCTCCCATGATTATGCTGCATTGTGCAAGTGATGGTGAAGCCATGTGTCCTTTCCTTCCTGTGAAAGGAAGTGAGGTAACAGGGATAGTAAGTTTGAACTTGGAAATGTTGATGGTTAGTCCAGTACTACCCTGCAATGGAGCAAAGAAGCCCTTAACAGAGCCAAGGTGTCTTCTGTATAAGACCAGTTTGTAGAGTTCCTCCTTGCCCACAACTTTCTGAGATAGGTAGAGTGAGCCCTGTGGCCATGCATAAATGCTAGTATGTGGTTATTAGAAGATGACAAAGTTGGGTGAACCAGTAGAACATTTACTGTGTTTTGTTTGCATTAGAGTATGAGTACATTCTCTCTGAAGATGAAAGATTAAGGTCTTCCTTTGTGCCTAGTAGAACGAAGTTCAGTTATTAACTGAGGAGACTGATCTATTGTAACCCCTTTCTGCTAATTTGATTATGAAATGTGTTTAGCAGGAAATAGTGCTGATGACCATTTAGTCCCTTTCAGTCTTTAAAATCTACAAAATGCAAGTTTTCATAGACCAGATTTTTACAGGATTTACATACAAAAGAAAGAAACTCTTCATGTCCAAAAGAAAAAAGGTGAAGTAGCAACAACAAAATCATCATCATCATCTTCTTACCCAGTCTTCAAGTTTTCAAAATAGGATGTCCAGCCCTTCATCAGTCTCCAAGATCTGCAGGGTGAAGGGTAGGGGGGGTGAATAAAATAGATAATTTTAATGTTTAGAAAAGTCCCATTTGTCCCATTTGTATATTTATCTTGATTTTAAATTCTGAATAGAAGCACTTATGTTCCACGTAAATAAAGAACACTTTTTAATAAGTATGTTTGTATACCTAATGCAGTAATTTAAATACAGTTCAGAATTTTCTCTACTGGAAAGCTTGTTAGCACTTTAAAATTACAATTTTCTCTAAGACAAAGATTTATACTTGAATAAGGTACTTATATAAATTTGATTGACACTTCAGGGAATGCCATATTTTGGGAACAAGGAAAAGAATTTGTATCTATTCTCACTAATGAATAGTAGGCTCCAGGGAGTCAGTGCTCCACTCTACCCACACCAAACACCAACTGAAAACACATTTGGGCCTGCAGTGGCTATATCTGCCTGATATTATGCAAGCTATGGAAGGAGAAAAATATTATCATTACTCTGTGCAAATAATTTAATTCTATTCATTCCTTTAAAAGTCCATTTCTGGCTGGATAAATACCTGTTATGTGAAGGAAACTAAAATCTGCTGTGATTATTGTACTAACAAACTCTACAAATGTTCTGAAGTTTGCTATCACTGACTTGGACTATAAAATGACTGCTATGCAAAGCAGCTTCATGTTTTTTTTCAAACCTCATCAGTGTGAGAAAAAGAAAGCTGTTTGGCTTCAATGAAATAATGTCATATTACAAGAAGTGGAGGAAGGCAGTTTAGCAGTCATCTCAGTGTCAGATACTTAAATTGAGCAGCATTTATAGCTGCCTCCCACTGCATGCTCAGCATTGTTTGTCATTTCACAGGCAGATCACTACTTAACATTTTTGGTTTAATTTGTGATTAAATATGATGTTTGTGTGTAGTGGTTTCACCTTGG
>VWZZ01005525.1:0-62621 GCA_013399095.1 Psophia crepitans
TCCAGGTCCCTCTGCAGAGCCACGCTAACCTCTGGCCTAGTTTTTGATAATTTCTTGCTTTAGAATCAGCTGTGTCCCTAGTGGTTTATTATTCTGAAGTCTGAGTCACTAGTCTGTGTCAACAGTTTTTAGGAAAGCTAAATGTGGCAATCTGTAGTGCCCATGGTGGTTAGGCATTCCCTTATGTAAAGTGAAAATGGAGTGGAAGTTTCCCATTTTCTGTCTTTAAACATTGGTCGTCAAATTCTGATTTCATTCCCTTTCAAGCATCTAAATCCTCTAACAACATGGACATCCATGTCTCCAGACAGTATTTTGAGGAATGTGACAGGGAGCCAGGCAATGTCTTAGATTACAGGCCGATCATACATTAGAGATTTACAGCCAGGCTATATCCTGAATGCAATGGAAATCAGAGCGATGTGATACACCTGCCCAAATACGTACCATAAACAGATTCCTGTCTGCACTGAGGCAGGAAGCGGAAGAGTTCACGAAAGGACTCTTCATAGAAAATGTGAACATATGAAATTGATAATCTGCTAGAAGCAGCTACCACGTCCTTTTTGAAAAGGTGAGTTTATTGGCATCTCACAGCTTTCATTCTTTTATTCCTCTTCTTCTACTGAAATGTCCAATCATCTCTGATTAGAAATTAATTTCTAGAATCTCCTTGAAACCCTCTTTTTTCTTCTCATTGATTATTAATTAATTTGTGACATTTCAGGCAAGTGAGAGCAGGCTTTCTGCATAATGTCATTAGTCTTAACAATAATATCTGACCAAGCCTCAGTTACAATTTTAACAAACTGTCTGAACTTCTTGAACAGCATTGTTCAGCGATTTGTAAATTTACCTATGAGTCTACAGTTAGAAGCAATTGGTCCTGGACCTTACTGTCATATGTGTTAAAACCTGAACATTTTGAATCACTTCCATGTAAGTAATGAAATGTATAAATTAGTTATAAAAGTATAAAGCTTTATAACGCAGCAAAAATCTGGAAGCCCATAAAGTCACTCTGGCTAATAGATGTAGTGGTTTTGATTTGCAATGTACTGTAGAAACATTCTCATTCGTATAAAGTTAACTGTTGGTAAAGATTATTCTAGTAATAAAGAAGAGCAGTACTTTTCTGTGTTCTGTTTTCTGAATGCTGTCTCAGGAGTCAGAAATGGAAATTCACTAGGAAACATCACTGAAGAGAAGATGGAAAGAACAAACTGCATAGCTGTTTCAGCAGTGCTATCATTTTTAACTATTCTTCACCAGCAACACCTTCTTGCAAACCTCTCATTACACTTGAGTATAATGATTCATTTCCAACCCACAAGAGCCAAAATGACTCCAGAGTTTCCCAATTTTAACCAGCAGCAGCAGAATGAAAAGCTGAAATTGGCAAGCAGGCACCCTTTATATTTATGTTCCATGAACCACTGCTCTGTATGTAAAGGATGTAAATTGAAGATTTAGTTTTGTCTTCAGTTTAAGTTAACAAATCTGTTTGTTGACCAGCTATAGAATATTTCAGGTCTTCTTGAAGAGCAGAGTCACTAAAATCCCATATGTAATTCTACAATATTTAAAGCCAAGTCATGAAAGATCCGCTCTGTAACACACTACACGGATTAATCTACTTTCGTACTTCAGTTTTAGTAAACACAATCTTTAATAAAGGTTTCTGTGGGTACATTAAAAACCATAAGACAAAGAATTGTTCACACTTGACAAAGAAATGCAAGGAACAGCAAGCTAATGAGAATATACATTTTTAGGGAAATGATGAAGAGATACCCCATCAGAATACTTCTGTTCGACTTTTGTTTCCCCTCATCTCCTTCAGGTACAAAGTACCAGATGAAAAATAACATGAGAAAATTCTTATCTCAAATTTCAGACAGTCTAATTTACATCTGAATTAAAGTAGTCTGATTAAGCACTGTTTGTCCATTTTTTATAAAACGGCCTCAGGTTCTCCACCAGGTTCCCCAACTCCATCTAGAATTTGTCCACATGACCTATCTTAGTTAACTGATATCATTTACAAATAAGCTTGAGAGTGCTCATGTAAGCCCCAAAACTAGCCTTTTTTCATCCTTGTGAATGCTAGACACCCTGTGGAAGCCATGGAATGGTTATTAATTGAGAGGACAAAAGAGGGAGAGTCACTCTAATACATTTCTTACACACTTTATTAATAATAGATAGTAGTTTCTAATTTATTTTTAATTGAAATGTTAAAAAAGCTTATCTTATCCTTTTTCCTTGTCTAGTATTTCTATGTATGTTAAATGCTCTAGTCACCACAGTACTGATGCTGTGCCCTCACAATGCATATACTGTCTAATCGAAAAAAGTAACACTAAAGAAGAGGAATGGAGGAAAAAGGAAAAGAAGAAAGTCACTTATTAAGTGGAGGCAGTATTAAAGTCCTTCTTTTTCACTAGGTTTGCAAGAAGATATATCTTCCAGCCTTTTTAACTGCAGAATGACACTTTAGAGAGTCTTGAGCAACACAGATAAAATAAAGACACCTTTAGTGCTTTGATTTACTCACAGATATCACTAGCTGAAAATGCTGAAGGGTCATACAGCTCCATTTTCCTGTGCATTGAAACTAGAAATGTACATTTCAGAAGGTGGCTGTCCTTTGTGATAGAAGACTGCTTAATTTGACATCACAGAGGGCAGAAATCTCTCTTCCAAACTGTCAGCATCATCAACAGGATTCTTTTGGTAGATTTTAATCCCTGTCTTTAGCGATGACACCTTGTTGCTTGATTATATCCCATCCCAAAATACTTAACTAACAAGAAATTTATTCTGACAGTAGTACTTTGTATGTTAAAAATCCAAATGTCCAATTGTAGTAAAGAAACTACGGTGTCTCATATGTAGTAGTAGCTTTATATTAGAAATAAAATCTTGTGACTTGACATCACTCTGTTTTTTCCAACAGGGAAGTATCTCTTACGTCCTCTCCACAGGTAAAAAAGTGGACCAAATAATGGCATATGATACAATGTAAAAGAATCCCCAATTATATTTTATTTAAAGCTGAGGAAATCTTTTGTGCTAACAACATTTTCCTGTCTGCCTTTTCTTGGTAAAAATTCATAAATCCTAGTTTACAAAGGATTCTTTTGGTGGGTTTTCCTCAGTAGAAAAAAGGTAATATGATATTGTCCCCAACAGTGGTTGCCTGAAGAAATAAGTGAGTAGTGAAGGTGGTAAATCAGTCCAGGTTCTCAAAATGTTACCTCCTTGCATAATTCTAGAGGATTTAAAAATGGCTCAGGTTTTCCAGCCATGAATGTTGCAGGATAGGGAGGAGATGTTCAGAATTGTCTCAGGGAATTATCCTTGCAATAAAATACAGAAGCCTTCATTGAAGTGAGGTGGAATTCTGATGGTTAAATCCGAGCATGTTATCCTGATACCTCTCTGCTCAGCTGTGTGTTGTTTTCCTTTTTCTGTCTTAGCTTAGAAATTGGATTGTTCACACAGGACATAGTAGACCTGAGCTACAAAGGCCTCTGTCTAATGGGAATCTGTCTGAGACCTTAGTCCTCCAAAGGGGCTTACTATCCTTGCCCAGCCACTCCTGATACCCCCCACCCCTACCCATGGGTCCAGGGGCTCCTATAAGCTCAGCCTGGGGCCATCAGTCCCTGCCTCAGTGATGCTGTAGATATGTCTGGTTCCATCTCCCTGAACAGGCCTCTGTAAGTAGCTCATCCTATGAATGGACCCTCAGACATGTGTCATAGCTTGCTCTGTCCTGCCTTCAACTTTATCTCCTGGACAGACCTTGGACACACCTTGCAGCCTGGTCTCCAGACTGGTCAGGAGCATCTCCTTTGCTCCTGACTGGATCTCAGCTCTGCCCACTGTGTCATAGAATAATTTTGGTTGGAAAAGACCACACCCTGTGGGACTGTACCCATCGCAGAGGCCTTGGCCATCCCTGGGATTACCCTAAGCTCTTTGTGAGCAGCCTGACCTCACTGCGCCCTGACAGAATAAAACCTACATGTTGTTCTGTGGCTTGTTCTCCAAGTGCCACATGCTAGGTTTCTTTGTGTGGATTTATGCATCTGCAGCACTAACTGCTGAAGTTTCATCAGGCTGGAGAACCTACTGGTGAGGAGATATCTGAGCTCCAGCCTTTGCTCTGAAGTACTTTTTTTTGTGTTTTTCAAGAAATGTTCATGAATAAAATGGATTAACTGTCTTTTATGTATTGCTTGATATTGTCAGCTTCCTCCACTTCAAGGGGAATGTTTAATACACCAGAAAGTAATGTTCTCATTTTCTTACTTTCCTCGTCTTTTTCTTTTTCTTTAACCCAGATAATCTTGAATTCTTTTCTATGTAGAATCAACAAGATGAGAGATGAACACTTCCTGCTGTTCCAAATAAACTATCTAGTTGATTATTGCATTTGTCAGGGAGGTGAGAGATGAGAGTTTGTATTCCCTGAGACAGAAACTGGCATTGACCTTAGGTCTCTCCTGCTCTGGGAAAATGAGTTAGCCATTGAGGTATTTTATAAAAAGGAGAGAGTAGATATGGCATCATCACTGACTGTTTGAAAGAAGGTTATCCTGCTTTGTTTCAGTGAAACAATTAGTACCAGAACTAAGAAAACCTGATTTTCTGTGGATTTATTTTTGTGGCTGATTGGCTCTGCAGTCTATGAAAATACAATCTCTGATTGAAGCTTTTCCTTTGATTGGGACATGTATATTAGAGCACAGTAACAAGGAATAGAGTTTATGCTGAAAACTTTTCCCTCAATCATAACACTTCCAGAGTGTCTAGACCTCTGCCACTGATTTTTTTTTTTTACAAATAAGAAAAGTTGAGGGGTGTGGTTGGCAAGGCACAGGCTAAATCTGTATTAATAACTAAAAAAGACTAAGAACTGTTGTATGGCCCTGAAGAAAAAGAGCAAGGCAAAGCTCACAATCGTATAGTTTTCACTCTGATTCTTACCAGAATGGGTTGATCTTGTCGATATTTCCTTGTTAACATAGTTGTTGGTCTGCAGTATCACTTGGACTGTGCATGGGCTTTGCCTGGAAAAGAACTCCCTTGAGTAAATTTTTCTAGGGCGTGTTGTAACAAACATAGTCATTGACCAGTGTGGAGCCCTTGTTCTGTTTCAGATGTAGCCATTGAGAAGAAAGTGCATGTAAGCAATCTAATCTGTAGCAAATAGGGTAAAAAGTATCACAGAATTATAGAATGGTTTGGGTTAGAAGGGACCACAAGCATCATCTAGTTCCAGCCCCCCTGCCATGGGCAAGGACACCCTACACTAGACCAGGGAGCCCAAAGCCCCATCCAACCTGGTCCTGAACTCTCCCAGGGATGGGGCCTCCACAACTTCTCTGGGCAACCTGTTCCAGTGCCTCACCACCCTCACAGTAAAGAATTACTTCCTAACGTCCAATCTAAACCCCCCCTCTTTTAGTTTATACCCATTCCCCCTTGTCCTGTCACTACACTCCCTGATAAACAGCCCCTCGCCAGCTTTCCTGTAGGTCCCCTTTAGGTATTGGAAGGCTGCAAGTAGGTCTTCCTGGAGTCTCCTCTTCTCCAGGCTGAACAAGCCCAACTCCCTTAGCCTGTCCTCGCAGCAGAGGTGCTCCAGCCCTCTGATCAGCTTTGTGGCCCTCCTCTGGACATGAATAAATAAATCAATTAAGATTTTAAACCTGGTGACATTCGTTTTATAGACAGGCTTATGGAATCACAATGTAACAAAGCTCCTGATTTGCAGCAGGAAGAGCCCTCCTAAGCCCTCCTTTACACTTTCCAGCTTTGAAGTCACAGGTGAAACAGACCCACAGCTACACATTACAATTATCATTAAGTCCCAAGGCCTCAGTTAAATCATTATGAAACCAGTAGCCTGCTGCTAGCAACATTTTATTGACTGGGGTAAGTGGTCGTTCAGCTAGCAGGCTGATAATACTTTCTTTAACTCTGTTTGTGGGTGTCTTATTCACCTTAGACCATGCAAAGGAGCCTAACACAGAGTTTTGGATACCATAAGTAGTTTGGAGCCTAAATATTTGGTATATAGCACTCATATTTTGTTTTGTGTGTAGCTGTCTCTTAAAGGCTTTAAAAGTTTGCAACTTTACTCATATCTGTAGGTAAGTGTATAATTTACACATGGAAGAAGGTACAGCTGATGTCACACCTGATGGGTTTTTCTTGGTGTTTTTTGTTTGTTTGGGGGGTTTTGTTTGTTTGTTTGTGTTTTGTTTTTCCACAAGACACAGTACTGGATGCAAAAATTACTAAGAAAAAATATCAGTACACAGGGCCAAGTTCAGCTAACAGATTTCATTGAAACAAGTGATCCTGATTCTGTATCAAATTGCAGAGGTATGAGTCACACTAACTTCACTACAACTTCTCTCTAATAAATGACAAATAAATCATAGGAGTAGTTGTTTCATGGGAACATCTTTATGTATTCAGTGTTTCACAATGCAAAGAAAATACATAAATCATTAATTAAAATTTATGAACATCCTTGGTTTGTGCTATCTGTTTTGACTGCCTTTCCTAAATGCTCATCGACAATGCACTGAGCATTGTCTGTGTATGGATTGTATAGTTTGGTCCAACACTTACAAAATATTTTAGCTGTAACAAACCATGAGGCAATATAACAAAGACAATGAGATAATTCATATGTCAACATATACCTATCCCTGATTTATAAATCAACAGTTTCAATACTGTGACTTCAAAGAACTGACTTATTGTCTGTTACTTCTTTGTTAGCAGCTGCTAAATAGGTTTTTCAAAAAAAAAACAACCTCAATTAAGTGTTCTCTCAGTATTATTTTTCAGTATATATAATGTATGCTTTCTTCACAAAGACAGTAAGTAGTCATGAGTGGGGTAGAAGTGAGCTATGTGTTTGGAATATATATTCTATAACACAATCTCTTTCTTAGAGTGTGATATATACTAAATAGTCCAAAAAGCTGTACTTAAAATCCAGCATATTTTGTCATTCAGATTTTTTTCAAGTCTAGCCAAAGTCTGAAATTTGTGTATTGTACTGTATTAAAACTCTTTAAGGATTTCCACTGTTATGACACTAATAGTATGGCTACAGGCCTGAATCAATATCAATAATAGCAGATAACACCACTGCCCACTCCCTGTGTCTGATCTTGGGCTCTAAGCCCTTTCAACAGAACTGCACTAAAGCCCTTTGGTATTAAAATCTGGAGCTGTGCAATTTGCAAATAATTCTACAATTCTTCTCACCACTTACAGTACAATAAAGTAACACATTTATAAGAGAATAGATGGTATTCTTGAAAATGAGGACAATCAGACAGCCCAAAGGAAAACAGATGATTTATGGCAGGAAAAAGCATCCTGGCTGAAGTGTTCAAGGCAGACTGGTTAAGCTTTCATTTCAATGCAATGACAAGGAAGAAAACGGTACTCTATTTTGTAGCAATAATAAGCAAGACTCTACCTAAATTTAAATAATTGAAACATATATTTTTTTCTTATTTGTTCAAATAACTAAAATTTATATCTATGTGGATGGCTGCCATTCTTTCGTAAGCAGCTGAACCTGACCTCAGTATTTGGAGTCTTAGTACAACTAGTAGATAAACATGGACAAACTGAAAATAAATGTTTCTTTATTTCAAAAAATACTTTTTAGAAGCCATACTTTTATAGCATCACAAATTTTCTCCTTATCTGAACTTTTCATAGTAAATGTGATTGATTTCATGAAAGACACTGAGCTAAAAACAAAAAAAAATCTCATAAAAAGATAATTTACTCAGGTCTCTTAATTCTATCAGAGGTTAAGTGTAAAAAGTGATTTTAGGTACAAATGTTGCAGCTAATGAGTTTAATCAATGCTCTTAGATGACAACAGTATACCATTGGAGAGGGAAAACTGTAGAACAGTAGCAACAGAAGGTGGCTCAGTGGTTGCATTTGCACAGGTGGCTTTAAAATATGCTCTATGTCAACTCTCTAAAACCTCAACCTGCTTTCATTGAAGCTAATGGCAAAATTCCCACTGAATTCAGTGGGGGCAAGGACAAAGTTCTTACAATGCCTTCAGAGTAATTACTCTGCTGTTCAGTTCTCCTGTAATATACATAGGCAGTCTATAGCTAGAAAATGTCACATAATCAGTGTTTAGAAAAACACCTGCAAAAATAGATCTTAATTGAACATCTGATAAGTTGAATAATATTGATATTCCTTATTTTTCTTTGAGCATTTATGTTTCATAAACTACTATTGACTATGTGAGTCACGTTAGTTTAGAAAGTGTTTTTGCTCTTGTTAACATGGAAACATATTTTAAGTTGAATAATTCAATAAATTACATCTGAGGTTTCTAAGTCTGTTAAAAGAGAAGCCACACTATTAGACATCATCAGAGAGGTAAAATAAATAATAAAATTAAATTGCAAATTCAGATTGCATAAGTATTTTCAGAGCTCAGCTGTAACTCTTCGTGTGTCCAATCACACCCCTAAAAAAAACTTTGTTAACAAGAAGTACTGAAACTGTAGTATATCCTTAGTTAGCTTTGTGTCATTCTTCTGCAGCATATTCCAATGGGATTTGGCATCATTCCATTGATTTATTGTGACTATCATTAATTATTTTTCTGCCATTTTGTTAAGCATTTAAATGGATGATTTTGCATACTTTGTGTGTTCTGCCTTATCAATTTTTATTGTTGATAGCAGATAACATCTTTTTACAAACAATTTTTATGAAGTCCATACTTTTGTAATAATTTATGTTTACACAATTTTTGATGTTAAACATTGTGTCAAGAGCTATGAGACTTAAGTTATAAGTGAGTTGCAAGTATGAAAATCAAATTTGTTCTTTAGTTGTAATTGTGGGGCAGCTGAGTTTCAGGGCTCTGCCTGTATGTACACCAGTAAACATAAATGATTATTTCCTTGGGTTGCCCAAGAACAGTCCAGCTAGTCATTTGTATAAATGAACTAATGGACAGGCTTGAGACAATGGACCAACTTGAAACCAGGTGACTGACTGATTGAACCTTCACAATGACATACCTGAGTAATAGTTACAGAAGCCCTCCAGATGGAAACTTTGAACAGTTTGGCAACTCCTGCTGTGTCTACTTCAATTTATATGCCTAAATA
Source organism: Psophia crepitans (assembly GCA_013399095.1). NCBI lineage: Eukaryota > Metazoa > Chordata > Aves > Gruiformes > Psophiidae > Psophia > Psophia crepitans. The sequence goes on from VWZZ01005525.1 coordinate 9,201, forward strand.
TGTTGATTAACATTCTGTGTGGAATGTCCAAAGGACTCACCTAGGTCATTCCTGCTACAGACAGGACTGAATTGCTCTTAGATAAGACACCTGTAGTAAATACAAACTCGTCCTGCAGAAATGGTTGTATAGGACAGTCTTTTGTATGTAGATGTTTAGGAGATGTTTTATATTCATTTTAGGTCTATCAACAGTAATGAATTATGCATGTGATGGGCTGGTAAGACAGGACATCAGGAGATCTGGTTCTCCATGCAAGCATTACACTATGCCAAGTTCCCAATAAATTACCATTTCTTGCTTTTTAACCAACACTCTGAGCATCAGAGTGCAACAACACTATTAATGAGTCAGTCATATGATAACAGACATCTAATGACATTTAAAATGCTTGAAATTATCCTGACCTGAATCTGACTTTTCAGAAGACAGCTTTCCTCTGGCTGCCATACCATATCTGGCTTTCTTATGTTGCCTCAATTTGTCAGTTGTCCCAAATGACACTGATTTTCTTTAGGCAACAGTATAGAGGTCTTTGTTTACTTTACAGATCTGAATTGTTCTCTAGACTCCATCGACTGCAATGTCCACAAGCAGACATGAAAATTTAAGTACATTTGAATCCCACTTGTCGTGTCCACTCAGTTGAATTGTCCTTTTATACTTCGCTAACTATTGCTTTGATATCCATTAACTATAGTGGAAGCTTATACATCTACATTTATACACGTCAATATCTGGAACTGACTCCCGTCCCTGATGACTGCTACTAAGTGACTCAGAATCTGTATGGAAGAAGTGTTTGATATCTGATGGATGTCCAACATAATGGAGAAAACGTTGATATTGAGATCCAGTTCTTCAAAACTGAAAAGAAGTTTAAACTAAAAATAATTTTACATTTTTAACAGTCAAGGCAGCTTGTTATTGGAAGAGCTTATTTTGGGAGGTTTTTAAATTAATATTAAACATCTTCCTTGAAGACAAAAAAAAATCTTATTTTAAATCTTCCCTCTTTAACTGTTTTGCTTAGAGTAGCTTGTTGCTGTCATTTATCCTCCTCTGTATTTTCTGCCAAATCTAAGTTAATTAAAGACCTAAAGATTTTTGTTGTTTCTGTTTTGATGAGGATGCAGAAAACCTTTTGCTTCCCAAACTAAATAGAAGGGAAAATAGTCTTGTCAATCTGGATAATGGTTCTGCATATTGATCAAACATATTCCTTATTAGATTTTTGAGACAAAAGACTGCAGTTTAATATCTGTCTAATGATTATTCTTATGTCAATCTGAGCAATGATAATTACAGTGTGATTAACATTGTGATTGAGATCTGTGTCGATTTCTTTTCCTCAGATGCTTTTGATGAGTTATCTCTCTTGCTGAAGTGCTGGTACAAATTGCTGGTACAGATTCATCCTATCTTTAAAATCTTGTTCTCTATGATTAAATGCCAAAATTTTTATACAGCAGTAAGTAATGTGAACAAGAATATTCTGCTTCTGACTGACATTTCTAAAGGTTTGTCCATTCTTTGGACCTGTCTAATCTTCCACATCTATTAGCCTGGAGTGTTAGTATTATCCACGTGTTGTGTCTGAACAATTCCCAGGTGTACTCAAGCTCCATGAGCAGGTTTCTCAGTGTCCTTTGAGGAACATGGTATTCACTGCAACTGATTCATACAGTAGAAGCTTCTGAAGAATGCATATTGGAGTAGTGTACTGCCTTATGAGGCTTGATTCAAGGATAGGTTCTGAAAATGCTCTTAATTACTTAGTGTTACATTAATGGACTTCCAGTGCTGATGCAGCCTAATATAAAATGCTCTTTGCAGCCATTAAATTTCAAAGGCTGCTAAGACATCAAGGTTGCCAACTTTTGGCCTGAAAAAAAAATAAATCCCTAAATGCCTCCAATATTGCATACCTGTCCAAGAATGATCTGGATGAGAAAAGGATAGCATTTGGCTCCTGCTGCCTGCCCTTCTGGACCTAGAACCTATACAGAGAAACTCCTGGCAGTGGAGCATTTTCTGCATCAGTTTGAAATGATGAGAACATTCCGTCTATCACACTTTGTCCCGGCTCTGGCCAGGCCGGGGTTAATGCTCAGGCCCGGGCCAGGTGAGCCGGGCCGGGCCGGCCGCTATTCCACACCACGTGACATCAGGCCCCTATAAAGGGACTGGCCGGGAGGGGCCCGGAGCTGCTCCGGGACGGTCTCGCTGCGGGCTGCGCCTCTGGTCCGTCGGGTTGTCGGTCGGTAAAGTACTGCGTTTGTTATCGCGGTTGTTTACATCCCGGGATAACTATTGCGGCCCTATTGTCATTCCCCCTCTCCCTTTGTCGGCCCATTAAACGGCCGTTATCTCAACTCGAAGCCATTTGCCCTTTTGTTCCCTCACTCTGCCCCTTGTTTTGCTGCCGGGGCGGTGAGCGAGCGGCTGCGTGGGGCTCGGCTGCCGGCTGGGGCCGAACCACGACACACTTCAAGATAATCTAGTTGGAGATGGAGGAAAAGATCGGCATGGATCGTCTATTTTTCTATTGCTATGTAGAAAAGAATCAAGATCCATGGTATATGAAGGAAAAAAATGAGGGCACATATTCAACTATAGTCCAAGGTTCTCATCTCTACTTCAGAAATGCTTCTGTGTTTCATAAAGAGGTACCAGATAAATAGCAGAAAAAACAGAGGCAGGGTCTTAAAGCCACCATCTTATCTCATTTGAAATATACAGCTTAATTATTATAGAACCAGAATCTTACCTACAGAATTTCTTTCTGCCATATTAAGCTTGTATCCTTTTTACATAGAGACACAGTCTGAAGAAAATAGAGCACCTCTCTGGCTCCTCTGTTCCACCCTGAATAGTCCATTTCTTAAAGATTATTATTACCCCAAAGAAATTTAAAATCGTGGCCTTGAATCTTCTTGGACAGAGGGATGAATTCAGCTTCCAAATACAATTACAGGTGGAAAATTTTATGGCTTTTGGGACGATTTGGCAATTTTGTTAAGAAAGAGAGAGCCATGAGATTTTCAAAGATGATGTGGTTTAACCTGGCAGGCAGCGAGAACAACCACACAGCTCTTCTCTCACTCCTTCCTCCAAGTGGGATGGGGGAGAGAATTGAAAAGGGAAAAGGAAAAAGAACCCATGGGTTGAGATAAAGACAATTTAACAGGACAAAAAAAGATGAGAGGATGATGATAATAGTAACAACAACATCATCAATATTACAAGTAATATACAAAACAAGTGACAAACTGCACAATTTTTCACCACCAAGAGTCGATGCTCTGCAAGATGCTGAGCTGACCTTCCTCCCAGCCAGCCCCCCAGTTATAAACAGAACATGACCTCATATGGTATGGAATGTCTCTTTGGCCAGTGGGGATCAGCTGTCCTGGCTGTGTCCCCTCTCGTCTTCTTGGGCAATTCCCCCCCCATGTGTCGTCCCCCCCCTCCTTGACAGGGCAGTATGAGAAGCTGAAGAGCCCGTGATTGCTTGGCAACAACTAAAATCATCAGTGTGTTATTAACATTGTTCTCAACCTAAATCCAAAACACAGCACTATATCCAGCAGCTAGGAAGAAAATTAACTATTCCCTGCTGAAACCAGGACAGAAGATCACCTCAACTTCCCTCACAAGAGGTGTGGATTTTATACTATATATCACAAGAAAATTATTGCCTCATCCTTCTAATTAAAGAACTTAAACTCTGGCAAGTTGTGCAATTTTGACAACACTTCTATACCCGTTATTTCGTACTGGATGAAATAGCACTGTAGGAGGCTCTCGACTCTGAATGCCTTTCCAGATGTATTATTGCACTTCCTCACTGTAGACAGATCCTATTTCTTTAATTCTGGGTCTTGATACAGATATAAAAGAGAAAATAGTGTCTATTTCACAGGCATCTAAGTAATTTAGGAAATATACTCTAAAATGTCTTCAGAGTTTGATGGTTGATTAAGAACTGCAAGAACAGTCAGTTTATGTTAACATACATTTCTATGTGAACCTTTCTCTGCATCAAAATATTTTTATGAAGTTCACATTATCTGAAGAAAAATACAACATTTATTCTTATAGTCTTATTATAACATGACTTTCAAATTTTTTGATCTCTGTAGATGTTATTTCAAAGCAACCAGGATTTACATGATAATTTAATTCGATTCCATAAATTTTTACAGCTGTCTTTCAAGACCTGTCATTTGATTCAGCAATAAGAAAATGTTCTCAGTAGTCTCTTTTTATTTGCTGAAACAACAATTTGTCAGCAGGCTGAAAAGTTAGTATTCCATGTTTGCTCACTCCAGCATTCTATGAAATGACTTTATCTCAGAGTTTGAAGTTAATGCATGATATCCAAGATATACAGTGATCAGTATGTGCAGTTTTCACAACCAAATTCTAAATATCTTTCCAATTTCTTTGTTTTCAAAATACAACTTACATTTGAATTTAATTGCACTAAACACAATCATTTCAGAAATTCTACTATCAAGTAAATCATGTTTCATGATTACACAATGGAAATGTGGCTATATCAATATACAACGATCATTTTGATTGACTAAAATGTAATATAATAGAAAAAGCAGCACTGTAAAAGACGAGGTCAACAGGGATTACTTATGAGATTTCCTTCCATTTTCAACTATTTTATAAAGTCTTTAGAGGTTTCTACATTTCTCTTAAATTATTTTTGTGAACTTTCTTTTAAATATATTATGAAACTTTCGGCAGACAATATGTAAAGAGCATTTTTTTATATTATACCTAAAGTAAAAAAGCTTGAGAAAGGAAGAGGAAGAATATTTTTCCTTTCACTTTTGACGCAAAATAGTCATAAACTGTCTTCTTCAAATATTTACTGATGTGTTCTGCTTTACATATCCCGCTTTCTACTCATGTGTATATTAAGTCTGCTGCAGTCTTCTGTTTCCACTACCGTTTGACGCTGGACTAAAATCAAGAGACCTCATGGGATCTTTTCTTGGGTCAGTCATTGCACTACGTGTCCTTGGGCAATTCCCTTAACCACTGCAGCAGCAAATTATCTCCCATTGCATGTCTTGTTACCACTGAAAGTTTTATCATGTAGGCAGAGGTAAATCTTGTAGCTGCTCAGTGTGAAGAAGGAAAAATAATAAGAACTGCCCAGGACTGGTCTAACTTAGTGGAAAGGAAAAGAGATTTAAATGCATAAATCAACAAAAACAGCCCAAGCAGGGTCAGATGAACCTGTTCACGGTGTGCAGGGGCAGCTGCCCTGAAAGAGGATTCAACTAGTAGCTATGGAATTTCTTGTCCTATGCATGTCATGCCAAAGCTGTTCAACACTGCCTTTGTGGGGAAGACTGAATTTCCAAGTTTTTGGCCTGAACAGCTGCTTGACCAGGAATGATACATATGAATGTGTGTGTGTGTGCTTTTCCTGTGAATTCCATGCATTTCTGCCCTCTAATTTGATCAGCAACATTGAATCAATAATAAATTGAAGATGTTTTGCACCTAATTAGTTACTGCTTTGGGTAACAGAAGCTCATTAGAACAGGTGTGGTCTCCTACTATGTATGCATGCAGTATCATGCTCATCATGATGGAAGCCTCTAATCACTAATGCTTTACAATTAATGAGCAAGACGCAAGCAAGAGATGAATCTAGACAAAAAAAATTTATCCTTTTCCTAAATCTGGATTTAAGGGTTCTTAATCTGATCTCATATACAATAACATACATCATTGGATACAGGTAGAGGACCTGAATCTGACCACATTGTGACTAACCTATATTTATAAATTAAATTCCAGTCTTAAAATTCTTGATGTATTGTGTATGGGCAGTAAAATCCTAATTTAAAAGCCCTTGTAAAGCACGAAAACCTGAAAAAGCATGTAGGATGGGAAATCCATTGTTGCCCTACTAAATCTATTGTTCATTCACTCTTACTTGACTCCGATATCTTTCCACTTGCAATTGTTATTCATTTTTCAAATAATCTGTTTAAGAATAATCTTTCTAGATTTATTGCATTTAATATTTTATGATAAACACAATATAAAAATAATAAGAGTTAAAAGTTAGAATATTTTTCTCCATTAAAATTTATTTCTTTAAAATATTTTTATAAGATTTTCAATTTATTAAAGGAAATTGAACTTATTTATAAACATTATCTCTTTATACATAATATACTTATTACAGCATTAGTCAGAGAGAAAACTTTCAGAGTCAGTGAAAAAAAACATTGTCATTTCCTTGGTTTCTGTAGACTTCTGCATCCTCTGCCAATTCTGAAAATATCTACTATATAATGTACTAAGAAATTTCACATCTTTAGAAAGATTATCTATATCTAGTTTTATCACAAAATATTAGCAGATCTGTCTTTATTTAGAACTTACCTCATATATCTGTTTTTTAATTTCCTGATCTGTGCATCATTTTATACATGATTTATTGCATATTTTCCACGTCTGCACACAAGACTTGTTCCAGCTTTAGTGGATTTCCAGAATGCCTAGACAAGGTAATCTGTTTCCATGATTACATTAGCAGTTCTTTGGCTTGAGGAGTTGGAGTCAGGCCATGGTGTAAGGCTTATGCGATTCAAGTGGCAGTGTTTTGGTTGTTTCAGTAGCAAGCAAAGACTGTTGAGATTTAAGACAGTGAATCACCCAAGGGCCTGGAGTCATGTCCAGCCTCCTCCTATTCCACTTTGACGTGATAAGGTCTAGGAAGACATTGTGTTCCAGATGTGAAAAATCCCTCTCCAACAGCTCTTGTATTATGTACTCTGAAATGAGAGGATCTTTCCTGCATGGCTTGCAAGGTTGTGAAGAGCAGTCTATTACTTGTCTACCGAAAACCCTTTTCGTGTTAACGCTCCAGAATAAAAATATGAACAAAGCAGAGTTTTGTCTAATGCTGATGTTAATGAGAAAACAATCAAACGGAATGGGGAAATGAGTGGGTGAGAGACATTACAATACCACACCTCAATCAAAACCACAGAACAACAAGAATGTAAATATAACAGTGCTGTTAGGTATATATCTACCCATCCACCTACTCATCAGTGTTTCTAGATTGGAAAAATACACTTTTCAGTATGGTAAGTAATGCAAAATTATGATAATAATAACAAAACCATTTAGAATCTACCCTCCTAATTTCCTCAGGGCTATAGTTACCTATGTTTAAGAAGCACTCAAAAGCATTTTTTTTTTTAAACACTTGAGAAGATTGCCAATAGGTTTAGATTCTCAATTCATGGTGTCAGGAGAGAGAAAAAGCAAAATGGTTCCTGACTTCAGACTAAGGATTTGAGGATTCAGATTAGTGAAATGGACCAGATCTAGGAGCAGTTATTCACTTTATGGTGTACAGATAATGGCTAATAGTAGAAGTAATGCAGCGAGCTTTTCCCAAAATTCTGTACAAAAGTAAGTTGCGCAACTTTCTCCATTGACTAATTTCAGTATGGTGCCTTTAAATTATACCAAAGTTCATTTTTTTAGCCTTTAATAGTCTCTGTTAGCATAGTTCGGTTTTGACTAGCAACAATATATGATCTCTTTTGCCAAGGCATTCAATTTCTCCCCAAATTAATTTAAATCTTCCTTTGTAATTTAAAAAATTATTTGTCATTGTCAATGTAACATCATTTATTTCTGGCTCTGCCCTCAATTTGGCTGCAAGAATCAGTCTCTTGGTACTGTTTAAAATCTTGTTAGGAATTTTAGGAAGGAATACTGGAGCAATCTAATGATAATTATTTTTGTCATTGTCAGCTTGAGTAACCATGTAGCCTTTGTAATGGAGTCTGATAATAGAGCTATATTCTACAGGAAAATGAGTTGTATAAACTAAAAACATAAAATGCGAATTGCTTAGGAGTCTCTAAATGAATGTAGGATCTGAATTAACGTATGTGGAAGCTCTTCTTTATAGTCAGGAGAGTTAATTTTCCTATCTTTGTTTTGTATTTCATAAACATCAGAACCTCATCTGTTTTCTTTAATTTTTTTTTTGCCCAGATTGAATTTTCTTAATATTTTTGGTTTTTTATCAGAAGTTATGCAATAGTTCCATAAGTGTTTAGTAAGTATTCTAACAATGGCAGTACTTGCTCTTGCCCTCTCTTCAGACTCCATATTGATGATGAACACATTCCCTTCAGATGTGCCACTCCATCAGTTATGTTTTTTAATATGAATATGACCATATGTGCTGACTTAATGAATTAGGGGCAGTACTATTACATGTCTGCAAGATAAAGTTTGTCTTCATGAAAAAAATCTCAGACATGTAGCCAAATACAAACTATGGATTTATTTGTACTGATACTCATACTAAAGAAAAGTTCAATGGTTTCACTCTTTGCTCTACAGATTCTATTTTTAATAAAAACAGTTGTAACTCATGTATTCCTTGTTCACAGGGGCCCACCGTCTGTCAGCAAATGCAATTCTCCCACGAATCCTGCAAGTTTCCAGTGTCACAGGACACAGTCCCTGTGGTAAACAAGGTCACTGGTTCTTAACAAGCAGCATCTCAACCCTGAAGGATCCTCACTTAACTAATGAATTTATAAATTAATAATATCTTCCTTCTTTTTTGTAAATGAAATATTTAGACCGGAAGAAGAAGGTGATAAAACAGTAACAGAAATTCTGTCTGTCATCAAGTGCAGATGGACTGCTCAAAATTTCTCACAAGGTTTTCAGTTTAACAAATAGAAGCCCAAATGTGGCTCACCCTAAGAATTCAGGATCCATCCAAGCCGAGGACTTGAAGGGTCATGCTCATGTGGCGCTGTTACATGACAAGCAGCAGCATCCAAATCTTTCTGGTGACAGGGTTAAGTCTGAATTGCATCTCTCTTTTCTCACAGATGTCTTCTTTCAGTACACTTGGATGGAGTAACCATATGAGAATTTAATATTGTTTTCTCACTTCTTTTCATTATTTTCCTAATTTGATAGAGGAATTTTCTACCTTGTGGGAGTTTTGTATAACCAACTCAGAGCAGAGAAGAGAAACTTCAGAACAGGAATGAGTGACAAGGAGATGAACAGAAGTTCACAGTCTCTGAGATTGGCCACATTGCTCCAAAGTTTGGCACGAACCCAATGTGATTTACATTTTCCGTGCGTATCTTCCCTTTACACAGCAGTGCTGCTAACACAGCAGCATGCTTCTCTTCAATCAGTATTGAGCTGAGTGCGACTGTGGTTTAGGCACACTGATAATTGTCTGTCTGGAAAGAAACTGAAACAAGTACTACAAGTTTCATTTGAATACCTAAATGCTAGAGGACAATCAGGAGTGCTTTATCCCAAGACTTACTCTTCAAGAGCTTTGAAGCAGATTTTTATCCATGATGAACTGTAGTCAGAAAACGGACTTTAATAAAAACCTTTGTGCAAGAATGAAGCTATTTAGATAAAAGTTAATTCTTCATGTGGTCATTCATGCACCTCAGATACAGTGAAAAGGAAAAGACACTATTAGTATTCAGAAAATAAACGGTGTAGGCTAGGACTGTCTATAAAGTATTTAAGAGACAAAGAACTAACTTGATGACAAGGTTGAAGGCAAGGAAGTCTCCAATAATGTATCAAGAACATTTTCTGAGATCAAAGATCCTTGGTTGCTATTAATGTAGCCCTGTAAATACAATGTTGACATGACCTGTAACAGAACCCAGGATCAGGAATAAGGCTTGCCAGGCTGTGTTGGTCTACACAGGGTTTTGGTTTAGCTTCTTTAGATATAAAAGCCATTTTCCAATGACCAGGTGGCTATTGCATGTTTAGGTTTAGTTTTGCTTTTATATGTATAGTTTTGTGGTACAGCCATATTTTTACAACAAGACTGTTCTGCATGGAATGAGATATTCAGCATAGAATGAAATGCTTGTAACACTAGAATAACGGTATAGTAGAGAAGAATATAGGAATGGTATGACAGCAAAAACCTTGAAGGTGGGGATACAGTATGTAGTGTTAGGGAATAAAACCACAAGATAGGCGAGATGCACAGATGGCGTTGGAAACCCCAGAGATGTAAACAATTCACCAGATAAAGAAATAGAGGTTAGGGGATGGTGTAAAATTGGGTTTAGGGACAACAAATAGAACAAAGAACAAATATCTGACATACTTAAGATAGGCCATATCGAGTAAATTTAGATATAACACGGAGGTGCGGACCAATGAAGAAAGAGAAACATTAAGTATGATAGAAATATTTTAAAACAGCTGTATGAAAATCTCTAAAAGAAGAGGAAGAAACTATCAACATCACACTCTTCCCATCAAGAGGCTTGGGAAATGGACAGCTCGCTGTAAGCCTTTCTTCCCATGTCCAGTCTGAAACCACAGCCTTTGGATTCACTTGGAAACACTAGAAGTGTGAGTGTAAAAGCAGAGAAAGGAGTATATACTAGGAATGGAGTGTATACTAGCACTGGAGTGTAACAACTGTAATAGTATTATTAGTAAGATTTTCCACAATACTATTCTTTGTTTTATTCTTCAGTAATAGTAAGATCTGGACTAAAAATAATTCTTTGATTAGACTGTTAAGATTTCAAAGTCACTACCAATATATCTTAGCTTTACGTATTAGATGTGTTTCCTTTTTGTTCCAAATTAGGGTTTGAATGCAATTTTAGTGAACAGTCTGAGTCAATATTAGTACCTGGGATGAATCTTTAACAATAAAACTGAAAGGTTAAAATCTTTGATAATTTAGTGGGATCTCTAATTCTTGAAAGTTACTAATGTGAATGGTTAATAGCAAGAGGTCTTTTTAGAGTGTTACAGACTATGTTATATACCAGCATATGCAATGTTTATCAAGGGGAACTGCAGGACAACCGGAAGACATTACACTATATGATTTTCAGAATGCCCATACAATGTATTAACAGAATGCCTATTAACAATGTTCAATTAATTCAACAAGACTGAACATTACCCTGTTTTGAGCAACTATACATTATACTATATATAATGTGTATATGTTTACACACTATATATATTATACTCTGTAGTAGTAATTGTAGCTCATTGTCCTTAATGCTAGACCTAGTTCACAGTCACGTCTTCCTTTTCTCTCAAAGACAAACAGTAAAGCAGGTAGGATGATGCAATATCACAAGCAAAATATGCATTCTTGACAAAAGCGTATGAACTGCCAAACAAAGCATTAGGAATAGAGCTAAGACATAACTTACCAGAGAGATTCATTGTAGAAATATAAACATGCTTGCAAGAAAACAAGCTCTTCACAGGCTGCAATTTTAAAACACGAGACTTACAGCCCAACATGAGGTTCTTCAGAATTTTTTAAGGATGAAAAAGAAAAACAATGAAGACAGAAAGAATAAGATGTGACTGTGTCTGAAATGCACTACACTGCTGTTTTCTTAGTTGGAGAACCAAAATATTTCACTACCTATTATTCTGTTGTTGATTTTTCTAGGGTGACATATTTCAGGAGACAAATAGTCCTGAGGTCTGCAAGTTTCAGATGTGTTCAGCATTAGATGGCTATGGAGTAGGGATAATGCTGCTGCCCACTACAAGATTTTTCCGAGATACTTAAATTGTTAACTCTCAAAACAATCTGCAGAAGTAAATGGAGGTGTGCCACTCATCTATTTAGAAACCCTGAATGATGTGTGTTAGGATGTTGACTGCTGAGAAGCATTCCATTAAGTTAACCTTTTTTATTAACATTTCATGGTTTATCTTGATTAACATTTTTCCCTATTTAGATTTCCTGCTGTTTTCTCCTCCTCACAGTTTCATACTATAGGGAACAAACATAGTTTGATATCATTTGAAGTATTTAAAATATGGTTCACCAAACCAACAAACTACTGGGAAAGGCTGGAGAGGAGCCCTGCAAAAAGGGATCTAGGGGTGCTGATCAACAGCAGCTCAATATGAGTCAGTAATGTGACCTGGCAGCCAAGAGGGCAAACCCGATCATGGGGTACATCAAGCACAACATAACCAGCTGGTCAAAAGAGGTGATTATCCTGCTGTATTCAGTGTTGGTGCAGCCTCACCTCAAGCACTGTGTGCAGTTTTGGGCAACACAAATTAAGTCAGATGTGAAGGTCCTTCAATGTGTCCAGAGGAAGGCAACAAAGCTGGTGAAAAAGTTGGAAGGAATGTCCTATGAGGAGCAGCTGAGCACTCTCAGTTTGTGTAGTTTGAAGGACAGGAGGCTGAGGGGTGACATCATGGTCCTCTACAAGTCAGGAGGGAAACGCTGATCTCTTCTCCCTGGTATCCAGTGATAGGACATTTGGGAATGGTTCAAAGCTGCACATGGGGAAGTTCAGATTGGACATTAGGAAGGATTTCTTTACCAAGAGGATGGTCAAACACTGGAACAGGCTTCCTAGAGAAGTCGTTGATGCCCCAAGCCTGTCAGTGTTAAACAGGCGTTTGGAAAATGCCCTTAATAACAGGCTTTAACTTTTGGTCAGCCTTGAATAGACCATGCAGTTGGACTAGATGATCATTGTAGGTCCCTTCCAACTGAAATAGTGTATTCCATTCTTTTCTATGTTTTTGTTCTTATGTAGCGATTAATCTACATTTTGCTGAGGAGATAATCTATGTTTCTTGGGTTTGTGTCTTGTTTCTAATGTCTGTAGCTCCTTAATGTATCTGTTTACACTATTACGAAATGCTTATGCTTGTGACATTCTTACTGAAATTAAGATTCCTTCATAATAATTTCAATCACAATACACATCTTCACTGTAACACAGATCTAAGGACCCCAAATGGGTTAACTGATTTAGAAACTGCCTGTAGTTTTCCTGCCAAACACAATAAGGTGTACCGATTCTTCAGCCCTAAGGTAAGGAAAAAGTGAAGAATGCTGTGACTAATGGAATTTAATAGATTTAGATCTGACCTCATTCTTTGTCTTCTCCATAGCCTTGTTTTCTCTAGAGTCCTAATGTCAGAGATGCTGTTCCTTGTTACATCTGTCACAATGCGCTCCTTGGCCCCTTCATAGTGGCTGTCACTGAAAGGACATGTTATCGAAAGTGTTGAGGAAGATTTTATATTTATGTTGCAAAGCTCAGTGATTTAGTAGGTTCAGCAATGTGACATGCTGAATCAGCTCTGCCACTGATGTTAGGAGTTTCTGACTACCTGGTGATTATGTGTGGATTGGTTGAAAAGGTTATGCTACGTAAGAGGAAAATGAGTGTAGTCAAGTACAGTAGAGCCACTTACAGTGAAGTGGTGTGAAAATCCCAAACAACCGTGAAGCATTTCAATAAAATTTTTCATCAATCTGTGTACAACGATGTTTCTAGAAAAACCTCCTTTCAGATACTAAACCCTTTGGAATACATCAAATAATGTATCTAGATAGTGTTAAATAATGAGGATTATTGCCTTCTCGTCTGGAATAGAAGCAAAAACAAAGAAGAAAAACATGTCACCCATTGCTTCAGATTCTCTCAGCTGGAAGTAAAAACCATTTAGGCTAATCATGTTGCAGATGCTTTACCTTGTATGACAAGTCATGCAGTAAAAGCACTTGGAAACAAAACAATTTGATTTTTATAACTGGGACCCTTTTCAAGGACTGAAGACAGATAAACAGCTCCCAACTTGGTAGCTGCAAAGTTTTTTTGGTCAGTCAAAATTCTTCCACCTTGCAGTGGCCAGATAGGTTGCAGAGGTAAGAAAGTGCAGCAAAAGGAGCATATTCAGAGGGTCAGTGGCTTCCTTACTTTTCCCACTTTCTTCCACAGAAGGATCATGCTGCTGCAGAGACAGTTCTATACAACAGGAAATTTCTGCATCTAACTCATGTCAGTTTGCCAACAAAAAGGTAAACACACTATTTCTGATTTTGGGATTAAAACAGGGGAGGAGGCCAGGGGATTTATTCTTTACTTTTTTGGTGAATAAATAATAAAAAACTCAAAACATCATGATCGTCACACAACAAATTAAACTGGTCATAGATGACTGATGTTATCCATATATAGTTAAGTTCTTTTTCAATGCTTTGGGATTATCTCACACACATAAATGTCATAAGTGAATAGTAATATTTAGATCCTTCAGATCTTAAAAGAAAGCAGAAGATAGCTGTGGTGATTTGACCTTGGCCTGCTTGCCAGACCCCAACCAGCCTGCCTCTCTCATTCCCCCTCATCAATGGGGCAGAGGGAGAAAATGAGATGGAAAACTCATGGGTCAGGATAAAGATAGGGACATCACTTAACAATTACCATCATGGGCAAAACAGACTTAGCCAGGGGAAAATTAGTCTAGGTTATTGCCAATTAAAATAGATTTGGATAGTGAGAAACAAAACCTAAGATATGTGTGTGTGTCCCCACACACATGCTTTTTCCTAAGCTCAACTTCACTCCTTTCTCATCCCCTCTACCTCCTTGCTGTCCCTGAGCTGTGCAGAGGGGAAGAATAATGTGTCTGGCACGGGGCAGCCCCAGCCTCTCCTCACAGAGAGGGGTGACTGCCTGGGCACCGACACTCTATGCGATACTGCAACATAATTAGGATAAAACAGGAGACAAGTATTTCCTTATTATTAAGAATACATACTCACTTGTATGTTTTTGATATGCTATTATATCATGTTTTGAAAAGTATGCTTGTACTCACATAAGGTCTATGTAATAATCATAAATTTTTCACTAAGGGCCAAGATCTCCAAAATCAGGGGTGATTGCATGTTTACATTCTTCTCAAGTCAGCTGTGCACATTTAATGACCAAACCCTTTTGCCGTCTCCCTGAGCCACTTAAAAGAAAAAGTGGTTAAAACTTTGTAGCAAAGGTAATAACAAAATATTGGAAAGTACGTGATCTGCAGCCAGAATACATTCACTATGTAGACTTCAACTCATGTCGGTCTCTGGAGATGCATATGATCACTGGGAAATTTAAGGCTGCAGGGTTTTTTAATTGCTTGTTGTCAGTGCATAGAGGTTGTATTTCAGATCATGAATTTTAAGTTGTCCATCCTAATTTTTGTCCATTCCTAATTATATGCATATGCATGAGAAAGATGCAGAGTCAAACTAAGTTTAGATCTTGCAGTAATACTTTTTGAATTACATACCATAACTTTATTTAAGTTCTAGGGTTTTTCTACTTAGAAATGTAGAAAAAGGATCCTCCCTGTTGCCTTGCAGGTTCGGCCCAGATCTCTCTTGGCATGTTCTAGGTGAACTAGTATGCTTTTTCTTTCTCTAGTTTTCAAGAAACTTTTCTACGTACTGTAATATTGTTGAGAACAAATTCTATATCCTAAGTAGTGTTTTCTGCCATAAGTAAATTTAGCCTTAATAATAAGTTGAAATATCCTAAAGAAATTAACCTTTCAATCTGAGGATTTAAAAATGGGGAATTTTAACTGGATGTACTGGTAGTGGGGTGGTGTACTGAAACACAAGGCACTCATTGTACTTGAGTCATTAAAAAATGACAAACGAGAGACAAACAAAAGCAATACACAAAGCATGAAGCTTTCAGAGTCCAACTATTTGCCACATATGTCTGAAAATATCATTCTCTGTGCTGCACGTGTTCTTGCCACAGTTCAAAACTGAAAGCTATCGAATCCCTGTGGAAACAGGTTGGTCTTCCCCTTGAAGAAGGTTTCCTAACTTCTGAGACAAAAGAAAACATTTAAAAAAAAATGCAGAACTGAAATCCTGTCCCCAGTAAAGTCTGGGGACCCACCATTCTGAAAGCTATAGTTTAGAAACAGTATTTCAAATACAGCATCCAGAATTTTTTATGCTAATGTCTTCCTGTTTACATAACACTGAAGGAAATCCTCTGGAGACATGTAAAGGATGAAGGTTCTTAAGAAGAGTCATTTACATAAAACTTAAAATGAAACTAGCAGGTTAACTTCTAAATCTTTTGGTTTGATTTTACTCTGTTCTTAAACAAACTCCAACACTGATGGGACACTTAAATTAGATGTAAGATTAAGAATCAAAATTGTCTGCTTATTTCTTGGTAGGCTTTGGTCAAATTCTTATAAAATTATATTCCCTGCACGTGCCAGTTAGATGAGTTACAAATGACAGAAAGTAAATAATAAAATGAACTTTAATAAATTTGGCTAAATAAAGAAAACAAGGCTTACAATTTTAGAATATTTGTCAAAATTGAATGCCAAGTACTGTTTGACTTGTTTAAAAGCTGGTTGAGTGATACAAAAAAAGATTCTTCCAAGAAATAGTTCGATAAATATTTTGTTGACAGGATTCTTATTAATGTACATCTGTTTCATCAAAAGCAGCCAATATCTATGACAGAGGAAAAAAACACCACAGTAATTTGCAGGATCACAGCCTAAAAACTCTCTGAAAGTCTAAGTGAAGATTCGTATTCATAAGCATTTTATTTTCAGCAAAAGCTGTAGTTTCAGTTGTTCTGTAGGTTCTACTAGATCAAGGCACAGTAGCTCTAAACAGCACGCCTTTCATTATTTCAACATGTTTTGTTCTCAAAGATCAACACATTAGGGTGAAATAGAAGCCTGCTATTGGCAAGGTCATTTGCAGGCTCTCACTCTTCCTTTTTGATTGCAAGCATAATGCTAAGAATAATGAAATTGCTATCTTCAAAATCAGTTTATGGGAAATCCCACATTTGACTGATAATGATAGTGGAATAATCTAAATTGTGGTCATTAAAGTTCAGGTTATTTCTTTAAATCAAAATGGAAACTTCAGAAAGAAAACTTAGGATAGATGATGACTTTCCACACTTTTATTGTGGTGATTCTCCAACAATCGGTATGATAGCCTTACATAATTATTAGCGCTTACATTCGCATATTAAATCTGGCTTTTTTTTCTGATTGGAATAATTTCTTTCTCATTCTTGGAGAAAAGCAAGTAAGGTCTCTTTGCCTGTTCATTGCACCTGTGAATACTGATGCATTTATGCTTATAACATCCTGTCTAGAAGAAATACAGAACAGTCATAAGTTTTTCTTGATATGCAAAAAATTATCCCCAATTTATAGACAGGCTCCAAATTGCAAAAATGTAATTGTTACAAGAACTTTAAGTAACATCAGTGTTGAAAAAAATGTTTTAATATAAATAAAAAAAATTAGACATGTTATTTGTGAATGTCTGTATGTTCCCCTAGGTTATTTGACCTGCTCCCCTTAAAACCAGTCCTCCAATCAGCATGTTACTTGCTGACAGAAGTTTTGAAAACTGGCAGTAAAATGAAGTGCTGTCTTTTCAGTAATTATAACAATGAAAGAGAAAAAAGGAAGTGCCATTAAAATTGTTCCACTGTGCACTCAAAAGTATCTGTTATTCAAGTGAAACTACCGTTTTATTTTCATTATGGAAAGGAGAATATATATTATTAGTAGTAACTGGATGAGAAATGAGTTATAGATTCAAACTTATAGGTTCAGCTTTTCATGTTGATATTTTTTCTTGGCTCAAATAACATGGAAGTTTATTGTTCAGTGTTTAACTATTGGTTTCTATAGTACAGAGGATAAATGAAAAGAAAGCCTTTAGCAAGACGTATTTGAAGAGCAATGTTTTAAGTATTTGTAACACTTTTATTTCAGAGATATTTTACTTCAGTGAAACAGTCAGTGGACATAAACAAACATTCATTCACTATGAAGAATAGAGCTTCTGATTTTACAAAAAATACTATGTATTCCTTGTGGAATATGGCTCATTGTGTGTAGATAAATCAGTCAGCATGTTGGAATGTTGCTTTTCTCAAGAATGTAGCTCAAAGGGAAGTCATCAATAGTGTTATTCAATTTGTTGCTTGCAGATGTGGAGTTAGAATCTATATTATTTCACATACAGACTTCATATTCTTATTTGGCGTTTCTGTAACTTCTAGAGTTTTACCTAAAATCCCTGCCTAACAATTATAATTTTCCACTCAATTTTTCTGCTGACTAAAAATAATCAAGCAATTTTATGTAATTTGTCTAAGAGAAGTGAACTACTGTGTACGTTTGTCTTTATTGTTGGTTCTCTACTAAAAGCCCCATTTTAATGATGCCTCATGAGAGTTTTCTGGGAAAAAAAAAATATTACCCTGTTCTTACAAAAGAGAAATTTCATAATTATACGTAGATTGACAGCTGTCATTATAAAACTCTAGTTAACTTCTGATATATATATTTATTGTTCTTATATGATTCCCTTTTTCTTTGACTAACTATGCAGAAAATTTAACTTATTTACCCATTTTGTCATGTTACCCCTCTTTTACTTTAGCAGTATGAACGTATGCGTATTCTCTCTCTATATACACACACATATATAGCGTGGTTCCAAAGTACATTTCTCTTTGGCAAGATACAGTATAAATAATTTATAGACAGAATTTATTGCAAGATCGAAATATGCTGATACAAAGTACAGAGAACCACCTTCTATTCAGGGAAAAGCAATATAGTACCCAGTGTTGTAATAAACTGCATATTTTGTTAGGAAAGATATTTTATTGATTTATTTTCACTTGTGCATTGCAAGTTTTCTATAATTCAAGTCCCGATTATTATTTTTTATATCATAGCTTAAGCTACCAGTGGAGGAAATTAATTTTTGCTGCTCTTATCTTTGCTGCGAGCTGTCCTTAAACGTGAGTAAAATGGCTGTACTTAACCGTGTGATAATCCACCATTCGTGCTGAGTTAGCAAAGAGGGTATCTCTTCAGACATCAGCCTGCCGGACGGCCTTCTCAAAAGGGAAATAAAAAATCACCTCTTCTCAAAATCACCTGCTTGAGATTGACCTCCACACGCCGAATCCCTCTGCAGGCCGGTCTTAACAGCCATTTATCTCTGACACACCCCTGGTGCCGGCTTTCCCTGAGGGCAGATAGAAACGTTTAGCAATATAGGATGTTATTTCCTCAGTAATTAGCAATCCCCTAGGTAGACTGGTTCAGCTTTCTCCCTCAGACACCCTTGGGCTTGGTGACCCGCCTCCCCGCCTCGGTAATTTCTGCGCCTGGCGGTACCTGAGCCGATGACTGTCTTGCAGCCGAGAAACAGTTCACTGTGAGGGACTTGTCTGAGACTCAGTCCTCAACAGCATTCCTCCCCTCTTGAAAGCCATCCTCTGCCCATTTTGGTTGATAAAATGTGTTATTCATAATTGTGATTGAGTAACTAAAGTACTGCTTTTCATCTCCGAAAGGACAGGTAAGAAGTATAGCAAGTATGCAATCTGACACATCAAGTATTCTGAAAATATAAAAATACTAAAATCACATAGCTAAACTGAGTTTAAAGATGCCAAGACATTTAAAAAAGCCACAACTCTATGTGGGATTTACATGTGTATATAAACAATTTTTTTTGGTGAAGCTGGATGATTTCCATGAAGATTTTAAAGTGTATCAGATCTGCCATCTCTGTAACAATTTGCTAATTTGACTTAAATTATCACTCAGAAATAAAGGCAAACTAGTAACAGAATAGCTTCTTTCTTTAAGAAATAAAGCAGCCATGGAATCGAAGTCACATTTTTCTGCAGGCATAAAAATAACATCTGTAAAGAAACATCTTTGGAAATAAAGTGTAAGCATTTAATTGCTAAACGGTTAAACTTAGGTCAAAGATAAATTACAAAAGGAGAGAGGTAATAGCAGAGAGAAGAGGATCATGTTCCAGTTGTACTCATATTCTGCCTTGCAAGTGGATGTGCTGTAGAGGTGAAGCACTATTTATGCTCTTCTGTCTTAAGTAGAAAGTAAAAATATGATCTAATTACATGCTTGGATTCAATTATGGAAGTTGCATAATCTCACGTGATGTGCTTTATTGCATCTGACTGCCCTAACCCCAAA
Organism: Psophia crepitans; assembly: GCA_013399095.1. NCBI lineage: Eukaryota > Metazoa > Chordata > Aves > Gruiformes > Psophiidae > Psophia > Psophia crepitans. The sequence continues at coordinate 29,118 of VWZZ01005525.1, forward strand.
ACAGTAAAAAACCCCACCTACCATTTTTTTTTCTCTGTTTCTCACAGTGTGTTAATTAGAATCTAAATTCTGTCATCACCAAAGTAAGTAGCACTGGGTTTTCAGTGTATTTCTGTTGGTTGCACATAGGCCAATAGCAACAACACATTTAGAAAGGACAAACCATGTTTTAAGTTCTTCTTTCTGGTCCAGTACCTTGCAGTGACTTTGCATTTATTACCAGTACAGCAATTTAAACACCAGCCGATTGGGGGTGACAGGCTGGAACTCTCATGGCTGCCTCATTTTAAAAAATACCTGTTATTCACAAGAATAGAGATTTCACATGCTACAGTTCGTGTTCCAAGGTATAAGGACAGAGCATTAAACAGTCACTTGTGAATGATGTTTCTTCATCTCCCTGTTTGTCTCACTCTTGATTTTCCAAAGAAACATTGGTCTCATTGCCCTCAAGGTAATGGCTGAAAATCTTCTGCAAGTGTCTGTCTTTGAAAGAAAAAGGTATAAAACCAACCAATTCCCTGCTATTCATCCCCATCTTGTCACTGCAGTTTGCTTCTTCAGGAGTCAAGCTGTGCTGAAAACACAAGTCCCTGCAACTGTCGGGGAAGAATATGAAGGTCTGCAGGGGAGAGGCCCTTTTAGCATCCCTATACTCTAAAAAATCTTGGCTTTCATTATTAATTTGTAGAATACTTCACTAATTAAGAGTACATGTTTTTAAGGCTTGTTCTTTCAGTCACAAACATCCACAGCTTTCTAAAATGGGAACTTTTAAACTGTGTTCCAGAGCTGTTCTGTGTGTTTCTTGTTCTTTTAATTAAAAAAAATGAATCTGAAGTAGAATTGTTCAGAGACTAGACCTTTCCTAGGCTTCTCAAGTCTGTGAACTATCAGTGGAGCAATTGGAAATGCATATATTTTCAGGAGATGAGTTTCAGGACCTGTTATAGCACCTCTTCTGTCTGCAGTCTTCAGCTTTCTTCTGAGCAGAGGATATTGCCACACTAGACAGACAGTTAGTCTAAATAGCAAGTTAAAAGTGCCAACAGAAAAATTGATTCACACAATTACATTCTTTGTGGAAGCTCCAGGATATGTGTTTTAAGTGGAAGTCTTCCGTATAACTGTGTATCAGCCAGATGCAAACACCATTTATACATAAAAATGTGTAGTATAACATTTAATTAAAAGTACAATACCCATCAGAAAAATACCAATTGCCTAAATTAAGATTGTTTGTACCAGCTTAATTTGGCTGCTGTATGCAAATGTGTTACAGTACAGACCTAAATCGCAGAATGGCAAACTGTAGTATTCACAGAACTCCCCTTAGATTCACTGCACAGAATATCTGCTCCCTTTTTGAGCAAATAGTCAATATTTTGTTTTCTCCTCTTTGTTTGCTTGGAGGTTTCATAGCCCATTTACTGCACACTGTCCAAACCGTGCTGACTGCAGAATTATAGTTTTGGTTCAGAAAAAAACCCTCTTCCTGAGTTCTTTGTATACACCTGTTTCATAAGCAATACTTAATCTCTGTAGCATTAAGGGACATTATCTGCTATAGAAAGTTTGGTGTCAGCAACATTAGACAGACCTAATCATGAAACCTTTCTTTCAGCTCCTGTAGCCCCGAGCGTTGTTATACACATTCCAACCTCTGACAACGAAACTTGTGGCTATTCTACAGAAGGTAAAGGCATTTCTCATGCAAAGTCAACCCTGGCACAGGTTCAGCGTATTCATGAAACACACGATTCAGGAATTTCACAGAAGATGGTCAAGATGGACATATAAATCAATGTTACCACAAAATACACCGGGACAAGACATGAAAATGCACAATGATTTTAACTGGGCATTGTTTAACTTTCAAGGACATCTTTGTTAGGTAAAGAATGCATATAATACAGAAGATATTTATACATTCATACTTTAGCTATTTTAAAGAACAAACTGAAGAAAAAAGGAATGCCATTATAGCACATCATATATTTCTTTTCGTCCACATCAGGACTGAAATCTTTTACATTTAAGCTTCTGCTGCTTGAGGTAAATGGCATAACTCAATGACTCGTAGGTTCTTGGCCTTTGTGTGGGCCAATGCAGAAAGAAACAGGAATGTTTGAGCATTTTGCTAACAGCTGAAGAATAATAGCACACAGACATTTTGGGCTCTGGAAGGACGATGACCTTGGGAGACTACCTTGCCAGCCTTCTGTTCATCTGGACTTCCTGTATGAAAATATCTGAAATCAGTTCCAGTCTTGATTAATGTGGTGCAAAATCCAACTTCATGTCACCACTTTTCTTGGCCTGTTCCAGTTGCCCTTCCCCACCTAAACTGTCGCTAGTCTGACATTATAGAGATGAAATACAGAAGGCAAAATCTTTTTTTTTTTAAAAAACAACCTTTAGTGAATTAGCTCTTGGTGATAAAAATTGAAAAACACTGGTTCTAGCAAAACTGATTTATTCTGCTTACTTATTTCCACTCCCAGATGGATGTGTATTCAGCTGTGAGACTGCAAGCTTGCTGTATTATGTGGGATCATGTATAACCTTGGGCAGTACACATAAGAATTCTATACAGTCCTCTGACAAGTCAGTCTCTGCTTAATACAAGTGAATGTCAGGAATTACAGCTTCACATGTTTTTATCTAAGTTGGAATAATGCATCTGTATTTGCAGAAATGTCAGATACTAGTAAAACACACAGACACTTCACAACACACAGATAGCCATTGCAAAATGAGGGTTCAAATCATGTCTTAATGCATCACGTCTTCAAAACCAAGCTAGGTCTTCAGGACAGAGGTGAAATCTTCAGTCAAAGTGTGAGTATAACCCAGTCTATGACAGCTAATGATTACAACCTTAACTATGATATGGGAAATGAAGATGTGAAACAAAATAGGTAAGCATATGTAGATGCCCCAGATCTTGGATGAATACTCTGTTTATTTTGACTTTTTGCAAAAAACAGAAGTCCTTGTTTTCATTCACCCACACTTCTGTCAATCTACTACTTCCCTACATAACTTCTTCCTTGCACCTCTGAGCCAGCAATTCCCCGCCTGCTTGGCCATTCAGACTGTCTGCCCAATGCAATATTTTCAAGTATCATTTTTCTGTGAATCCTGCAAGCAGAATAAATTCAGATAGCCATAGTAAAAGAAGGTGGGAAGACCTGTAAGGAGGAACGGTCATTGTTTCTGGCACAGCACTAAACAGAAAATAGCAATGACTAATGCTGCCTTTTGTGAACATAAGGAGCCTTACAGGAATGTCATCTTGAACACTTTCGTCCTCTGACAGTGATGTATCACTAATGAAAGAGTCCCTGTTGTGAGAGAACTTCCTCTGAGTATGCTGCCAAAGGTCATTCTCCTTCAGCTAATGTGCCTGTGGATCTGCATCCATTGCTGTTTCAAATCCACAGAAGGAACTTCTTCATCTGTTTTAAAGTGGTGTCTCAGTTTCATCATTAAAGAAACTTGTTCCTCATTCCCTGCCAGCTGCTACCATCGTTCAGCTAGACCTTTGCCCATGAGAAGCTGTAGAAGAAGGGAAGGGAGCATGGTGAGACATAGACCTGATTGATTTTAAATTGGCACATGCTGTTATCTAGTAACTAAGTGGTCTGTTAAGGTTCATGTTGTGCTCTGTGGGACAGAATAATATGATGAGAAAGACAAAGGACCAGAAATTGGAGCAGCAGGAAAATAAATAGGTATTTCTCTCAAGACTCACATATTGGCTTTCACTTGCTTAAAATCTTCCCACGGGTACCACAGGAGTGCACACATTCACACATATACATGAATCCTGTGTTTTCTGGTTTCAAGGATATAAAGCAGCTCAAACCCAAGCTGCATAAACTTATCTTTTCCTCTGTCTCCAAACTCATGCTTCAACAAGAGAATACAAAGCCATCCAAAGGTAAATAGTGACTTGCTATGTATTCTTTAGTCCATGACTGTATTTCGTCAAATTCTGTATAAATAAAAATATGCCTGGCATGAGAAAATATGACTTGAACAGTAAACCATGTGATTTAACTTGTAGAAAATGTATGATTGGGTAGATTACTGAACAAACAAAAAGTACGAACAGGGCAAAGACCAGGTGAAGACATGCCATTTCATTTAGAGAGAGGAAAATACTATTCATTGTAAAGTGACAGTGTTGTAAGTAAAAGCTACCTGTTTCTTTGGCATTTTGATTTGTACTAAAGAGATGATGGTACTATGCTGTTTTACTCCTAAAAAAAGCCTCAGTGTTCAGGTTTTATATAAAACATAGCAATAAAATTCTCCAATAGCAATAGAATAAAATTCTCTATTCACACTTTGAGGATGGAACAAACCTTTTAAATATTTGCAAGTAAATTCAGCAGTTAGTTCACAAATTAGAATTAATTAAAACCTGAAAGAAACAGAAACCCTGTGCTGTCTGCCCATTGTTTCTCCTGAATAGTATTACCTATGAATTAATACAACCTGTTGGCTTTTCCACAGTTCAAATTATTACCATTCTTTACATAAACAACATTCCTAGAAAGCAGGTGGCAATAAAGCTGACTATTGACATTCATATATTTAATGCCTGTGAGGATAGAATACATCTAAATGCAAAAATATGGCTAAATCTGAAGCGGTTACCTTTGTGTCGCTACAGAAAATTAATGCAATCAACTGACCTTGAGGATTACCTTGCATATAGATTACTCTACATGTAGTTTGCATATTAAAACATTCTGTTGCTTTCAATGGTGTGAAGGAAATTGGTCCCGTATGTTGAAAAGCTTTATTAGTGAACAGCTAAAGTATTAGTAGTTGCATTTCAAAGTGCTTGTGTCTACACATTAGTTTGGGAAGCATCCCCTTGGTACTGCATTTCTATACAAAAACAGTGCTGGGGAAATAAAGTAGTAGATGAGACAGACTGTTTTATTCCATAAGGGAATAATACATGTCTTTAAAAATCAAATAAGAGTACAGCAGAAGATACTGTAATGACTGTGATGATGTTACTCTGTGACACCACAATGAAGTGGTACTGAGGTCAAATCAGAGTCTTGATTGTACATATCTTTCTTAAGAGGTTGGGGCTTTCTTTAAATTTCAAATCATTAATTTCCTACATTTAAAGATTTATTTTCCAGTTATTGCAACTTGTATGGAAATGTTTTGACATTAGGATATTAATTTCAGCTCTTATCCTCAATTCCATTTTGAAAACGCTTTGCTTTTCTGGATGTTTTTGCCTGCAATATTACGTTCTGAGACTTAACTACAATAATCAATACTTTAATAACCTCATTAATGCCTATGTGAGGTGTTCCTCTGGATTTGATCTAAGTATTGTGAATAGTTGAGCTGGGCATATAACCATAGTGGAATTTAATACGTTTTATTTTATGTAGCAGTTTATATGATAACTGTCCAATGTGGTATAAGGAGCTCAGAAATTTAGTGGAGCTATTGGTATAAAAGCTTGAAAAGCCCAAGATATGCAGCACTTGTGTAAGCACAAAGTTTTAAGATGTCATTGTATTAGTATTTTCAGACTGTGAGAATTAATTTTGCTCAGCTGGAAGATCATATCTGGGTGCTTTGAGTATGACATTGCCCTTCTTTGGAGGGAAGAACATTATCTTAGTCCTGCATTGTATATCTTGGAAGTTATACCTCTCTGCTAAGTAGCAATCAACACTTTAATCAATTCTTTAAGTAAAACTGTGGAAGCTTTTGAGGAAGAAATACGTGATTTTTATCTCAGCTGTTGCTGCACAAGTTATAGTTATAATGTGCACAAGTACACTCAGAGTTTTACTGAAATGTCTATTTTATGCATGTAATGGATTTTAGGGACAATGAAACAAGTGGTATGCAAATGTGTGCGTGCACATAAACATATTTCCATGAGTCTGTAATCCCTAAAAATTCATTTTCCTTGGCATAAAACAAAAACTTAAAACAGATGACATTTATATAGATAATGATACCAGACACAGTATCATTAGTATTGCCTGTGCTGTACTTCATCATTAGCAACTCAGAAAAAAGAGACTTATAAAAAAACAAAGCTGAGTTTCACAGATAGCAAATTTTTATTCTGAGAACTTAAAATAGAAAATGATGTAATACATTGTTCAAGGATAATACCAATTAACGTTTTAAATCATGTTCATTATGTAAAAATAGCAAGAGTAAAGATAATACGGTTAAGAGGACCTGCATAACTTGAAAATTACAAAAGAATACTGAAATTGTTTAAACTGAATTCTTTAACACAGAAAAGTGGTGGAAAATTGGCCACACATAAACAAAGAAGCAAGTCATTAACTGTTCAGAATTTGTGTGGTTTTTGTAATAGATTGCAATATTTTTTCTGTATATATGGTTCCTTGAAAATGCCAAAAATTTTTTAATATCTTACAAGCCACCATTAGATGTTATAAACACTGTAGATGTTTCTGAGGCTACAAATGGATGGAAATCCATTACAGATATGCAAATAATTATTCCCATTATTCAAAGTACAGATTTAGGTAGTGTTGCATTTCATCTTTAAAATATTTTGTAAACACATCCCTTACCCACATGTGTGTGCTAGTAATAAGAACAATAATAATAAAAAAAATCATAACAACAACTTGATAAATGATGGTGAACTTTTTATCATTTCTTAAAATGTGATGAATTCTTTATACTTCCAGAAACTTAACATATATATTTAAAAGAAACATTTTCCGTTCTTGTAAGCTTAAAATTAGACCAAGCAGCTTTGTTTGGCTTGTGCCTTTATGTAATCCATACTCCCCTTCTGCTCAACCTGCTGCTCTGCTCTTGTGAGCCAGCGGGGCATTCAAACATGCGAACCATGCACACAGCAGACTTCAACAGCAAGCACTGGACAGCAACTATTTTGAAGGAGAAAACTGGTTTCTGACTGTTTCTGTGACCTATTAACGTTTTATCTAGCTTTTATTTCTGGGCAATTGTTTCCAGGTGAAGCAAGAAAAATATTTTGAAAGATAAACAGGGAGCAATTGCAGGTACTGAGGTGAAAAGCAAATCTCTGCCTTTCTGACTGTTTTCCCCATGTTTTGTATTTATCTTGTATCTTTATTGAAATAAAAGGAGCATAGAGGGCAGTAGCTCTTGAGGAACTGTAGACATCACCTGCTTTTTCAGAGTTTGTTTAAAGGGCATAGCCAGCAGCACTGGGAATGGTTTCAAAGGAAGCAGTCAGCTAGGAAAGGGCATGGGGTGAATATTATAGGTCTTTGCCATTATTTCTGTTCATCCTGATTCTACTTACATGAAAATGAGAAAAAGGAGGTCTCCTAAAGCTTGAGTGATCCCAAACAATTTCAGGCATGAGAAAGAGCAATTCAACCATACAGAGATATGGTTTTGATTGATTTAACCACGTCAACATGAAGAGCATGCTATAAAGATACAGTTTTCTCAAGTATCTTTCATGATGTTATAACATATACTAATGCTATTTCGATTTCTGAAGAGTGTCATTCATTCTTCTATGTCTTATCATTAGTTTTCTCTTAGGACTCAAAATTTTGCATTCACAAAATATTTTCATCCAATGTCATATTATAATGTATTACTCTGTCAACCTGTGGTGAACCAAGCCAAGCCTCCTGACATTCACAAATCTCAAGGCATCTTCTTCTGCAGCTGAGTTGAGAGATAGGATGGATTTTCCACTGCATACATGCAAATTAACATGTCATATCTCTAGGGATGTGAACACCCTTCAGATTTATCCTGAAAGCACCATGAGATACTGCCTCACCTTTCCCTTCCCATCTACTCTAAGGGGTTTTAAACATAACCTTAGAAATGTGCTGAACCCTGATTGGCAGATGTAGATGATTTTTTTTTAATTTTTTCCCAAAGAGCAATATGTGTCTTTGACAAGGTGATCAGTAAATTTGGGGAATTGTGGGCAACCTTCTGTTTTTCAGACATCTGTGGGCTCATTTCACTTGTAATTTCACATGTAATTTAATTTTTATGTATTCTATAAAACACCGAGGGCCCAATCCATTTCCCTGCCTTCAAAAGGACTTCAGTGACTTATTTAGGATGTAAATCCTTCCCTTGCATTTGTAAAGAGTCATAAATATAATTCTAATCCAAACAAATACCCACTTTGTCATCTCGTGAGCACCAGGGGTGAAATTCACAAGAAATATAGATAGATAATTGAATTATAATTCAGTGCAAAACATATTTTTTAATGCTACTTTTCTCATATTTCTACTGCATGTAGATCTCTGAGCATGTGTCTATTGAAGAGTTACACCAATCTAACAAAATCTATCCAGGACATGATCTAGCTATATTGATAGAAACCTTATAAGCAGACTTAAGTGAAGTAATTTTAAATTTATGTAGTATTAAATCAACTTCAGCAACAGTTAAACTGTTTAGGTCAAACAAGTAAATTATCAAATTTTATTGATCCATGGGTTAGTGCACCAACAGCAGGAGTTTGTACTGGTTTAATTTGATAAATATAAAATCTATTCAGTAAAGTTTAGAAATTCTTTAGATAATGTCTGAGACAGAGTTTGTTTATCCTTTAACATGTGAGAGACACAAGCCAAGTCCCCAGCTTGGCTTCATATTTTCAATAAAGCTGAAACTTCATTACTGACCTTGTATTTTGCTTTTGCACTTTGTAAGGTCATACACACCTGTATTAAATGACTCTATCTGATACTTTTTATCCTGCTTTGGACAAGTGCAATGCAGGTCAAGTCACTGGAAAAAGAGGCTGCTGATATGTTGGAAACCTGAAGATAACAAAGAAAGTGGTGACCTTATTCTCTTTGTCACAGTATGAGAATGTTTGACCCTGTTATTTTGGGTTTTCATGGAATAAAAAGATTTTGGTTGTCTTAAGTTTACAGGGAACAAACTTCAAATAATAGACAATTAATAGAGAAATTATCTCTGTGGAATTAGGGAAAATTATGAAAACAAGTTATGTCTTGAATATGTAAATTATGAGTCGACCTACTATCTCATATACAGTATGCCTTTTGTTCTGTTGGAAACTACAAGTAAACCTTCTGCTTCAAGCATAATTGAGAGTACTTTTCCTTTCAGAATAAAACCTTATGTTGGTCCATACAAGCCAGCACCACATCTTCCAGGAAAAAGTCTTATGCTTCAAGCAACTGAGGAGGAGGAAAAGAAAATTTACTGCAAATCGCCCAAGGGTTTAAATTGACGTACAAAAAGAATGATAGCATTTGACTTTCCATTTTCTATCAAGGAAAGACAATGATTCTGTAAATCATGCAGACTCTATTGAGAAGTGTTACCAAATCACTGCCAAAACATGTATTCCACTCCTGTGTGTTCCAAATGTACAGGAAATTCTTAAGCAGGTAAAGCAACCCTTCTTCCCCAGTTTTGTTGACTGATTAACAATAGGAAATCTTCAGATTTATATTTCCCTGCAAATTGTTTTTCTTCATTTGACCATTACATATGCCATCTGCCAGAGATTTATTTCTATTTACATCAAAAGAATATTCCACGCCTTTGGTAATCTGCCAAATATTTATCAATTTGGTATACATGAAGTCAAAAGCCAGCATGTGAAACAGTTCTCTTCAGTCAACTCCAAAACCTGCAGGAATGAAAGGCACAAAGAAGGCACCAAAGTAAAACATATTTATACCTTAACCTGGTCAGATTTGAGACCAATGAACAGCAACAGGTGTCTAAGCCCATGAATTTTATTGTGGGCACTGGTCTGAGATACAGGTCAAATTTCAGCCCAAGCCCTTTGTATTAGGAATGTCCGCCTTTGTTCAGTGTGATCCCAGGGTCATCCAGGTGTCATACTCTGCTCCTGTTAACCACCCTTTTTTCTGTCTTAACATGCATCAGAAGATAAATGCCACAAAACTGAGGCAGTCTGGCCAACAGAGGAGAGGAGAAAGGTTTCTACCAATTTAAGGGTAACAGCTCATGAGCGCAGTCCTGATCTCCTATATGCGGGTGATTTCTGGCAGACCTTTTCCTACATATCATAGGGAGAGTGAAGTGGGTGCTTTTCAGAGAAGCTTAGTTTGAGTACTCTGTAATGCCTTTGGGATTTCATACCAATCTTTCGACTAACAGCGTCAGCTCTACAGTATTATTCTTTTGGAAATTCAGCAGACCTTATCATTCTTCTAGTAACTCAGACTACCTCCTCAACCAAAGTCCTGGGAGGTAAAAATCTCTTTTTAAAAAGAGATCAGAGTGCGCAGTGTTTAATATTAATAATTTAAACATTTTAAGTCTATATTTTTTATTTTGGTAGCTTGCTTCAAAAGATACTGCTCTCTGTCCTGTCCAGAGGCTATACTCTTTTTGTACTTATTTAATGTGTTTAATCTACATTGAGATTAATACTATGCATACATATCCTTGGAGTCTTTCATTGACTTCCTCCCTGACTAACTTTCTAAGCTAGAAGACTATTTTCTCTGCAAAGCTTTGATTTTTGATACTGCAGAACCTTGTCAAAGCAGCTAATTGGGGTATTAGTTGAACGCAGTGAACTCTACAGGCTAGACTCCTCTTTAAGATATAAATTGGAAGCGGGAGGAAACAATTCATCAAGGCTTTATGTTGGCTTCATACTGTATAGTGATTGTATTATTGCACTGAAATGAATAATGGAATTTTACAGAAATCTCATTCAAATCTTTCATGAAGATATGCTTCAATCATCAGAAAAGGACAACTTCTTGACTCTTTTACTCCCTGTTTTGTTCAAAATAGCCTCTCATTCAATTTTGCTATTTGTGACAGTTGCATCTATCACACAGAGCCAAGTCAGAAAAGGTGTTGCAAGAGACTGAGTGCAGAAAGAGTGAGTAAAATGTTACCTTGAGCAACTGTTGAAGATGTTGAACATTAATCTGCAGCATCCTAAAAGGCTTTGATACGGTGGCGGTTTACCTGCCCTATTGATTTCACCACAGACCTGTGCTGAGGCAGAAGTAGGAATGTGTTAAGGATTCTACAGAGTAGTTGAGTTCCATGATTTTCCATGGCAGGGGGAAGTAAAAATAAAGGTGCTATAGCCTTTGTGAATAACACAGTATTTGAGAGAACAAGGGGCAGTAGCCAAAAACTAGAACACAGGAAGTTCAACTTAAACATGAGAAAGAACTTTTTCACCATCAGGGTGATGGAGCACTGGAACAGGCTGCCTAGAGAGGTTGTGGAGTCTCCTTCTTCGGAGATATTCAAGACCTGTCTGGATGCCTATCTGTGCTGCCTAGTGTAGGGCACCTGCTTTGGCAGAGGGGTTGGACTTGATGATCTTTAGAGGTCCCTTCTAACCCCTACCAATCTGTGATTCTGCGAATATGAAGATTTATTAGACCAGGGAACAATTTTTAATGTTTTTGTTCAAACTGCGGGATGACAGCCCAAACATGTCCCTGCATCTTTCACAGGATGACATGTCTAAGGAGGAGGAAACGATGCAAAAGATATGAGTGAAGTTGTTAAATAATTTCCTTTACTGTTTGAAGTTAATAAATACGATGTATCAACATATACATAAAGATATAATTTAGTATTTGAACTTTTTCTTATTATAACACAGTCTACAAGAGACCTTTAATATATCTTTTACGGGAATGGAATCAACATTTCTAGATCAGGAGCTAGGTCCACTGCGTGCCTTAGATGTTTCAGTGCTTAGTTTCACAAGATGTAATTTTTAGTTGTTTTATAAAACTTGAGTCTTAATACCACTTCATTAACAGTAATTCTAGTTAAAGTTGAAGAAAGTAGTACTCAGAGCAGAAGGTAGAGTTGGCTAGGCCATCAGTGCTGCAGGAAAAAAAATAACCTCAAACATATTGAAATATAAAACTTAGAATCTTATTGAAGAGAAGGATCTGATTTATCCTTCTTCTGAAATATGACTGAAAGTGCCACTGTTTCTTCTTTTTCCTTTTTTCCAGTAGCTCACACAAGCTGTGAAAGACCTATTTGCCCCATAGAGATTTAGATTTCTGTGTTAAACTTCTAAGCTTTTGATTAAAAAAAAAAAAGAGAAAAAGAAAATATGACCACTGTATTTTGCACAGAACTCACTTTCACACATGTTTTCTCTGTGTGCACTGAGCACTAGATTAAAGGTCTCAAGGGGAGACAGATGTTCTGAGGTCCTTTCTCACGACTCTCCTGAGTCATAGGATCAGTCTCAACAAGAGGCGTGTTCTGTTGCAAGTACAGAGAAGGAAAACTTAGGGTAATTAGGGAACTGGAATAAGGACTCTGACAAAGCAAGGTACCCCTTTATGGAAGCAATTGCTGTTTCATGTTTTCACATGTGAAAAAGCAGCAGAAAATAGCCATGATTAAAAGTATTCAATTATTTGATGTTTAGATGAAAAAATATTTAAATTAAAAAGTCTTCAAACAGGTAAAATATTTAAGGGTATATACAGAGATGTTTTAATATAACATAAAATTATTTATTTTTTGTGTTCTATTCTTAATAAAAGGTACAATTAAGTGCATGGACAAGAGATGCTTTGGCTAATTTTCCAAGAACTGCTTATGTTGAAGATGTACTATGTTATGTTTCAAGTCATCTTTGTGAGTTCCATAAAAGTCCTATAAAATTCCTAGTCTTCCTTAGCTGTTTCACCACTAAAATGAGTTAAATTACTATTAAAATTCCAAAGATCTGCTTCTTTGGCTGAGCTAAATCAGTAGGTTCAGTGAAAAATGCAAATAACAGATTTCTATAGATCAGCAGCATGTAAAGACATTTGAATCCTTATCTTTACCTTCGTTGACAAGAAATAGAGATCTTTCGGTAGTAAAAAAGATTGACCTGTATGGGAGATGTTTTTTTCTAGGCCACATGCTAAACGTACATCATTTGAAATGATCTCTTTCCAAGCAATTTAGCAACGAAGAATTATTCAAATAAATTATTTGGATAATAATTTCAAATACTGAATAAATTAAAGAAAAATCATAGTCTGCTCATAGAAAAATCATGCATAGAAGAGAGTAAAATTCATCAAATAAATTGCTCCCTATGAATTAATTGCTTAGCTCAAGGCCTAATTAATATTTAAGCTCCGTAACCAGACTACTGAACAGTGGAGTTGGAAAAAATAAAATTTTCATCAAATAAATACTCAACATCTTTCTCACTTTAAGATGGAAATAAGTTTTATTTCCTGAATGCTTACAAACAAATACATTTGGGGAAGCCAAATCACAGATTACCAAGCTTGTCCAGACTCTGTTCTATTTCAGTATTCTGTTCCCTCAAGACAAAATCTAATTTTTCTTGAATTAATCTTATTTGGGATAGGTGGGTCTTTTCCTCAATGATTATATTCCCCAACTTCATTTCTGTCCCCTTATTCTGAAGCATATGTACTCAGCAAAAAATAGTACCTGGAGATTAAATAATTGACAAAGTTAAAGATTTTAAGTGCCAGAATTAAATCTTAACATCTCATTCTGCAGGCATTATTAGTCTAGTTTGCTAGTCTGATCTTGTAACTTCTTTTTATTATTCTAGAATAAACATGGACTTTCTCTGGTTTTGCATTTATTTATTTTCTTTCTAAGCCAAATTAAGTGCAGTGTTCTGAAGAAGTGTAATTTAAAGATAAGAAGTCGTAAGAGTTAGGAGGTGAAAGCTCAAAGTCTCCTCTGTGACAGGCTAAACGGCTGGAAACATACATGCTTGTAATGATCCAAAATGAATAACTGATGAAGTGTTCAGTCATGTCAAAATTATTCTTCTTTCTGAAAAAGAATAAAATGGTTTGTTATGTGCTTTCACGGATTTGTCCCAAATTCAGTCTTGATTGCTTTGTTTCTAAGGAAAAAAAAAGGTTTTTTGAGACCTGGTGAAATTCAAACACAAGTCCAACTGCCAAATTCATCTTTATGCTGGATCACCTCAGGTCTTTCTGTCTCATCTCCCTGCAACTTGAAGGGCTGAGGACTGCTTAAGTTGTTCTAAAAACCATCAGTCATCAGTCAGCTACAGCTGGATTGATGAGCTTGGTTTCAGTGCTGGAACTGCCCAAGCTGACATGAGATTAAAGAGCAACTAATGACAGTTCAGACTGAAAAGCATTGGCATGAAAAGACAATGAACAGCCACTGGTCTGAGTCCAGGAAAGGAAAGGCAAGAGGCAAGGACGGGGCACAGATTCTGGTGCATGAAGAGGGAACAAGGAACTGAAGTCAGTGAGGCACAAAGTAATGTCAGGTTTCAGAAGGGAGGTTTAGTTATACAGCAGATGTGAACGGGAAGTTTAAAATATCATAAAGAAAGATTTTAAAATAAAACAGATTTATGCTTGTATTGATTCCTTGTTAGATCTACTTGCTGATAGGGGCATGCATGTATGGTTTTGGTCAAACCGAACTACCAATAAAGAAACAATTTCAGCTCCTCATTTTACTCAGACATTTTTTATCTCAAGTGTAGTTACAAACATTTCTATCATATTTTAAAATGTTATGTGCTTCTTTCCTTACTTCCTAGAGAACAATGCACCTACTCAAATATGCTCAGTCTTAACAATATGCCAACATGGTAGGGCATTTTATGTACTTTAATGCATTTTTAATGTATTCGAAGATTTAAGCATATGATTTCAAGAGAAATAAATGAAATAATATTCCAACATCACTCAGTTTGTATTTCTATAAGGACTATTTACATTTTCCGTTATCTAGAGGTGTCATGTTGTAAAATACACTAATACTTATATCTGTAACATAGGTGATAGCAAGTTACAATGGATCATTTCTCAATCCCACAAAAACCTAGTCTAATCCTTCACTTTAGGTCAGGCCTGACATCCTGACTCTTTTTTTCTCACTGAACCTAAGCATATGCAAAATTTCCTTTGGCATTATTTGAGGGTAGTGTTCACAATAAGAAGAAAGTGTTTCAAGAGCTTCTTTTCTTGCCAGGTTTGTCTATATTGCAAGAAAAGAGGATTTCCTTTTATTGTTTGCAGTGTGATTTTGATACCCTTTGTACTGTATGGTTGAACAGCTCCACTGAAGTCAAAGGAAGTACTTCAGGTAAGTAAGGGGAGAATATGCACACTCACTACCTTCTTGTCTTCAGGCAACCCAATTTACATCTTTAATGTAAAAAACCTCCACTTCACTTGTCAGTAATAGCAGGTATGTCCAAATTTAGAAGCACAAATCGCACTTACAGACCTCTTCTTCAGTCCCCCCAAGGGAGAGGATTTGGTCTGTCTTTCCCACAGTTTGCTTTTGTCTTGCAGACCTTCTTGGAAATATTTTTATATCTGGAAGTCATAAAACCTTATTTCAGCCCTTGTTGATGCTATGTGTATTGATTCAGAAATTTCTATAACAGAAAATGAAGAGTTATTCCTGCACTGGAGTTTAGCAATAATTTGGTTCTCAGAGAATTCTTTGTTACTATTTTTACACTCAAAGTCAAGAAGCAAAACTGGCCCTAATGCCAACTGCTCCTCACATGCTCTTGTCTGTACGAAGAAGGAGTGCTTCCTCCAACCTACAGAGTAGAATGAGACAAAGTTTGTCTCCCTCATACAGTAGCAGAATGGGCATTTTTCGAGCTATTGCCCCAGAGAATGTGGCTAGTTTTCATTCTGAGTGAAAAAGTGTAGTTATATGTCAGAGGGCTGTCCTGGGCTTGAAAACAAATCTTCTAAAGTCTTCCTTTGTGAAGGGAAGATTCCTTTATAACTTCCTACAGGGAGAAGACTTGGGAGGCTGGAAAAATTGCTGAACTCTTCTCATGCCTGTCCAAAAAAGAAAACCAGAAAAAAACCCAAAAACCACAAGATCACCAAACCCTTTCATTCATGGATCAAGAGAGAAAAATAATATGTCTTAATGGAGAAACAACTGGTAAGAGATTGTTATTTTGGATCATAAGAACAGACAGTGCACAAAAAAGCCCTTTGTCAAGCGTACCTCTTATTAAAATGCAATTTTTTTCATATCTGTATATTTGAACATAATTCTGCCCCATGGATTAGTGTAACATTATTAAAATAATAATTTCAAAATGTTTTACAGTGTTAAAAAATTATCTTTTGTTACTTCTTCTCAGCATTGTTTATTGCATCATCATTTCTAATCAAGAGGAAATGCCAATAGCTTTCATACATCCTTCTATGGAACCACAGATTCTAAGATTCACAAGATTCTCTCAATCTACAACACAATATGTTTTATCTGTGTGGTCAAGCTTTTGATCTTTTCCATGATTGCAGTTATTTAGGTTTTGAACTGTGTGTTACAAAGGATGTCATTGCCTTTTACCAAGCACCTTTACGCTTGGAGTATAAAGCTATTTTTTCATAATTAGGCAAAATTATCATATTTATCAAATTCTTTACCAAGCGTATCAGTCCTGGGTGAGATCATTTGAATTTACCCATTACTCTGTTTCTTTTGCAAGACAGAAATTTCTGTCCTTATGGCAGGAAAAAAAAAAAAGGAACCTAAAATCTTGCGGTACTTCCCTGAATACTGGAACTACTACTATGGTTTCTTACACATCCTCACCCTCACAGTTTTCTTGCATCATCCAAGAGGTCCCATGTTATTTTTTTCTCCCTACAATACCTTATGTTCCCCTTTCCACTTGTTGGGTGTTTAACTGTTTTGTGAGCTTGCTGTCTGGCCAGCACTTCATTCTGATTGACCAACAGGTAAACCAGAAGAGACAGTTTCTGCATCCTTTCCCACCATGATGACACTAATTTGGGTTTCTCTTTACACTTCTGCCTATATTTACAATGCTTCTTAGTATTTTGAGATCACTATTACTCTGTCAGACTCAAAGCTCTGAGGCCAGACCAGGTGGCCCAGGGCTGTATCCATTCTGTTTAGAAAACCTCCAGGATGAAGAGAGACTACATAACCTCCCCTGACCGCCTAATTGTCCTCTTGGTGAATTTTTGAGAGTAGGTTCCTCCTCCCTTCCCCTCCCCATGTCTCTAGACTGAACAGACTCAGCTCACTTTGCCTCTTCGCTCTAGTCCCTGACCATCATGAAGGCCTTCTGCTGAAATTGTTCCAGTTTATTAACATCTGTCTAGTGTTGGGAAGACCCAAATGGGACACAGTAATCCAGATGCAGTCTGAAAAGTGCTGAATAGAGAAGACTAATCACTTCCCCTGATCTACTGACTATGCTTTGATCACAGTGTTACTGCAGGAAAAATTTCATGTAGGTATCAAGAAGCTTTGGTGTCCGCAGGAATTAGTGAAGTTGGGAGGAAAGGTCATACCAACCTGGTAACCTGCCTGTGGGCCTGCCGAGTGGGTTTTCCTTTTCCACAAAGACATTTAGACATGGATTGCATTGTGTCCTCTCTGTCATTGTGACTTTCATCTCTACAGAAACACAGGAACATTAGTCCAGATTCAAAAAAGGGTCTAAGCGCCTCAAAAAAACAGGTAGAATTTAGCTATCAAAGAGTGTTTGACGTTATTTTAATTTACTAGATGCTTCCCTTTTTTTAACTAGATGTTTCCTATGCACTTTTAATTACACCCATGCTAGTATCTATAAAGCATACTCTGTTCTCTGAATACACATTAGAGTGTACTGTGGGAGTAGATTTGTTCTTTATCCATACAGTGACTCTACAGATCTATGACACAATTATTGTTTTGTGTTTGAAATACAGTAAGGGATGTGAGTAACATTTGCATAGCAGGTGACCATAAAGAGAATGTCATGATGGATGCTAGAGAATGCAATGCCTACTTGGACAGTCTTGGAGGCTGCATAAAATGGTCAGGAAAAAAACACTGGTTCAGTCTTGTCCATAATATTTACCTGAAAAGGTCTCTAGTTTGAGTTGCCATCCAAGATGTTTCTGGAGTTGTCTCTTCTACTTAGTGTGAGACTAAACTTCCAGGGACCATGTGAGCAGGCTTGGACTTCCTTCCTGGCTCTGCTCCAACAGAAGTATGGATATTGCTTAAAGCTCTGATTATGCCTAGGGATTACCCTACTCTGAGTGACCAGGTACACAGATCTAGGCTGAACAGAGTGACTTAGACTTCGTAATGATCAGTCATGTAAACCTCCAAATTAGGTGGTAACTGTAGGACTGAAAATTACCTGAATTCCCTGTGCTTTGTAGGAGAGAAGCAAGCTTCTATATTGACTTTCAGTTAGCCACGTATCAGGATGCTGAAACCCACATGCCCCAGCAAAAACCTGAGATGTCTCTGAGACCTTGTCTTTTGCAAGAATTTACGCTAATTTCTAGATCTGAGGTTTGAAGACAATTCCTACAGTTTTTTGAGGTGTTTGCTGTGCTGCCAGTTTTTCACTGTGTAGTCAGGAATGTGAAATATCCAGGTTTAGAGAGAACACAAAGGGAAGTGCAAGATTATCAAGACTAGCAGTTTGTTTTGCAAAGAGAGTCCTGTTTACATTTCCTGGCTGCTTTGGCTTTACTTTGAACACAATGCTGGAACAAGACACACAACCCCTGCATGCTGCTTCCCCAGCTGGTATAATAAAACAGGAATACAGCTGTAATACAAATATTCAGTCCTTTACTGCCTTGTGTTCTTCAGAGTCCTGTAGAAAATGGTAGGATGGTACAGTGGCATTGTACTATGAGGATTTCAATACTAAATCTTTTTTCTGTCATCATTTTATAAGGGAGGTTGTGGGTTTTCGCTTTTTTTTTTCCAAAAATATTAAAAATAACTTAGTGTATGCTTTATATGCGTTTTATAAAAAGGATGTTGATTTACCTTTCCCAATTGCACAATTAAATGCTTTATGTCTTCTTTTTCCTATACAAGCAGATAATGTTGCCATGGCATTCTCTGTATTTAGAACTGGAAATATTATATATAATCAGAGTCTTTGTTGTTTCACATACGGCAGTCTCAAAATTCTTCTGCTCTTGAATACTTTCTCCTATAAAGTGCTTTTGAAGGAGGCTTTTCACACACCTCTCAAAACTGGTTGAATAAAGTTGCAAAATAAAGCCAATAATTTTTCTAAGTTTAACATACATACCCTTGAGAAAATTATCAAATATTAGATAAAGGGATATTAATTTGTTTCACTGTATGCAATATGTGTTTCCACATTTATAACATGCCTACTTCATTGCACACTATAAAACAGCTTCAAGGAACTAATGGCTCTGATCTTTTCAGTCTCACATAAAACACTTATAAAACTTAACTGGGAGGCATTACTTCAAATACTTTCTAAGTGATGGTGACTGAAAACTATAGTCTGAAATATTTGAACTTTTGAGTAAATACTACAAAGTGGCTTACTTTTTACATGTTGTAGTCCAAATTTAAGTGTAGATGTACTTTTATAAGGTTACTGATTTCTTAATTCTTTGAATTCTTTTACAAGAGTAAACAACAAGAATTCTGAAAGTGCTTCACAGAGTTTGAAACAAGGAATTACTTTTAGTAAAGCTGGCTTATTGCAGTGTATTCTTATTGGTTCAGGTGTGGGTTAAAAAAAGATAAAGAAAAAAGGGGAAGTAACAGAGTTTTCTAAGAGGTATGTACACTTTCTAAAACCCAGCTCATTTGTTAATGGTTTCATAAGAAACAAAAAAAAGAAGACTGAAGAAATTAGGACTATTTTACCAAAGAATGCTACAAGTACTGCTTTTTCAGTGAAAAAGGTTTTGAGACAATGGTATAATACAACAGTAGCTGTGTACTCATGAAGAGATGCTAGAAACAACTGCCTTTTAACTTTGTATTGATGCATTGTGTATGAAAAATGGACATAATCTGACAAAACTGAATATCAAAAGTTACTAGCTTTTAAGTTACTGCAATTTAGGGACTCTTTCTCAAATAATGTTCTTGCTTTTTCCTTTTCTTTTCCAAAATGATTATACTTATAATCCAGATCCATCTAAAGGGATTACATGAAAAGCAAAAATTAGATAAGTCACTTTATTTTCACGTCATACTTTTTTTTTTATTAACACATGATTTCTTTAAACAATGTAGAGAGCACCTTAAATTGGCTTTGTTTCCAACTAAATGTTTCTTGTTCTTTCATTAAGTACATGCAATTGTGTGAACAACAGCATTTATATATAAATGAAAAAATACACTGACATTCTCAAGCATATGTGATTTCTTACATCTTCTACAGACACATGTATGTCACCACCAATTTAAGGAAAATATTCTCAAAGAAGGAGGAGATTTTGGAGTGGTCTTTTTCCATCTTATTTTTCCCCTCTCCCCTCTCTGCCCTGCTGAGGAGGGGAGTGATAGAGCGGCTTGGTGGACGCCTGGCGTTTAGCCAAGGTGAAAACCACTATAGTCTTTTTAAAAAAAAAAAAAAAAAATACAGCACCCGGTATTCCAAGGCGATCTCCCATCCAAGTACTAACCAGGCCCGACCCTGCTTAGCTTCCGCGATCAGACGAGAACGGGTGTTCTCAGGGTGGTATGGCCATAGGGAAAAAATAAGATGGAAAAAGACCACTCCAAAATCGTGAGTTTAGATAAAGGCAGTTTTAATATAGCGAAAAGTAAGGCCGCGCGCGGAAGCAAAGCAAGGAAAAACAAAAGATTATTCTCTCCTTCCCATTAGCAGGCAATGTCCGGCCACTTCCTGGGAAGCAGGGCTTCCAAAAATGTAGTGGTTACCCCGGAAGGCAAAATGTTGAAAAAACGAATGCCTTCCGTTCCTCCCCCTCTCCCTCAGCTTCCCATTGCTGAGCAGACGTCATATGGTATGGAATATCCGTTTGGCCAGTCTGGGTCAGCTGCCCTGGCTGTGTCCCCTCCCAGGATCTTGCCCACCCCCAGCCTACTGCTGAGGGGGTGGAAGAAGGGTTGGAGACACAGCCTTGATGTGTGCCGGCACTGCTCGGCAGCAGCCAAAACCCTGGTGTGTTATCAGCACCTTGCTGCTACCAATGCACAGCACTGTAAGGGCTGCTACGGGGAAATTAACTCCATCTTAGCCTGACCCAGTACAGCAAGAGATTATGAAATCTTGAGTTGTGACATCAAAATGTAAAGTATTCCTTGTTCTCTCTTCTCATCTCCATAAAAACTTTAGTTTCTGATCGACAAAGTATATTTTGAAGGGGAAAAAATATTTATAGCAAAGAAAGAGAAGTAAAATATATAGTAGTTGTGAGGAGATTTAAGCCAATGATTTAAGGTTTGTTTGGTTATTTATTTTTTTAATCTCCTTGGTTATTAGTCTCACAAAAATCTTAATGTTGTCACACCATGTGCGATTTTGATAGTTCATGACTAATCAAATCAACAGCCTTCGGGAGAAATAGGCCATTTCTGTCATCTTTCAGATTGCACAGATCCTTACTACATTGACTCAAAAATCTAGCGATTCCTTACCGGATTTTCAAAAAGATATTTTCACTTTTTTAGTCAAGAGTAATGTTTTGTAGCTGCTACACGAAACTTTAAGTTCCACATGAGGAACAGGATTACAGTAAGTCAAGCATGCATGCTATGTATAAAATATTGTGTACAGCTTAAAAATGCATCTATTACAGATAAAGTCATGACTTGTCATATCAAGCTCATAAACTAAGTGATAACTATTCTAAACTATTCCTATGAAATCTTTCTTTATCTCTTACATAAGTAAAATACTACAGTGAGTGTTCTGATCGACCTTCTGGTGAAGGACAGGTATAACTTAGGCTTATACACTTTTTTGGCAATGAGAGCTGAGTTACATGTATCCAAGAGTCACACTCAATAGATTTTCTAATTTCTTTCAAAGCTTTCTTTCTCACAGTCAATGTGAGCTTGAAAGAATCTTATAGCTTCTGTCTTAAGTTTAGTCTATATACCATTATATTTTCCCTCTTCACCAGTCCTCCTTTCTCCTTCTCTTTCAGATGGTAAATTGTCTTCTCATATTATTAGCAAACAAAATGACACTGCAGTTTAAGAAGAATTCAGGTATTCTTGGCCCTTATGTTAGTTCATTGCACCTTAGGGCACAATTAACTACATGAATGATGGAGGAATGTTATGATTTTCCAAAGCACTTCATGTTGGCCTAATTCTTTACCTGACCCATATACAATCCTGATTGGCCTCGGTGGAACAGGGCTCAAGTTAACACTCAAATTTCACATCTCTTTAATATCTCAATCCTATACACCTTAACACAACAAAAATTTGCTATTTTCTCTGATGGAACTGATATCAGAACTTCAATGAAAATTGCCTTTTTTCCATGAACTTACCACTAAGATGACAGTCAAGTTCCAACCCGCAGAGCACTTTTACATAGATAGTCTACTCTATAAAGAGGGTTAAAACACTGGAAGATTCTTAACTAGATGTGATTTCAGCAAGACTGCACTGATAGATCAGTTCTCATTTATATCTGCACTTAATCATAAATGTCTTAGCCTGCAAATAACATTTTATTTAACACAGCTTTTACCAAAGAAATAATTGATGTCTTCTAATCCTCTTGTTATACTTCTCTTTGTTTTCTTGTGGAGACATCAACATAAATAATGAGATTCTTATCTTATATTGGTCATGATTAATTGAAGACCAAATATTATAGATTAACCAACACCTCATTTATTTTGTAGTATTGCTTCAAATTATGAAAGCAAATGCTCCATTTATTATCTATGTCTTGGGAATAAAACTTCCAAGGAAGGGCAAATATACCAACACACAAACTTGAATCATGTTGAAATTATATTGCAGATATAATTTACAATTATTGTAAATACAGTGGCATATTTGGAGTGTCTCAGTAAAATTACAAATAAATAAGTAATGGTAAGGCACATATGTTCCTATTCCAAAACAAGTCCAAGAAAAATATCTCGTATAGCTTCTACTAAAAGTATATGACTCTCTGTCTTCCTCTAAATGCCAACTTGTCTAAAAAGCTTTATCTGGTCTGAATTTTCAAACAGAAAGGAATGTCATTCACAAAACATTTTTGTAGACACATTTCAAAATATGTGTCCTCTTAAGTTTCTGATTTTTTTCAGTATGACAACAATAATTTAACACAATCATAAGTAAAAATAAAATAAATTTAAAAACCCCACAAACCACTATTGCTACTATTTTCTTGTTTCATTGACTTAGAATATAGTACTTTGCTTGGTTCTTTCTGACAGGAGTTTTTCTCCAGATTACCAGTTCATTTTAATTGCCAGTTTAACTGATTATTTTACCTGTACCTGTTCTTTCTAGTTAGCCACAAGTTTGAAGACAACAGCTTTCAAAAAAAACTCTTAGTCTGTCTTCTGTGGTCCTAACCATACACTGACATTTTTAACAGCTGATCTTCACAACCTTTTGCAATTCCTGCTACAGCTTCCTCTCTACACATAACTCTACAATATTGGTCCCAAATGTAAAGTGAAAAAATAAATCTTCTGCAAGGATATTTGCTGGTCTTTCGTCCTCCTTGAATGTGCCACTACCTTACTAAACTACCACTTGCATACCTGAAAATTAAAACCCATTCCTATTCTATACTCTTTTTAAATTTCTTTCTTTATCCAATTCTTAGAAGTAATTAATGTGCCCAAGTAGTTGCGTCATATACCTTGTTGATATTTTGTTGTTATTGATTCCTGCACAAATCTTATTTAGTATTTTCCTATGGTTTCAGGACTATACACTCACTGTGTGACAGTTCCCAGCATGGCAATATCACAAGCAATCCCAACAATTTAAAGTGGCATTCTAACTTGCTGCCTGTAAATTTTTTTATGATATGCTAACGTATGTGTTTAAAATCTATCCAAACCTGTGACATAATGATAATTCACCCCTATTTTCTTCAGTAGCTGGTAGACAAAAAATATTTGCTTCATCCTTGGGCCAACTATTTTTTATAATTGGCCAGTAAAAGAAATTAACAGATATAAAGAATTCCATCTGGCAATTGCTCCTGCTGTTTGTATTTCACATTTTACTCATAAACACATGAACTACATGTAAAGGGTTTTGTTAATGTGAAAACTCTTTTATGTCTGTATTTCATTGTAATGAGTAATCGTCAAGGAATAAGAAGTGGAATGAAAAAAAAAATCTGCAGCGTGGCATGACAAATTTAAACAATGAAAGGGTCCTGGCTAGGGTATGGTTTTGGTTTTATTGAGTTGGGTGGTTATACAGATAATTTTCTTTCTAATAGAAGGGTATCTGATTATCTAAGGAACACAGCAAGTACTGTGCTTGTTTTTCCTGGTGGCAGAATGTTTGTTTTAGGTAGATAAGTGTATTTTAAAGGAAGGATACTGTATTATTTATTTGGGATGCTAAATGCCTAGTAACTTTATGCCAGAAATGGCTAAATTATAGTCTTGAAGCCAGGGTAATTTAAATTATAACTCTTCCTCATGATACACATTTTGGCATACATAATTCATAACATATCCCACAAAGAATCTTTATATATCTTGATTTAAAGAAGCAAAAGAACTTACTTATTCAGTAATTATAGAGCAAAGAATTAAAGAATCTCTAAAATACAGAGCACCATATTCCCTGTACAGACTAAGAAAAACTGGCTGCAAAGCTGCATGTAGAGAGGACATTGTCGCTGAAACCATCATTGTTCTCCAGATATCACAAGTGAAGGAGTAGGCTAAGAAAGGGCTAGCATCTCGGGCAGTGGAATAAAATATTTTAAATTTACATAGTGATGTAAGGTACAAATCTAAAGATGTGCAAATTCTTTATTAGTTCAGATTCTCTTGTTCCACTTAGAAATTGTAAAAAATATAAGTAGTATTTGTGTATGGACTGGATAAGTGGACAGGGAGCTGGGTTGAAAACTGGCTGAGCTGCCAGGTTCAAAGGATTGAGATCAACACAAAGTGCAATTCGAGGCCAGACATGGTGGGAGTTTCTGAAAAACACCTGAAGGACAATGCAGTGTTTGGTCACAGACACCATGGGTTTGTGAGAGGAAGGTCCTGTTTTACAAACTTTGACTGAGATTGTGTGATTCTGTCATTTGAATATTTATGCATGCATTCCTTGGAAATAGTGTAGGACGGCATCATTATTTAGGGACCCTTACATTAACATGAAGGCTTTTTTATATTATCGAGTTTCTTTGTACATTGTCCAGGAACCTTTGACTAGCAAAGTGAAGCAACATTAGTCATATAAAAACTGCAATATTTTTAGATCATTTTTCATTGTCTATTCAAATCTTGATTGTTCTAATAGATTTTCTTTCCCTCTAGATTTATGGAAGGCCATCTGTGGAGAAGCAATAATCTACTCCTTTAATTCTGGAAATCAAATTACGCTGCTTTGTTCTGCATAACAATGTTATTGAGACACTGTATAATTGAAAAATGTTTCGTGTTTCAGTTAACCCTGGCCTTGCAGCATGAACTCTTGAAACAGTGATTTATTTGCAAGAATCCCAGTCAGTAGGCTAGGCAAACATCCTGCATCTGGGTACCAAGATAAATAACATGACATGATATATTTAGAAAATTATAATATAAGTCAGGAGAAATATAAATAGGAGGGGGATGATGCATTCTCTTGGTAGGAAATTATGGAATATGTGGGGTCACTGAAGAAAGAATTTGAGAGAAGGAAGGGAGATTTTTCTCATTCTCCTCCATGAATAAATCAATATGCTGCAAGACCAAATGTTTATTCCGTGACTGGCACTGCACATTCATTGTTTATGTACATCCGTATTGTTACTATTGTTAATTCATACAATGTATTTTTTAGAAAAATTAAGGTTGAACTGCAGTTTAGGTGAAGAATTTCTCAATGAGACATAAGCATTTGATAGAACTGTTTACTATAGCAATAAAGCAGTAGGCCGGCACATGTAGGAGGTTCCAGTGAATCCATGCCCCAGGTGCTTGAAAAACAAATGTCCTCGAAAGTGCAAACACCCCAGTTATTCAAAACAGTTAAATATCTGCTTTACTTCAACTGTGTGCTTATCAGGGTTGCTAAATTGGAATTGACTTATGTTTTTCTGCATCTGATCACAAGTTTTGTAACGTATCTTCCACATAGATTTTAAATATTTTCTTTATTAAAGAACATTTTGGAGACTTCTAGTTTCACTATCTCTTTCCACCAAGGAAAACAGCTCCCAGCAGAAAGGTAGTAAAAAAATTATTAAGAAACTAATTATAGTTCCCATACTGATTATTGCTTTTTAACTTCAAATTTAATGCTTATCTTCTCTATCTAGATGCTCTTTTCTTATCTCTAGCTGCCCGTTCAGCAGCTGTTGGTAGCCAAACTGTCACTTCATTTTAACTTTTTGATGAGAAACTTGATTTTGAATATTCACCAGTTCCATCTAAATGTTTACATAATATCTTGCTACTAATTAAATTCCCCTCTCTTGGATTGTGCACTCTGACAGTCTCTCTTTTTTTTTCCACTTTCCCCTTGGTTGTCTCTTCTGCCATTCTCTGTCTTGGCTGTGTGCCTGGAATATATTTTCTGCTCAGATAGAAGCTACCTCCAGACTCCCCTAAGCACTGCGGGACAGGATATGAGTCCTCTACTTTTCTGCCAGTTAAAATCATCAGTATAGAATGTGCTGAAACATATTCATAGCTTCACAGACCACCCATTGACTTTTCAGCTTTGTCCTCTTCTGTTCATCTCTATTTCTATGAAAAATCTCTTCCACAGTGTTCTTATGTTTATAAATAAGCACACTGAACTATGTGCAAACTGATTTTAGTCCCATATAGAGTTTACTTAATTTGCAGGCTCTTTCTGGTGAGGAATATCCTTTATAGCTGTTGTGGTTTTACTCCAGCCGTTGGCTGGGCACCACATAAACATGTGCTCAGTCCCCTTCATTGGAAAGGGGGAGAGAATCGGAAGAGCGAAAGTGAGAAAACTCGTGGGTTCAGGTACAAGAGTTTAATAAGTGAAGCAGAAGCCGCGTGCACAAGCAAAGCAAAACAAGGAATTAATTCACCGCTCCCCATGGCAGGCAGGGGTTCAGCCATCCCCAGGACAGCAGGGTTCCATCACGCGTAATGGTGACTTGGGAAGACAAACGCCATCACTCCGAACGCCGCTGCCCCCCCCTCTTCTTCTCCCCAAGGCCCTTATAAACCGAGCATGACATCGTATGGTATGGAATACCCCTTTGGGCAGTTGGGGTCAGCTGCCTTGTCTGTCCCCTCCCAACTCCCCGCACACCCCCAGCCATCCCGCCGGTGGGGCGGTGCGAGAAGCAGAAAAGTCCTTGGCTCTGTGTAAGCATCGCCCAACAACAGCAAAAACATCTCCACTATCACCACTGCTTCCAGCACAAATCCAAAACACAGCCCCATCCTGGCTGCTATGAAGAAAATTAACTCTCTCCCAGCTGAAACCAGGACAATAGCACAGCGCAGAAGCATCTAAGCAAGTTTGAAAGATACAAGAATAAGAATTAACAAACTTGATTGTGATACTTGTGAGGATGGCAAATAATTGTCTTCTTTCTATTCTTACTGAAACTCCAAAAATATTTATTACCTTCTATAAATCATGACTTTGGTAGTGCTCACATATGATTCAGCATTTCACATTAATCAATTAAAAGACCATTCCCCTAGTTCTACCCTGAGCCTGTTTTTCTCATTTGGATGTTAGGAGAATAACTGGATTTGTCACCCCAAAAGGGAAAAGACTCAAATTCTGCAAGCTCTCAGGAAACCATTGGAACAGTGGTTCAGTATTGCCACACTGCTGTTTAGTTCTCCCTGCCCCTGTGGCTTTCCTTTCAGAAGCCATATTTTACAGACGGCTCTTAGTGGGAATTGCCTTCTATGACAGTAGATTGGGCTTAAATCTCTTGTAGGGCTGAAAAGTACAGGACACATTACAATTAGAGTGCCACAGCACTCAACCTCCTTGTTAACTTTGGATGATAAAATTATTTTTACTTGTACCATACGCTTTTGAATACATTTTCAGGATTTTAATATTTAAAGAGTACTTCCACTGTGACACATTAATATACTTTGAATTAAAAACTCATATAAATTTCATTAACTCTTGTCTTGTCAAAATTTTATCAACAATTATTATATTCTTTGCTGCATGAGGATGAGAAAACTTACACGTAAACTTTTACATTCTAAAGTTGTACTTTTACACAAACATGTAAATTGTCCCTTAAATGTCCATGGACTCACAGTAAAGACCTGAGTGGAATAGATTAGTGCAATCATCATTTAGTCAATCTTAAGTCTTAAATGTATTTAAGCACTGAAGCTGTTCTCAGTGAACTGCAATAAAATATTACAGCCTTAATGTATTTCTTTATTGTGTGTGTGTATTTAAGTTTTGTCCTGTGTAAGCATTTCTAAACTCAGTGCTGCAGCTTTGCTCTTATTCAAATCATGCTGACCCTATATGAAGTGGTACGGGAAATGTGTACTTTACTTACAAATAATTCTCATTAAAAAAAAAAGAGGGAAACAAGAAAATCTCAATTTCAAGAGTAGAAATACTTGTTAGTTCTGTAACAGGTCCTAAGTGCAACTGTTGTCCTCTCTACTTCTGTGGAAAGAGAAGATGCTATTACAGGTAACCATTAACAGTAAGACTATTGGAGTGGGAAACATTTGGCAGTACTCTTTCTGAGATGAAACTGGCAGCTTAGAGTATATGGTTGGCAAGGAAAACAAGTGAGAGATACTGGTGTAAAGGAGGTATTGTCTCCTCCTCTGAGCTTAAAATATCAATGATGAGGGCTTAGATGCCAAGTCTCTAATTATATCCTTCCTTGTTTTTACTGTCTGTGCTTCAGCTTTCCTGATGCAGAAGACAAATACGAGCCATCATTTTGCCAGAAACACTAAGTGTTCGGTGGGGAAACGAGGGAGGAGACAAAATATCTTTAATATTTATAGTAAAGATAGTCACATTCTTCTTTAATATGGCTACCTAATATTCTTGTATCATCTTGTGTCACTTCTGAGGCATCAGTCCAGTTGAAATGGTAAATTTTCTTGGTTCTGGTGTGAGGCTCTTCCATGCATAGTGCACAAGAAACTATGTTATGAAGAGTGGAAATTTTTACAAATGTTACAGCACTGTGCAGACATAACAGCATACCGCTTGGCATACTGTTGCATAATATAAGACATTCATCTTATACTCTCCAGCATACAAATAGAAATAAAACGTGAAATCTCATTTGGCTAGAGCATATGACTTGAATGGAGAGCTGTTGGTCCCTTTGAATGGTATGTAGAAGGGTCTATGCATTGGTCTCTTGGAATATACAATTTTGTCAGCCTTTCCCTTTGGGAAGGGCTGGCCAGGAAGGCTAGGAGGACAAGTGCAAAGCTGTACAGCTGTTTGCTGTACAAAGCAACACCTTAAATGAATGGAGTTGTGTTTTGGAGTGATTAACAAGCAGCTGAGAGCTTATGGGTAAGGGTCAGAGGATATACCAGCATGGATTGTGTGATATTGTGGTACGGTTCTGCTACAGAGTGCCTAATCAAGAAGAAGGAGTACTGACATCTGCAGGAAACCTCACTATTACAGGCCATGGTTCTCATGGAGGGCTTTACCATCCTGACATATGCTGGAAAGACAGTGCTGAGGGACACAAGTAATGTAGATTTCTGGAGAGCATCAACGATTATGTCTTAACACAAGTGAGTGATCCGTGACCTGGCAGAGGAAGGCTATTGGACATGTTATTTATGATTAAGGAAGAACCAGTTCTTCTTTATTAAGCGTATTAAGGTCAACAGCAGATTTGACAGCAGGGACAAATAGTTCCAAGATAGGGGCATTTAAGATCCCAAGAGAAGTGAGCAAGATGAATAGTAGCATCACAAACATGGCCTTCAGGAAAACAGATTTCATCTTATTCACAGATATGCTTGGCAACACCTCACTGGAAACTCCTCTGAAAAGCAAAAGGGCTCAGGAGACCTTGTCATATTCAGGACAATATGTGCTCCTCAAAGCACAAGAATCTTCCATTTTGATGTGCATGGAGCCAAGCAATCATTGCAGAAGGCCAGTACTGATTAGTGGGCAATTCATGATTGAGATTAAGTTCAAAAAAATATGCAGAAGGAGGAAGCAGGGATGTGCTTCCTGGGAAGCATCTGTACATGCATGGAAGGAGTTAAGAAAGGCAAGTTCAGCTGAAGCTCAAACTAGGGACAGATGAGAAAGGGCTTCTAAAAGTACTTTGTTAGCAAAAGGAAGACTAAGGAAAGTGTGAAGCATTGAACCTAGTGACAAAGCACATGGAAAATGGTCATCTTTGCCTCTGTTTTAACAGTTAACGCATGGCCTCAGACATCTCAGGACCATAATCTAATTGCCAGAGTCAGTGTGAGGGATGCTCCCACCCACTCTATCAGAAGACAGACAGGGAGCATTTAACCAAACTGGACACATTCAATAGCCATGGTACCAGAAGGGATGCATCTGAGGATGCTGAGGAAACTGGCTATTATGAGACTGTTGTTCCTCATCTTCAGAAAGTAATTTCAATCAGGAGAGGTTCATGATGACTGGAAAAAGGCAAACATAACATTCATCTTTCAGAAGGACAAGGAGGATCTAGGAAACCATAGGCTTCACTCCCTAGGAAGATTAGAGACAATCTTCCTGGAATGATATTTGTTAATGACACCAGACTAAGGAAGCTGGGGAGACAGTCAATAAACTGGAAGGCAGGATTACTATTCAAAGTCATCTTGACAGGTGGAGCAATGAGTGGACAAAATCTTCATGAAGTTCAGCAAGGCAGATGCCAAGACCTGCATCTGTGGATGACTAACTTCACAGACTGGTATTGTCTAGCGACTAACTAGCTAGGGAAGGGCTCTCCAGAAAAGGATCTGGTGGACAAGAATTCAAATATGAGTCATCAGTACATTTTTGTAGTGAAGATGACCAGCCACATAGTGGGTTATATTAGCGTGAATGTGACCAACAGGTTGAAGGATGTTTTTCCTTCTATTGAACACTTGTGAGATCACATCTAGAGTACTGTGTCTAGATTTCCTCAGTACAAGAAAGTTATTCACATAGTGGCATGAGTTCAACAGACAACTATCATGAAGGTTAGGAGGATGGGGCACAATGTTAGGAGGGGCACAATGTTAGGAGGATAGGGCTGTGGGAACTACATTTGTTCAGTCTTAAGAAAAGTGAAGAGGGATCTTATTGCTATTTTCAGCTACCTTCTGTAAAGATATGAAGAACACCAGGCCAGATTCTTCTTGGAGGTGCATGAGGGGCCAGCAGACACAAGTTGCATCAAGGGAAATTCCAACTCAATATTAGGAACAAGTCTGCACAATGACAATAGTCAAACACTGGAACAGATTACTCAGAGGGGCTGGAACTTGGAGTGTGTCTGGGTGAAAAATAATAAAACAATATCCTCAGAGATACTCGTTAGAGGGTCTCTGCTGTAAACAGAAAGAGGAGGCAGAAAGAGAAGGAAAGTTTATTACATCTTTCTCTCTCCAAAGGGATGTTAGGCAGCTTATGTGAAATTTTTAGCATTCATCTTCAAGGATACATAGTACAGGTCTTATCTCTTTATCACATTGAGAGAATTTCTCCAGTCTTCAAATGCTTTAACAGGAGTACCATTCAAACAAAAGAGTATTTCTATAGCTAACATCACAGTACAGCAGGTCAGCTGTTATCACAGCTATGAAGTAGCTACTGGGTAGGCAGGATTAATTTTGAAAACGATTGTGTGTGTAGCAAAAGCTTGTCTGTAATTCTGCGTTACTCAGATTTGCTTTTAACAAATCGTGGATCACTTCAATGCTCTGAATCAGAAGCCTGTTTTACCTTATATTTCTCAGAACATTCACGTTTGCTTCATAGGCATGAGTACATAGAGGCTGCAGGGCAGTCCTAAGTCTAGGATAAATGCTATCCACATTTCTACCTGCAGTATTACCCTAGGCTAACTTTGGAGTGCTTCACATGGTGCTTTTAGAGGGAAGCTCAGATGCACCCAGTGCTTCTTGAGTAGATTTACCTTCTGCTGCCTGCTTCCAGATACCATAGCTACACTCATTAGGGTGGTACTGGTTAGAAAATGTGAGTAAGGTCCTTCTTTGCAAGTGCCATGATATGCTTGCAATAAGACATTTAGTCACCTCATTGGAATATTTGTGCAGGCTGCTGATGTGATAGAAATCCCAGAGATACCTACAAAATTCAGAGTGTTTTAAGGACTTCTGTAATAGGCACACGTTAGTTCCCCCATCTGGAGAGAGAGAAACTGAACTGATGGTGCACTGTGCATTCAGAGTCCACCCTACAGCATGTTAATTTCCCTGTGCAAATGAGCATTTAATTTCTCCTTAATTTCCTTCTACCCCTTGTAGCCTGCAGAGGAATGACACCACCAAGTAACGAGACATTATAAATTAAGAAACGTAGCTGCCTCCCCATTGTCAGTTAGCAAAATATCACCCTCAGTTTCAGACAAGATGGAACAGCAGATAATGTTGCTCAAACCAGACTATGGCACTTGTCTTCTATTTATGAGTTTTAATCAGTAAATTATGCCTTGTCAAGTAGCATAAATGTCTCATATGACAACCGTGTTAATTAATATACTTGGTTTTCTTTTTCCCTTAAGGAAACAAAAAATTTATTGAAGCAAAACATGCATTTGTTCTTCAAATTATATAAATTTACATATTAATGTAAAGGTAGTGGGTTAAGATAAATATCAGTAGAGAATTTTTGTTGCTGGACATTTTTTGTTATAAGTACTTATTTTCAACTTGTCAGTCTTTAACCATTTGGTTGCAATTTCCCATCTGCTGACTATCAGCTACACAGCACATTATTTTAGAAAATGTCATCTGTTATGGTCTAACAGAAACAAAGAAAAGATAATGTGTTATTCTCTTGGAAATAGATGTTTGAGTTGTTTGGTTTCTTTTTTTTACTAGTAGATGACACACCTATAAAACAGTTTTGGTTTTTTCTGGAAATATTTATGAAAACAGACCCACCCAAGTTTCTGCTGGTGGGGTTTTTTTGTCAGTGTGAAAGTAAAGAGGAGGCATTAAGAGCAAAGGAAGCAAAACTGAAGAATGGGGACAGGTAATAAAAATTCAGAGAAGCAGCATGTGTCCTAACAGACAGTTTGTGTCCTGATAGGTGGACAGGACAAGGACAACAGAGCAAACCAAGCAGCCCCATCCTGAGTGAAAGAATCATAGAATCATAGAATCATAGAATCATAGAATCACTAAGGTTGGAAAGGACCTCTGAGATCATCAAGTCCAACTGTCAACCTAACACCACCGTGCCTACTAGACCATGCCCTGGAGCGCCCCATCTATGCATTTTTTGAAGATCTCCAGGGACGACGATTCAACCACCTCTCTGGGGAGCCTGTTCCAATGCCTCACTACT
>VWZZ01005525.1:62928-80858 GCA_013399095.1 Psophia crepitans
ATTCAGCTGGCTGTCAACCAGAACCCCCAGGTCCTTCTCTGCCAGGCAGCTTTCCAGCCACTCCACCCCAAGCCTGTAGCACTGCCCAAGGTTGTTGTGGCCAAAGTGCAGGACCCGGCACTTGGCCTTGTTAAACCTCATACAGTTGGCCTCGGCCCATCGATCCAACCTGTCCAGATCTCTCTGGAGAGAAGACAAGATACTAATTCATCCTCAGTGGACAACTAAGAATGCATATAACAGCAACTTTGAGTTTTGAAAATATATTATTCTAAAACAGTTTCTTGGCTTCTCAAGTGAGAATTATAACAGGAAAATACTCTATTAGGTAGTCTGTGTTTACCCATACGATAATGACACAGCCCACTGAAAATGATGTTTAACATCTCAGGAACTATCAGACTGTAATGTTTGGGAGCATGGTCCCCGATAATCTGTGTAGAATTTGAAAAGCTCATTTTAGAAATGAGTACCTTCATAGCTCATTTGTGTACTTTTCCAACCTATGCTTATTTTGAAGATTTATGGACTAATCTGATACTTCTAAATCAGCCTCCATAGTAGCCTTACTTATATCTGGCAAACCTCTGTCATCAGGTTGTGTCTTGGTTTTATTACACATTCTAAGAGGAGCTAGAAACAGACCTGAACATGAAGTACTCACATGACATCAACCAAATGTATGGTAATTGTCCTACATTCATCGAAATCAAACCAACCAACCAACCAATACTACTCATAGAAATAATCGTAGCAAAGTTGTAGGAAGAGGACACTGGAACCAGCTTTGGAAGCAAATTAACTATAATTTTGCAGGAATAATACACTGACACCCTCCCTCCCCCCTCCCTGAATTTTGTAAGTACTGTTTCTTTCAGTGCTTGTGACACTTAAAATCCAAATGGCATATGAATGTGTGAGGGTGAGCATGAGTGGTGGAATAGAAAGAGGATGCATAGCCCTAATGTCTCCCATGGAGCTAAGGCAAGATTCAGATACTTTTTTCAGTCTGAGGATTGACTGTATGCTGATGAAAGACCCCACAAAAATTCTTGAGAAACAGCAAGGAACCGAGGATTCAGCTCCATGTGATAGGCTTGCTATCTTTTAAGACTTTTTTTTCCTCCTTACTTCCAGATAAGTCTGGATCATGAAAGTTTATCTGTATATACATGGGTATGGAAATTGAGGGATGAAGAGGTGACTAGTGTTCCCTCAAAAACACGAAAAAGAAGAGTGAGATAAGTTTATTCTTTTCCAGTTTGCAGAAGATGCTACCTGTCTGTCTTAATCACACATTCAGACACCCAAAGTAATGAATTAAAGGAAAGCTTTCCCCCTAGAAAAGGAATATTTTTAATAGAAACACTAGCAATCCTTCTTTCTGCATTTTAACTCTCCTTCCCAAGTAAGAGAACCTACAATAGTGGAACTACAGGAAAAGGAGAGACTATTGGATTTGAAGATGAGATTTTCTTGCAGATGTTCAATTGACTCCTGCTTCCTGAAATAATAACAACAAAACTGCTTGTTATAAAAGTTGCAGTTTCACCACTGTTTTAATTCAGATGGGAGTATTCAGACCATAACTCAGTTGACACAAGAAGGCTAGCAAAATCAGCACACTGGGTAGATAGAATCAGCACATTTGATTATTTGGTTCCCCTTCTGTCTTTTTGAACCCAAAGTTGTCACCTGATGGCTAATTTTAGAAGTCTGAAATGCAGACATCTACCTCTGAGACAGTTGTCTAGACTCCTTTTATTTTCCATGTTGAGAAACAGAAACTTTTTGAGTGTAATTTATATGACCCAGTTTAAAGGTCTTCCTCATGATAAGAGGAATAACATCTCAAAACTTACTTTTTTTTGTGTGTGTTGACTATAAAGGGACTTCAGACAAGTAGTTCAGATGTGGATGTCTATCTTGTAGACATATAATACAAAGTCACATGAAACTTCTCCCAAATGTCTTTTTAATCAAACCATTTTTCACACATGTAGCACATATGTTTTCCATCTTTAATAAATCAAACCATTATTTTTAAAGATTAGTGTTGTTCAAGTGAAGATGGTGTCATGTCTGTACATGTTATGTCAGAAGACATAAAAGAAGGTCACACTTTTGATATAAAATAAACTAAAACTTGTCAGTAATTACAAAAGTGTTATTTGAAATACACTAGCTGGGATGAGCACACAGAGAACTTTAATTAGGTCTCTCAGACTAATAAGTTTGATGAGATTTAAAAAAGAATGAATTGGATAGCAGCTGGAGTTTTTAAACTCTCAAGGCTCCAAGTTATAGTTTGTAAGTAGGTCTAGATAGAATGCCACTCCATTGTGGCATAACTACTTTAAAAAATTGAAATAAAAAATCTGGGCAGAACTGGATACCAGAAGCTGAGGATTTGACATTATATTGGGCAGGGTCCCATCTCTGGAAAAAACAGACGATTTTCTTTAGAACCTGCCATCTCGTACTCTTCAGCTTAAGAGAATATTTGGAGCAACAGCATCCGGAAAGAACACACCAGAAAACAAACATGAACTTTCTCATTTTTAAGTCTACAAAGACAAATAGGCAAGCCAGTATTTTACTATGTAAATTTGGAGAGTCTGAAACTATAATCCGACAACTGAATACTTCCATTCATATCTGTTCATTACAGTTAACACTAGAATATTTTCATTTCAACATCAATGCTGTGAAGGATTATATTGCTGAGCAAAATGTGCAAAGTACCCTCATCACAATCAATGCGTGTGTGCATATAGAGATCACACAGGAGACAAATTGTATTATTTTCAGAAGAGTGCATGCTGTCCTTGAATGGTGCTCTGTTCTGAGGCTTCACGTAGCCAGAATTGGGTTGGCAGAGAGAGTTCAACAATTGCACTTGCTTGCAGTTCTCCATTGTGACTCCTTTTTGGAAAGTCCCATAGATAAGTCCAATCTCCTCTTTGCTTATGTTTCTTACAGATTGGACTTCTGAAGTCTGCTTCTGTAGAGCACTTAATTTAATGGAGTATGAATTCTCCTGGAGCGTTAAGGATTTAAGCTGCAATTATCACAGAATGAATGCTGTTTTTCAAAATCCATTTTCCAATTGGCTGGTTGAAATTTTGATAGTATATTACCATATTCATGTGTAAATCCCCCATGGAGCACTTATGTCATTGCTAGCCATTTCTTTATCATTCCTAGTTTATACAACAAGGTTCTGTATACTAAATATTAAATATTTCAAATTCATACATTTTGGGGACCATTTCAAAAAGTCAAGTGTACAGCTCCCACAGAAGTATTGCAATGTTTTTCTGTGCACTTATTCAAAATCCTTCCTCACCTTCCGGGAGAGCTATAACCACTGGCAGACACTACCAGTGTAGCTGTCCAGCCTTGCCTTGTCTCATCATCTCATGATTCTTTTGTCTCAAGAGCAATGCCTTCTACAGAGCCACCATCCCAATGGCATTCAAAATACATCATAGAGTATAGGAAACATTATTACACCAATAGCCGTCGAAGGCATGTATAATAGGACTATGCAAAAAGTCCAGCTTCCAGAACCCTCTTCCTTACCTTGTACTTGGAATCAGGTGGTGAAATGGAAATATTTCTATTAGATGTTAACCAGATGCCAAAGGAACAGAGACATATGTCAGAAGACTACCAGCCCACAATAACATGATATTTCACTAAAATTTTATTTGAACTTGAAATCTACTGTGTGGTCCTCTTTACCTGAGGAGATGAAGATCCAATACCAGCTTCTCAGGTTCAAAAACAGTATCAGACTATGTTCTTACACAGAAGAAATTATAGATTACAACCCTACATTTAGAAAAAAAACCCAGTTTCTCTTTCTTATTAATAGCCATTAATTAACTATAATTTAATTAGCATAACCTAAAGTAAGTAGCTTTGATTTAAACCATGTGCTTAATTATTTCAGATTTGGAGTTCTTCTAATATTTTCTTTTTAACCCTTTGACAGCTGCTGTATTTAATATCCAAATAATGAACAGCTCTTTCCTCTGAGGAGTTGAGGTTTTGTTGTCATTTCATAGTAGAATTAGAGTTAATTAGATTCTAACTATAATGGGCTTTCCTTTATGAATAAAGTACCCAACAATGTGCTAACTGTCAGACAATGTATCCAGCCCTTAATAGCTTCCACTAGCAGTTTGTTAGCATCTCAAAGGGCCCAATGTTCAACCAGACCCCAATGTGCAATTCTGAAGAGATTCTCTTGTGTGACCAATAATTGCAAAACATGAAACAGAATTTCACACATTTATATGCAAAGCACGCTACTCTGCTATCAGATATGCAGAATATGAATAGCAATCCTCCCTCTGTGGCTGGAAACCATGAGCAGATGTTCTTGTTGATGGTGACCTGTAGCTTAAAAGGCAATTCTGTGTTTTACCACTGGGATATTTCTGCAGTTTGTGAGGTCTTCTTCCTTTTCAAAAAAGAAAATCCATTATTCCTGTGAAAAGCCCCATTTCCTGGGGTAGAAGCTCACAATGTTGCTCCAGTGAACTTAGTAGCTGGAAACTCTGAACAGCACCTAAACCATTTTTTTTCTAAACCATGTGAAAAATAACCCATATCTTTCTTTTCTGAATATATTATGGCTTGGGAAAGATAAATTTGTGGAGAATAACCTTATATGGTAGCTTCTAATTCTTGTTGTGTGATCTGTGCAGGCAGTGTAGTACAGAAGCAGATATTTAAAAATAAATTGTCATTCAATCATTTAAGGACAGCTTACCCAGGGGAATAGGCATGAAAAACACTCATATGAACTTTTTTCAGCAAAACTTCTTAAATACCTGATGTCATTTCCGTAATACAAGTTTTCTTATCAGACTGAAGACAATCATAGCTATTGTTATCAATGAAAAAAAAAAATAAATTAAAAAGTCAGGGTTATGTTCTGCCTCCCCTCCCCCTGAATTTTCACAAAACAAGGTACAATATACTATTTCGTCAATGTAAGAATCTTGCTAAAATCTCTCTCAAATATGTATCTGGTTCTAGTTACAGAATTCTGAGCTCCAAATCCCAAATTCTTTTCTAAGCTCTGAGAGGTTTTGTTTCATATAGCTGAGGAGAAATACTGTATGGATGTATAGGTATATATGTCATAAAAATTTCAGAAAAGAGTCATGCCTAAATTTTGATTTTTTTTTTTTTAAATGATTAAGAATGAAGGAATACACCACTGAAAGGAGGGTGCAAGAAGGACGGAGCCAGGCTATTCTCAGTGATGCCCAGGGACAGGACAAGAATTAATGGGCACAAGCTGAAACCCAGGAGGGTCCCTCTCAACATCAGGAAACACTTTTTTACCACGAGGGTGACTGTGCACTGGCACAGGTTGTCCAGGGAGGTTGTGGAGTCTCCATCCTTGGAGATATTCAAAAGCCATCTGGCCCTGGGTCTGGGCAACCTGCTCTAGCTGCCTCTGCAACAGGGAGCTTGGACCAGATGATCTCCAGAGGTCCCTTCCAACCTCAGCCATTCTGTGATTCTGCCATTATGTGAGTATCTGAGACACAGAAAGAATGTGTTTCAGACAATATATAGCAAGAATTTGATGATCTGATAAATTCCAATTTTTATAATATTCTTCTGCTTACTTGAAAAAGTACTTTTTACTTTCAATCTTAAACAAAAAATCACACTGCAAAAGTAGGTGAAATAACTCCTGTGTGGGCAAACATTCATACAAAACTCTAAATTCATATACAAATATAAATATAAATATGATGAATCATTAAAAGCTAAAGAGAAATCATGGATGTGATAGCTTTGTGAAAGAGCCGTTATACTCTTTCAGCCTATTTGCTGATAAGAAAAGAACAAAATCCTTTTTTTTGTGCACAGAACACCATCTTTGTTCTGTAAGAAACTAAAAAAAATTATCAATATATCTGCAGCTGTATATATTTGATTTTCAGAAATATGTGTCTGTGTTTCTTCACAGATTCTTTATTTCTTAAACCACTTTTTTACTCCTCAGACATTCACTGTTCTTTCTTGACTGCCCTTCTGAAGAATGCAACATGCTGTCATTAAGGCTGGAAAGAATTGTTGTTTCCTCCTCTTTATTTGAGCAAATCACATACAGTTCTCATAAAACACAGAAAACTTCAATAGCAATAGATTTGCACAATTTTATTTATGAGACATTTCGTATGACTCTTTCAACTGCAGTTCGAGAGGTCACTGTTGAACTGGATAAGCTTTTTCATGGAATCATAGAATGGCTTGGGTTGGAAGGGACCTTAAGGATCATCTGGTTCCAGCCCCCCTGCCATAGACAGGGATGCCACCCACTAGATCAGGTTGGTCAGGGTCCCATCCAATCCCTGAAAACCTCCAAGAATGGGTCATCCACAGTTTATCTGGGCAACCTGTTCCAGTGCCTCACCAGTCTCATGGTGAAGAATTTCCTCCTAATGTTTATTCTAAATCTATCCTCTTTTAGTTTGAAACCATTGCCCCTTGTCCTATCATTATCTACCCAAGTAATGAGTCCTTCTCCATCCTTTTCATAAGATCCCTTTAAGTATTGAAAGACCACAATCAGGTGTCCCCAGACCCTTCTCTTCTCCAGGTTGAACATCGCCAGCTCTCCCAGCCTTTCTTCATAGGAGCGGTGCTCCAGCCCTCTGATCATCTTTGTGGCCCTCCTCTGGACTTGCTCTATCAGGTCCACAACTTTCCTGTGCTGGTGGTCCCAGACCTGGATGCAGTATTCCAGGTGGAGTCTCATGAGGGCAGAGTAGAGTGGGACAATCATTTCCCTCGACCTGCTGCTCATGCCTCCTTTGATGCAGTCCAGGATGCAGCTGGCCTTCTGGGCTGCAAGCGCACACTGCTGCCTCATGTCGAGCCTTTTGTTCACCAGAATCCCCAAGTCTCTCTCCGCAGGGCTGCTGTCAATGCATTCTTCTCCCCGTCTGTACTCATGTCTGGGATTGCCCTGACCCAGATGCAGCACCCTGCAGTTGAACTTGTTGAACCTCATTCGGTTCACATGGGCCCACTTCTCAAGCCTGTCCAGGTCCCTTTGAATGGCATCCCTTCCTTCTTTTGTGTCAACAGCACCACTGAGTTTGGCGTCTTTTACGAGGACAGACTGAGGGAGCTGGGCTGTTCAGCCTAGAGAAGAGAAGGCTCCAGGGAGACCTAATTGCGGCCTTCCAATACCTAAAGGGGACCTACAGGAGAGCTGGCGAGGGGCTGTTTCTTAGGGAGTGTAGTGACAGGACAAGGGGTAATGGGTTTAAACTAAAAGAGGGGAGATTTAGATTGGATATTAGAAAGAAATTCTTGACTGTGAGGGTGATGAGTCAGTGGAACAGGTTTCCCAGAGAAGTTGTGGAGTCCCCACCCCTGGAAGTGTTCAAGGCCAGGTTGGATGGGGCTTTGGGAAACCTGGTCTAGTGTAGGGTGTCCCTGCCCATGGTGGGGGTGTTGGAACTAGATGATCCTTGCGGTCCCTTTCAACCCTGGCCATTCTATGATTCTATGATCTGCAAACTTGCTGACGGTGCACTCAATGCCATCGTCTATACAAAGATACTGAAAAGCACAGGCCCCGAGACAGACCCCTGGGGGACACTGCTTGCCACTGGCCTCCATCTGGATGTAGAACCATCAACCACTACTCTCTGGGTGTGGCCACTGAGCCAATTCCTTATCCACTGAATGATCCACCCTTCAAACCCATATCTTTCCAATGCAGAGATCAGGATGTCATGTGGGACTGTGGATGTTGCGGTCTATCTTTCATAACTTTGAATTTGTGGCTATACAGCTATTAATAGTATCTTGATGAGCTATTTGCATAAGGCAGTTGTTTATATAACAATAATTATAATAATTTAAAGTCCAGTTTACAGACACTTTTAAGAAGGAATATGTGAAATTATTTAAATACTTATTTTGAAGACATAATTAAATGTAGAAGCTCAGATCTTTCTCTCAGTTGGTATTCTTTCATTTCCACTGAAGCCAATAAAAAACTTTACTTCACCAGCTGGAGAATCAGCTACAATATCAATGACAGTTATTTGTAAACTGGCTGAGGTTACTGGTGCACAAGACTGAAAACACTTGTCTGATAAGTTTGGAATAACACATATCCCATGAAGGACTTTGAATGTGCACTTTATGTTCTGAAAATATGATGCAGCAGTGGTATCTTCTGAGATCTTATCTTCAGCTTGCATGTGGCCATGAACCAGTAATATATAAGTAATCTGTATCGGTACTTAGTTCCAATTCAAAATGATGACATTCCTGAAATAAAAGCTATTAAATAGGAAAGATTTAAGTATCTTTCTCTCAGAAGAAAATATGTTCAAAGTGAATGTGACACATAGGATCATTTAGCTGGGCACATAGACTAGCAGCAGTAGTTGGATCTGGCCTGACAAAACAATTCATCTGATACAGTGCATAACATCTCCCTGGGGATACATCATGAAGGACACTGAAAGGCCAAGTACCCTCTGCCATTTTTTTCCTAAAATATAATCTCTGCCACATTACTTGGAAAACCACTATCATATGACCAAAATACATCTATCCATTTCCATATTAATGAACATGCACTTGTTGTGGCAAAAAATCTTAACTTTTTTATTATGTGGTAAATGTATTCACAGTCACAAAAAAGAGGACAAAAAAGAATATATACTGCTTGAACTACTGCATAAGTAACTACCTGGCCACCTCAGCCTAATACATGGATGTTACAGTTCTAAATCATATAATTCACTTCTTGAGGCCATACTTTCAATGTTCTTTGAACTTTGCTTAAAGTTGTGAAAATCAATGTGGTCTTCTATGTAGTCATACAGTTTCCCATCAATCCACCCCTGCAAGTCATCATGAACCTTCAGTGTTACCTTCTTGCTTTGCCCCTCAAATTCAACTCCCAACAAGCATCTGTTCAAGTCCTGCTGTTCCGTGTTCTAAAAATTCAAAAGCATTGTGGAAGTTCTGTTATGAACAGCATTTCAATACATCAAATGCACTGCTCCATGAACCCAAAATATTTGTATTTGCAAGAAAGAACTCAGAACTGACAGAATTCATTACCTTATTTTTCAGACCAATTGGATATGAAGAGTGGTTAAGTGCTCAGAACAGTGGGCCTGCTTGGAGATAACTCAAGTTTTGGATTCCAAGTGCATGGAGGTACATAATGTGCTATCCTGAGATAGGCATCTAAGGCCCAGAAGGAGCTAAAATATAAACACGTGTTTAGCATTCCCAACTATCTCTCTCTAAATGCCAATATTTTTGTGATTTATGGCCAGAGGTCAGCTACACCCCTTCCTCCATTTTAAATAGTTCAATCCCAAAGCAACTTTATCAAGTCTTTGTAGCTGATTTAACTGTGACTTTGCCAGCCTCTCTGTAAGAAGCAAGTATACAAATACGAGTACTTTTTTTCATACATATTTAGTCTGCGTGGTGGATTGACCTGAGCCAAGAGACAAACATCTAGTCAACAGCTCACTCACTCCACTCTCCTGCAGGATGGGGAGAAAACAGAAGGAGGGCAAGAAGATTTGTGGATCGAGATAATGGTTGTTTAATACAGAAGCAAGACCTGTGCACACAAGCAAAGCAAAAAGAGCAATTCATTCACTACTGTCCACAGCTGTGAAATGTTGAGTGACTTCCCAGAAAACAGGGCCTCAGCACGTGTGGCAATTGCTTGGAAAGACAAATGCCATGTAACTGCAAACATTGCCCTTTTTTCATCCTTTCACTGAGCTTTTACTGCTAGACATGATGCCATATGGTATGGAATATCCCTTTCATCAGTTTGGATCAGCTACCCTGGCTTATGTATCCTCCCACTCTCTTGTCTACCCCCAGCATTTTTCACTGGGAGTCAAGGAGCAGGGCAGATTGGAAGACAGAAAATCCTGATGCTATGCAAGCACTGTTCAGCAGCAGCCAAAATATTGGTGTGAACAACACTGTTTTAGCCACAAATGTAAAGCACAGTACCACGTGGGCTGCTGTGAAAAAAATTTTCAACCCAATCAGACTCAGTACAGTCTCAGTCTCAGTACAGAGAGATGTTCTAGCCCTCTGATTGACTTAGTGGCCTTCCTGGGAACTTGCTCCAGAATCTCCATGTCTTTCTTGTACTGGGGACCCCCCAGCTGGACACAGTACTCCAGGTCAGGTCTCACAAGAGCAGATTAAAGGGGGAGAATCACCTCCCTCGACCTGCTGGCCACACTATTTCTGATGCAGCCCAGGACACAGTTGGCTTTCTGGGCTGCTAGTGCACACTGCCAGCTCATGTTGAGCTTTTCATCAACCAGCACTCCCAAGCCCTTCTCCTCAGGGCTGCACTCAACCCATTCTCCCCCCAGCCTGTAGTTGTGCTTGGGATTGTGCTGACCTATGTGTGGGACCTTGCACTTGGCCTTGTTCACTTCATGCAGTTTGCATGGGCCCACCTCTCAAGGGTGTCAAGGTCCCTCTGGATGGCATCCTTTCCCTACAGCTTGTCTATCGCACCACACAGCTTGGTGTCGTCGGCAAACTTGCCGAGGGTGCACGCAATCCCACTGTCCATGTCTCCGACTAGGATGTTAAACAGTGCCTGTCCCAGTACTGACCCATGAGGAACATCACTTGTCACTGATGTCCACTCAGACATCAAGCCATTGACCACAACTCTTTGAGTGCGGCCATCCAGTCAATTCTTTATCCAGCGAGTGGTCCATCCATCAGATCCATGCCTCTCCAATTTAGAGACATGGATGTCATATGGGACACAACATATCCTCAACCTAAATCCAAAACACAACACTGTACCAGCTGCTAGTAAGAAAATTTAACTCTATTCCAGCTGAAACCAGGATACAACTCAAACTGAAGAAAATAATTTCTGTATCTATATCCTGAAACCTCCAACTCTTTTGCAACTCAGTAATCAGAACAGTCAAATAACAAC
This sequence comes from Psophia crepitans, assembly GCA_013399095.1. NCBI lineage: Eukaryota > Metazoa > Chordata > Aves > Gruiformes > Psophiidae > Psophia > Psophia crepitans. Next base: position 73,943 of record VWZZ01005525.1, read on the forward strand.
AGACTCAGTCCTATTCCTTATAATAAAAAAACCCAGGGTTTTTTACATGAAAGCATCAAGCAAGTAGGAACAAGGTTTTGAAAGCTTTCACCTAGGTTACTGTTGCTTAGGAAACCAAAAGCTCAGTATTAACAGATATTCATCACAGAAGTACCATATTAACTGGTGAAGGACAAGGTAGCCTCACATAACACTTTCAACAAAAAAAACCACATTGGGTTATTGACCAAGTATAATCCTTTGGCATGTTACTTCCAGCCAGTTGAAACTTCAGGATAATACAGTAGTTCAGTGCTGTTGCTGTACCTCAGTAATACTGTGGGAGATGGTACAGTAAGTATCTTACTGATTACAATGTTAGTGAAAATAATGGCACTTGAAGTGCATATGTGTTGATGGTTAACACCAGTAGACAGCTAAGCATCAAACAGCTGCCTGTTCATGCCCCCACAATGAGACCGAGTACAGAATCAGAAGGATGAAAGTGAGAAAACTCATGGGGTGAGATAATGACAGTCTAATAAATAAAGCAAAAGCCGTTCATGCAAGCAAAGCAAAACAAGGAATCCATTCCCCACTCCCCATGGCAGGCAGGTGTTCAGACATCTCCAGGACAGCAGGGCTCTGTCACATGCAATGGTTACTTGGGAAGACAAATGCCATCACTTCGAATGTTGCCCCTTTCTCCTTCTTTCCCAAGCTTTATTGCAAAGCATGACATCATATGGTATGGAATATCCCTTTGATCAGCTGGGTCAGTTGTCCCAGCTGCATTCTCTCCCAGTGTCTTGTGCAGCCCCAGCCTACTCACTGGTGGGTTGGTGTGAGAAGCAGAGAAGACTTTGATGGTGTGTAAGCACTGCTCGGCAGTAATTCAATACCCTTATGTTATCAACACTTTTGGTCACAAATGCAAAATACGGCACCATGTGAACAAACATGAAGAAAATTTACTTTATCCCAGCCGAAACCAGTACAATCTGGCAGAGAAAACCATTTTTCTATTTCAGTATTTGACATAATGTATCCTGTTAAAGGTCCATAGCATAAGATAATACAGAGCAGCTTGCCAGTTTTTGATGAATCATATTCTCATTTCTCAGGACTCTGAATAAATTATCTTAAATCAGAAGCTTTGACCATCTTCTAAATGCACATGCCTCTTTTTCTGAATGCGTATCACACATTGCATATCACAATGTATATCATCATGACTGGGAGTGCTCATGTGCAAGCAGCTGTGTGATCACTAGTGAAAATCAAGCTGAATGAACCAGTGGGAAGACAAAGTGGCCTGAGATCTAGGGGGGTGTGCGGGTACCTGTGGCCAGCTCTGGGTGTGAGAGCACCTGTATGTCTCTCAGGCAGGTAGGCTGTGTGTGCATGTGTGTGTGACGGTCTGTACCTGCAGCCGGAACAGAGCTGCGGCCTTGGGGCTTCATATGTCCAGGTGCCAGCAACTGGGGAGACTGGGATCCAGGGACAACGTTTGGGCAATCTGGAGGTATGAGCCCAGTAGCTGTCCCTGAGTCTTGTACATATACATACACATTTCCTCTAGCAGACTTCCTGCTCAGCCAGAGTTAGGAGCAGGATGAGGCTGTTGGCACTGTCTGTGTTCATCACACAGAGCTCTGTGTGTCTGTTATTTCTGTGGCCAGATGTGTAAATATGTGTATATATATATTCTATATAGTGTAAATTGCCTATCAGAACTAGGTGCTCAGCCGAGCTATCGGAGAGACCAGGGAACTGAGTCAGACTAGAAAGAATTTATGCTTCAGAGATGGCCACAGAAGACCTGACTGCACAAGAGGAGGTTCCCAACCATATCTGATCAGGTAATCCCAACAGCAAGAATTGTCTGAAACTATAAACACATTTTCCCTGTGAATAGCTGTCACTGAAAAGCCATCATTGAATAGATGATAGAATTTATGGTGGGTGAGTAAGTGTAGCCGCTTAGTTACACAAGGAGACTGTCAATCAAAAGTCCGGTTTTCATTCACTGAATGACCCTAGGGAAGGCTTTTTAAACTGTGATTTAAGTTTGACCATGTATAAGGCAGTAACAGACCTGTCTCACGGGAGTACAATGAACAGATATTGATAAAGGAGTTTGTAATCTTTGCGGGAAGGGTGACATCTCTGTATTGGATTAGAACAAAAGACAACGAGATTAGGTCTCATACTTTCAAGAGAGGTTAACCACAGAACACCCACAGAATTTCAATAGGCTTTGCCTGTATAACAGCATTAAAACTATTTGAGAATATTTCAGAGTGTTCCAGAGTGACGTAAGAACAATTGAAAAACTTCATTCACTTCAGCAGTGAAAGCTGCTTATAGAAATGGTACACTGATTTAATAGTTGTTTCATTATATCAAAATAATTTGAATATGTAAAAATGTAGCATGCAAACAGCATGTAAAAGCCGTACTTTACAATGTCTGAATAAACAAGCAAAAAGGAGCCACCACAGAAACACATCTTAATCAGTGCATCACATTTACAGATGGGCCTGGAAACTTTTTTTTTTTTTTTGTTCTGTTTTGTTTTCTTCTTCACTCTGTGATACACCGTTTAGTAGTTTTGAAGTACATTTCAAATAGGTCAAAGAAGTCCCAGATCGGGAATCTGAGTATCTGTTCCCACCTTTAGCACAAATTTTCATCATAGCTTTGCAATGGTTATTTGCTATGGATATGCATCTGTTTCCCCACATCTAATGAAACCTTCATTTATGCAACTACTATTCATGTAACTACCATTAGCATGAAAATACCATTGCATTGTTGCATATGGTCTTACATTTTCCTTGACACCATTTTTGAAATAGAAAATATTTTGGAACCCTACTGTCCAGTATTCTAAAATGAAATAATTTTGTATTAAATTATAATATTTTTTTTAGTCATAATCAGTTGCCTGAAAAAAGAGTGTGAGCTTATCTTTTTTTCTTATAAAGAATGAACTTCTCTGTTTCCTGCTGTGACAGGATTTGAGTCTCTTTATACCATAAAAAGGACTGCCAGAAAGAGGATGGACTAAAAGCCAAAACTGAGTGAAGCTTACACAGTACAAAGGAAAGAGTTGGCACGTCCTCAAGGCTGATCATTTAAAATCTATTTTCCAGAGGATCTGATAAGCTAAATTTCCACAACCTGAAATGGACTACTACATAGATATATCCCCAGGCACTGCTCATAGTCAACAAATCAGACAGATCAGGGCTTTTATCAAATTTGATCAACAACCTGTAATCTCTTTAAAAATTTTACAAACATGTTTAAGCATTTTTGCAAGCCTTGTATAATCTTACAGCACATGACCTTCTCTTTCTCTTCTCTTCCTTTGTAAAGGACTTAATTTAATTTGTCTGCTTAAAAGAACAATTTTGTAATTCAAAAGTACCCCAAATTAGAAGTTCTCTGGGACTCCAGCATCTGGAATCACTATTTGTGCTCTAAGAGATAGTCAAATGATGAATGTCATGCAAAAGAGAAATTACCAACTGTTAAATTATCTCTCAGGTCTCTTTTGTACTGGGTCGTACAGTATTTTTGCCCACCTGTCGCACGATCACATTGCCCATCTGTCAGTCTAACTTGTGGTGGTTTCAAATTAAATTTTAAACAGAGGTGAATACATTCCGTAAGTGGATGCAAGAGGTTCAGCTTGAGGGGAAGGCAGGGAAAACTTGGCCATTGTCAATCCTCATTGGAAGCAAGTGACTGAGCAAGTGGAACCTGCAGTCGGCTGATCAACCAGCATATAGGAAGGTCAGACCCAGCCATGGCATGCTCTACCTCCTTCCCAGGTGACAGACCAAAACACTGTGAAGGACACTTTGGGAAGAGCAGTGGAAGCCCTGTGTAAATGCACAGGGAGCGCTGAGGACTTGAAGGCACTGCTTAGGGGCAGTGGTGTGAAGCATCATGAGAATCTTTGTCTGGGAAAATTTGGGTTGTTGTTATAGGTTGATCTAGGAAACCAAGGACAAAAAATATAGAAAATAGAGTTCTGCTCTTCGTGGGAAAAATTTTGGGTTTTTAAAATTGTTTTGTTTGTTTGTTTTTGTTGTTGTTTTGTTGGGGTTTTAGGGGTTTTAGTTTTTTTTTCTTGGAGTTTTTTGTGTTAGTTTTAAGGATCACTATTTTCTTTTTTCCTTTTTGTGTGAACTTGGCAAGCTCTTTAGGGCAATGTCTTCTTCAAGCATACTGTTTTTTCTACCTTCTGTGGTAGACTAGTTCTCTCTCTGCCTTCACATACTGCCATCAACAATAAATAGAGTATAATTAATCAGTTATGCCAAAGACAAATTTGGCTTAGTGTGGGTCTACCATGCAGTGTACTAAAGAGCCCTTAAAGTTGATACAGCTGCATGTCACAGCACAATGCAGAAACATTATCTTCTGTTTCAAAAACCACTACCTTGGGGGTCCCTGCACCAGACTATACTGTATTTTGAATCAAATTTTTTCTTCAGTTGCTGGTGTCCTGACTCAATGTTTCATCATAGCCATGCCACTGTAGAACATGTAAAGGTATTTTTCCACTGTGCTGAACAATAGGAGACTCATATTTGTGGAAAATAGAAGAATTAGAAAGTGCATCTGGTGTATTACACAATAAATACCTTTGATATAAACCCTTCAGGTGGGAAGCTCCTTCTTTATAATCTTACTTGTCAGAAGATGCTGTACTCCTTTCCCTCTGCAATTTTAGGATTGCTATTCAATGAACTTATAAAAAGGTAGTTTCACCATCTATAAGAAATATATTAGCAACCTGATTCCATCTCATAGTGCCCGAGTTGTCATACATCACAATTAATACTAATTGGCACACTTTTAGCAAGATGATAAAATGTTAAATTAGGCATGCAATGCATAAACCTTTCCCCTAAGAAAATGCCTTTATCACTAAGGCAAGGGATCCTCCTCTCCTCTCCTCTCCATCCAGTTATTGTTACAGTTTTATATGCAGTGAAACACCTCCAAAATGAGGCCTGAAGTATCAGTTCCAACCTGTTTTTCCTCCTATACGAAGAATAACTAACAGTACTGACTATTGACTAATGATTATGATATTACCTGGAGATGTAGAATCTGAGGGGTTGAACAATTTCAGAGAAAAAGAGGAGTTAAAGCCTGAGTCTTGCTTCATGACTGTTTGGGGAGGGGGTGTACTAAACACCAGGTTATTGAACAAAAAGCTGCATTTCTTTTCCTTAAAGCACAAGGATGAGTCATAATCAGTTGTCTGAAAAAAAAAAAGACAGTGTGGCCTAATCTTGAAGTTTATTACTTCCCTCTCAACAAAGAAACCTTCTTTCAGCCTTTAAGGTAGACAGTCCTGTCTTCAGATCCCTAACACCAGTGCCTGAACTGTGCCTGTTGCTTTGAACTACCACCCTGAGTTTCCTAACACTTTATAGAGGAAGACTACAAAATCCATTAGGCTATCTTGATTCTGCACCAAAGCCTATAGGCGGTATTTTGGGTTTTCTTTCTCCTAAATTTGATGGTTTTGAGTGACCTAACCTTTAGTCCTCAGCAAAACTGACAGAAAAAAAAGACTGGATATAAAGCCAGGATATTTCTCACCTTTTTTTTAATTTCTCAGTATCTTCTTTACTGTATTTTTCAATGCAAATGTAATTTTTCTCTTATTGTAAGCAACAGTGCAGTTTTAATGCCAGGAAATCTAAATAATTTATGGTTACAGAAAGTGTGAAAACAGGACCAAAGCAGAGAACTAAATCATTCAAACACAAATCTCAGAAAGACATATATTTTCTGCTTCAGTTTCTATAATAGTAACAACATTTAGAGCTTGTAACTCTGAGGATCAGGGAGGAAAAACAAGTCCGTTTTAAGTTAACGAGGAACTGGAATTCATATATGGAGAAAATACTAGACTTCAGATCTTCAGCAATATTTGGTACGATGATTTATAACACGTTGAACTAAACAATAACAACCAAAATATGTAAGTGGTCATCTGTAATCCACAATACTTCAGAAATACACTAGGGTACTGCACGGAACTTAATCCAAGGAGAAACTGGGATCTCTCCACTTGTTCGTTACAGGCGACACCTCATAATTAATATGTGGCTTCGGAAATAGAGCTCACAGACATGAACTGCTCTTCAGCTACTGATTAAGTGTCTCATCCAACCGCACAAGATTTTCCACAACCAAAGCAATGGCTTTGGAGAAGTAGAGCTGATGATTATTCTTGTGAAACCTGATGGTGGGATTTATTGTTTCTGACAGTAATAATGCTATTTCCGAAGCTAAAAAGATGACAAATTCATTAATGCATACCATTACGCCTTGATTTGTTTTCTATGAAATGCATTTGGTCATGTTTGGCCAGGACAGCATTTACCATTCATTATCAAGAGAACTTTTACATTCTTTCAGGAACCCTAAAGATATTGTAATTTAGTTTTACACATTACAAGCAAACATAATTTCTGCTGGAAAATTATTCCAGGAACACAAAAAAGTGTTCCAAAAAACAGATACTGGATTTTATATATGCTTCACAGAATCATAGAATGCTTAGGGTTGGAAGGGACCTCAAAGATCATCTAGATCCAACCCCCCTGCCATGGGCAGGGACACCCTCCCCTAGACCAGGTTGCCCAAAGCCTCATCCAGCCTGACCTTGAACACCTCCAGGGATGAGACCTCCACAGCTTCTCTGTGCAAACTCTTCCAGTGTCTCACCACCCTCACAGCAAAGAATTTCTTACAGAATCATAGAATCGGTAAGGTTGGAAAGGACCTCCGAGATAATCAAGTCCAACTGTCAACCTAACAGCAGCCTAATAGATCATGTCCTGGAGTGCCATGTCTACGCATTTTTTCAATGTCTTCAGGGACGGTGATTTAACCACCT
>VWZZ01005528.1:0-16408 GCA_013399095.1 Psophia crepitans
CTATTCTATTCTATTCTTCAGGACTTCTATTTATTTCACTCAACATTCATCCTTTCAAAAAAATTGCAAATGAATGATTGTTGAGTGAGAAGTTGTTTATTATTATTATCAGGAAATGAGATCTTACACTGGTGTTTGAAAAAGTTCATAGTCACAAGTAGAAAAGAAATATACTTCCAACAGTTTCGAATAGAAATCTCAGACACACAACTATGGACTTCTCTTTTGTGTGAATATCCACCTATTATGTGTGTTGAGAAAACAGAAAGAAGGAATATATATTGTTGATTTTTCACAGAGGTGCAAATGTATCAGGTTCATGACTAACACTTTTGTGTCAACACTGAGGGCAAAACAGTAATTCTCAAAATGATATGATTCTAAATTAATGTCATCTCCTCCTCCCTTCCTTCTCACCCATAATTTGCAGTTAGTTATGTCAAAATGTACATTTCATGCACTCTTTCAGCGGAGCAGAATCCAGATGTAAATTACAAACACTTATAAAGATCAAATCATATAAATTAAACAATGTTTTTAATTTAGAACAAGCTCAACAACTAAATATGGTCATGCTTCACATCACTGGAGAATTAAATGGATGGATATAAGCTCTTCAGGAAAGTCAGGTTGGGTAAGGGAGTAGAGGAATATGCTGTGTATGTGAGAAAACAGTGGGAATACATGGACCTCTGCCTTGAGATAGGTCAGGAGTCAGCTGAGAGCTTATGGGTCAAGATTAGTGGGAAAAACAACATGGGCGTTGTTGTAGTGGGTATCTGCAATGAAGCTCCTGATTAGGAAGAAGAAGGACATGAACCTTTCTTTAGGAAATGGAAAGAAGTGTCATATTCACAGGTCCTGGTCCTCACTGGGAATTTTCAGCACCCTGAAATTTGCTGGAAGGACTACATATCAATGCACACATAACCTATGAACACATCATATTGAATGCATTGCACCTGCAGTGCATTCATGGCAACTTCCTGACAAAATGGCTTGAGAAGCCAACAAGGAAAGGTTCTCTGCTGGATCTGTTACTTATAAATGAGGCTGCAGCGACCATGAGTTCATGATTCTGACAGTGGGGAGCAGTGCAAAAAGCAGGACCACAACCATGGATTTCAGGAGACCAGACTTCAACCTCTTTAGAGGTCTTCTAGAAGAATCCCATTAAATATAGTGCTGGGGTAAAGGGGGGTACAGGAAGACTGATTGATATTCAAGGATGAGGTCCTCCTGGTTCAAGTAAGGTCCATCCCAACAAGTAGAAAATCAAGCAAAGGTGGCAGGAGTCCTGCATGGATGAAGAAGGAGCCTCTGAAAAAAATTCAAACATAAAAAGAAAGTACACTGGAAGCTCAAGCAAGGAGAGATAACGTGGGAATAATATAGAGATGTTGCGCACTTGTGCAGCTATGGGGCTAAGAAGGCCAAGGCCAGCCTAGAATTGAATCTGACAAGGGATTTGAAGGGAAACAGGAAAGACATAAAAACATCTGGAATTTGAAAATCAATGTTCCTTGCTACAAATTGCCTTTTTTTTTCCTCTCCTCCTAAAAAGACACCTAATTTTTGAAGAGCATTATGTTTAAGGTTTTCATCTGTAGTACTTGCAGAATCATCTTCTATTAATCTCTCATAGAAAAATCAGCAAAACAGTGACTTATACAAATTCTGAACTACACTGAGTCTGCAAATTATTAACTAGATGAATGGCGAGTGGAGTAGGGAGTCATCTTGTTTTATGAGAACACCAAAGTACAGCCTTAAATAGGAAGTTTCTATTATTCTCTCTATTAAGCACATAATACATGAAAGGAGTGAAAAAGGGGAATCATGAAGTGCCTCACAACTGGGTTATTCACTTTGGGAGATATTTATTTTTATTACTTATTAATATGTTCACTACATTTTAGTGCCTGTTTCTGGTTAAAGTTACAGTAGAAATTTTTTTCCACCACAGAATCTGTTTTGGTTTTTTCCTTTTATATTTTCTCCCTAAGACTCAGTCAGATGGTATAGTTCAATGCCAAATCTTTCTGTAAAATCTTTTATTGCTTCTTCTTAAATTCCATCACACACCATATAAATTATTGTTCCTATTGACAGATAAATGAAATTCTGACTAGGGTGGGGTTTGATCTTTGGTATTTTTTTGGACAATTTACACACATGAACTAAAGGTATACTTTCTTGCTGAGTGGACTACATGATGGGAAAGGCACATTTATCTCAGTATGTAGGGTGAAAATAATTGGTTGGTTTAGCTTTAGTTTTCATATGGTTTTATATTTCCAAAATGATGTTTCACTAACCATTGCATTCCTGGTATATGTTAACAGAAATAGTAAATTTGTGTGTGAGAAGGTGACCTATATTCAGAAAGCATAGCTTTTATTCATTAGTAAAAAAATCTCTCCTTCTGTATATGTGTCACGTGGAGAAAAACATAACCTTCTAGAGCCAAAAAAACCCCAAACAACAATCCCTTAAACCCTATACATACCTCTAGAATAATGACTCTTTGGGAAATTATAGAAGTTCTTGCTTTAGCCTTGTAGCAACAACTGTGCTCCAGGTTGCACCACCATAGGTAATAGCATGATATAGCTTTAGTATCAGCAAGATGTAAAGTCAGATACAACCTCCTGGTGACAAAGGTCAGGCAAGGACAAAGGACCTGGAGTTAAATGCAGCCCCTGGGTCAATGGACAGAGGGCACATGTCTGGAGATCCCAGATGTGGTTTCTCACTGCTCTTTTTTACAATGTCGTGACTCTCCCAGCAGTCTGACCCAGGCTTACACAGTTCATAGTATCATAGAATCATAGAATATCCCGGGTTGGAAGGGACCCATAAGGATCACCAAGTCCAACTCCTGGCTCCACACAGGACCAGCCCAATCAGAGCAGATGACTGAGAGTGTTTTCCAGACAGTGCTTAACTCAGTCAAGCTCGATGCTGTGATCACTTCCCTGGGGAGCCTGTTCCAGGGCCCCACCACCCTCTCCACGGAGAACCTTTTCCCGATATCCATCCTAAGCTACCCCTGTCGCAGCTTCATGCCGTTCACTCAGGTTCTATCACTGGTCATCAGAAGGAGGAGATCAGTGCCTGCCCCTTCGGTCCCCCTCATGAGGAAGCTGTAGGCCACAATGAGGTCTCCCCTCAGTCTCCTCTTCTCTAGGCTGAACAAATCATGGGACTTCAGCCTCTCCTCATATGTCTTCCTCTCTAGACCCTTCATCATCTTAGTTGCCCTCTTTGGGACAATCTCCAATAGTTCTATGTTCTTTTTGGACTGTGGCATTCAAAACTGCACACAGTACTCAAGGTGAGGCCGCACCAGTGCAGTGTAGAGTGGGACAATCACCTCGCTAGAGCAGCTCCAATGCCGTGCTTGATGCACCCCAAGATACGGTTGGCCTTCCTGGCAGCCTGGGCACACTGTTGGCTCATGTTCAACTTGCTGTCGACCAGGACCCCCAAGTCTATCTCAGTTGCACTACATCAGAGCTGACATTGAACACTGGTAGCCAAAACTGTGGCAAGGAATGGTGTTTTCAGAGCAGGGTTACAGAGAAAGATGTTTACAACCTGGACAGGTAATCAGAGCCTGTTGGCACAAGCAAGACTCTGACAGATTCTCCATTAGCATTGAAAATTGTGTAAAAAGCAGGATAAGGCATTTCACTGTCTTTTGTCATCCTGTAACTGGATAAGTTTCTATTGGACTGTCAAAGAATCACCTGTGCATGGGTGATCATTGCTACTATGTGGTTGCTACTTAAACAGAGTAGTGAAAAGGCAAAGTTCACTGCCCCTACTGTCACTGGCTTTGTACTGGGACAGCCAAGACAGCTCTGTGGGGCTGACAGCTATGATAGAGGACTTAAGGACTGTAAGTCCATACCATTCTGAAGGGGCATCTAGAGTGTAAGCCAGGATATCACAGGAGATTCGAAAAGGCATTTTACAGCTATGGGCAACTGAGTTCAACCCAAAGTATCTAAGTGTTATCTTCATGACCAGATTAGTAGTTGAGAGGAAACGTTTGTGGGATCCCAGGTTAAAACAAGATAAAGGAGAAAGAAAAGCCAAAAATACTTGGAATTTTATAATTGGTTTTAATAAGGAAAAAAGTACAAAACTTTATTTGGACATAAATCTAGTTAATTGTTAAGGGCTAATAGACTTCCTCAGGTTCTCAGTTTCATATCAAGCCTTTCTTATAAGATGACAGAAGAAAATTGCAAGCAAAGATTGGATATGATCAATGTTAAGCAGAACTGACTGAGAAATATAAAGAATCAAGATAGCTTTAGTCTTTCAGAGAAGACGATTTTGAAAAGGATTTTGTTGTGTTGAAAGGAAAATACAATAATAATAATAGTTTCCAGATTGGTTCCCTCCCTCCTAACATTTTAACTCACTGAATTTCATGAGGAATTTTATTTCCATTGAGATGAATATGCAACAAGTAGAAATGATTATTTATTCAAGGGAAGTGATAATTTACACTACTTCTGGATACAGATATATATTTAATATGGCAGGCAATGAAGACACAAACAATAACATGCTATCTGCCAGAAGTCAAACTGCTGCTTATGAAATAACAAACTTTGTTTAAAGAAAGCAGTCTTTCAGAAGGCTGACACAACAACAGCAAACAACTATGACACTATTGGGTCCCTTGTATATCTAGAAGGGCTGAGGGGTGAAGTGCTGTTGTTTACAGTCATAAAAGTATCTGTATGCCAAAGAAAAACTAAAAGGCCTACTGAGAATCTGAAAAGTATTAAAAGAACACCTTCCAACTTCTAGCTGAAGAACAGGGAAACCCGGTATCTTTCAAACATTTTCTGTTTTTCACGTTTACTTACCAGCATCAGAGGTAACCAATACTGATTGCATGAACTTACATAGCATTGCATCATTCAAATACATTCTTTGATGAAGTAAAGTAATACCCTCCTCCAAAATCAACAACAGACTATGGATGAATAAATCCATTAATTAAGCAAAAGACTAGTTCAAATCCTACTGTTTCCTAATCTTTCAAAACACCCTATCTTATCTGAAATTTTCCTCTTTTCATCTAGCTGCCCTGATGTTTTCTCTGAAATTATCTATTCTTCCACTCCTGACTACTTTTCTAGCCCTCTGAGCTTCTTCATTTTTGTCCCAAACTGGTGTCCTGTGTTTTTATATGTACGTCTTCACAAGAGTAAACATATTTTTTCCCCATGTTCAGCCTTTGCAACTTGATTTTCTGTCCTGGCTTTGGCCAGGATAAGGTTAATTTTCAGGAGCCGTATGTATTCATACAGTGTTTTTTCAAAACAATACTTCCAAAGTAAAATTTTGTGTGATAAACAAAGGCATAGAATCATAGAATCTTTCAGGTTGGAAAATACCTCTAGAACCATCAAGTCCAACTGTCAACCCAACACCACTATGCCTACTAAACCATATCCTGAAGTGCCACGTCGACATGCTTTTTGACCATCACCAGGAATGGAGACTCCACCACCTCCCTGGGGAGCCTGTTCCAATCTCTGACAACCCTTTCAGTGAAGAAATTTTTCCTAATATCCAACCTAAACCTTCTCTGGAGCAATTTGAGGCGGTTCCCGCTTGTTCTATCACCTGCTGCTTGGAAGAAGAGACCAACACCCACCTCACTACAACCTCCTTTCAGGTAGTTGCAGAGAGCAATAACATCTCCCCTCAGTCTACTCTTCTCCAGAGTAAACAACCCCAGTTCCCTCAGCCGCTCCTCATAAGACTTGTTCTCCAGACCCTTCTCCAGCTTTGTTGCCCTTCTCTGGACACACTCCAGAGATTCAATGTCTTTCTTGTAGTGAGGGGCCTAAACCTGAACACAGAACTCAAGGTGTGGCCTCACCAAAGCCAAGTACAGGGGCACAATCACTTCCTTACTTCTGCTCTCCACACTATTCCCGATACAAGCCAGGATGCTGTTGGCCTTCTTGGCCACCTGGGCACATTGCTCGCTCACGCTCAGATGACTGTGAACCAGTATCCTCAGGTCCTTTTCTGCGGGGCAATTTGCCAACCACTCTTCCCCAAGCCGGTGGCGTTGCCTGGGGTTGTTGTAACCGAAGTGTGGGACCTGACACTTGGTCTTGTTGAAGCTTGACCTTGGCCCATCGATCCAGCCTGTCTAGATCCCTCTGCAGACCCTTCCTACCCTCTAGCAGGTTGACACTGCAACACAACTCTGTGTCATCTGCAAACTTACTGAGGGTGCACTCAATGCCCTCATCCAGATCCTTGATGAAGATATTAAAGACTGGCCCCAAGACTGAGCCCTGAGGAACACNCGCTCAGATGACTGTGAACCAGTATCCTCAGGTCCTTTTCTGCGGGGCAATTTGCCAACCACTCTTCCCCAAGCCGGTGGCGTTGCCTGGGGTTGTTGTAACCGAAGTGTGGGACCTGACACTTGGTCTTGTTGAAGCTTGACCTTGGCCCATCGATCCAGCCTGTCTAGATCCCTCTGCAGACCCTTCCTACCCTCTAGCAGGTTGACACTGCAACACAACTCTGTGTCATCTGCAAACTTACTGAGGGTGCACTCAATGCCCTCATCCAGATCCTTGATGAAGATATTAAAGACTGGCCCCAAGACTGAGCCCTGAGGAACACCACTTGTGACCAGCTTCCAACTGGATTTAACTCCATCCACCACTACTCTCTGGGCTCAACCTTCCAACCAGTTTTTTGCCCAGCAAAGAGTGCACCTGTCCAAGCCATGAGCTGCCAGCTTCTCTAGGAGAATGCTGTGGGAGACGGGGTCAAAGGCTTTACTGAAGTCCAGGTTGACAACATCCACAGCCTTTCCCTCATCCATTAGATGGGTCACCTGGTCATAGAAGATCATGCTGGTCAGTCAGGACCTGCCTTTCATGAACCCATGCTGGGTGGGCCTGATTCCCTGGCTGTCTTGCACATGCCTGATGAGTGTATTCAAGATGAAAGGTTCCATATCTTTCCCTGGCACCAAGGTCAGGCTGACGGGCTCGTAGTTCCCTGAATCCTCCTTCGGGCCCTTCTTGTAGATGGGCGTCACATTGGGAAGCCTACAACAGTGCACAATGGTTGACTTATAAAACTTTGAACAATACTTTTAAAAATTTTAATAAATAATTTCATTTCACTCTTTTTAAAAATTATGTCTCATACTGCCTACTGTAAGAACACTTCCAGGCACCTCAAGGACAGTGGAAGGTATCAAATTTAAATATCTTCAAGTAAACATTTTATTAGCCCTTAATTTTCTATGCATATGACAAGCAGCTTCAGATAAGTAATCACATGCCACAAAGTTTCATGGATATATTTTCCATGTTTGATAAACAAAACACTTCAACTTTTAAACATGAAAAGATATCTTCATATCCTCTCAAGTACTAAGCCCTGGAGGCAAAAAAATGCATATTTTTCTTTTCTCCTAATTCTCCTTCTGGAATTTCTGCAGTTTATCCTTAGTTACCTTTACAAATACACCCCCACATTTAACTCAATTGGCTTATAATAGTAGGAAGAAATCGAGCAGGTAATTTTATTAGAAACTGGGATGCACATGCTATGATTTGATGGGAGCTACAGTAGTAGTGTTAGCTGTAATTCATATGTTTCAAATACAAATATTTTATTTTATAATTTAAGATACTAATTGTATTAAAATATCTCATATCCACAGAGAAGCAGCAGGGACAGGGGAAAGAAAGGGGTGTATAGCATATATGCAGTGTTAGTGCAAATCTAATAATGCCCATTTTTTTTCTACTTTTTCAGTTCCCTCTTTATTTTCTTCCATCCATAAAAAAAACACAGTAAATGACTGATTGACTCTTATCTATTTTATTAAACATAGCAGTGGAACCCTTGACAAAAATGGTCAAGAAATTCCAGAAATAGACAGGTTGATGCAGTAAATGGTAACACATCATGTTGCATGCAGATAATACGCTGCTGCTGATAGCAAAGTCAATTGTTAACCTAGTCAAACCAGTATATTCAATATGTATCCTGACTGTTCTGAAGATCAATACAGACAAATCTATATCCAAGGTGACAGCAATGTGAAGTATAAAATTTGAGTGGTTTGCATTTTTAGATTTTAAATAAAGTATATAGCAAAGCGAATGTAAATATAGAAGGGCTTTTTCTTCTGCTTAATTTGATGAAGTTGCACTGCTCACCTTCATCCCTTCCCTTGTTTTCAAGAAAATGTACAAAAGAGTGCTGAAAATAGGATGACACAAAATCAAATTTATTAGAGTTTCTAGTGCAAGAAAGATTGATGCAGTTTGCAAAGTCACCTTCATATGATTTTTATATTTGTTATGGTTACCTTGTCTTGTCTGCTTCTAAAAATCGTCAAAGATTATTTAAGATTTTATCTGAGAAAGGGAAAGGGGTCTCTGTTCACCGTTAGATAAGGTTAGAGATGGGCTGTCCCTTTTTAAGCGATCTCACTGGGCATTTGTGCCTGAGGGCATAACATGTCACCTTCATACCTATATATATATCACTCTATGCTTATAACACACGTTCTGAATTCCAAATGGATCATCAGTCTCTTTACAGGTAGTGAAGATGCATTTAGTAGCTACTGAAAGATTTTGTTTAAGAGATGGGAAATGTAGAATAGGCTAGCACAGAAAGAGAAATGCAGCTTTTAAGTAATCATGGATCATATTTGATCCTTTGTACAAGGGTTAAATTTTCTTTTTTACTGAATGTTTTAAAGAATATGCATTTGAGTTTGTTGAAGTTTGCCCAAATGCCAGTAGAGAAAATGTTAGAGTTAGTAGAAGTCAAGCTAGTGGTTCACTTGGCAAATCTATCTCCAATTATTGATAAACATGTTTTTTTCTGAGTGAGTTAAAAACAACAGTAACTGAGCTCTAAAGTTATGCTTTTCTCCTTCACAAAGATCTCTACACTCATCAGCCCGGAGAGAGGTCCTTACCTGTGGTACTGACTGGTACGCATTGCTCAGGATGAGCCCTCTTTAAGATTAATTATATCCATGCTGGTGCAAAGCACTTGTCTCTGAATTTCTACTGTGTACCATGCGGTGCCATGGTTAACTGTAAAGTGAAGAAATCCTTAGAGATAAAGCACATTCGAAAAAGCCTGTATGTGCTTTAGGATACTTTTAAAAATCTATCTGTAAAATTGGGAACCTATTCATGCTTACCCATACCTTTGACTTTAAAGACAGAAGCAGTACTACAGCAGTACACAGAATGTATTTAAAGATATTTTGCTGGATTTAAGACAAAATTCTCATATTAACTGCAAACACACTTAAAAGAAACTTTCATGTTTTAAGATCATATTTTGAACAACGAAAAGCTTTTTCCCATAGACTTGAGGTATAGGGAAACAAATTTAAAAATATGGAATTGAGTTTGAATGGAATTGAGTAAAGTTGGTAAAACCTTACACAATAGAGTGAAAAAAAAGCATGTTTTTGTATTCCATAAGACATTGTGAATGGAGTAAATTAAGAACTAAATTTTCACTTCTGCAAAAAATACTCGCTTGACCACCCTATCAGTTGTAATTGCAACAGATTTGAGATACAAGGCAACTGTTTAGAAGAATAGAATAAAAAGTTGAAATAGAAGTATTAAGGTGTACCAAATGGTTCCCTCACTAGCAGGATTGTTAAACAATAATCCTTAAAATAAAATTAATTCAGGGACTGAAAATACAACATAACAAGTAAATGAATTTTTTTAAAAAAAATATGAATCAAGACTGTGAGATTTGAATCTCAAGGTTATTTATACATACATGTGTGTAAAAAATTAAATTAAAATATTAAACTAAAACCCAATTAATTTCAAATACATTCTGGAAAATACCAAGACCCATATCAAAACCAATACCAATACCCATTTTTTGATGGCTTTTGTTACTCTTTTTTTTTCCTGAATACATAAGGAAAAAAAAAAGTATATGTATAAAATATATTTAACTGCTGTGTCTGCAGTTATAACTCTTCCTTTTTCCAATATAATAGTATAGCACTCAAGTCAGAAAACATGAATGGCTGACTGCTTGATTAGGTCCTGTCAGAGTTTAAATATGTTTTGCATATTTAAATGAAGTATTATGAAGTATTATTTAAATGAAGTATTATGAAGAGTTCTCCACTCCATGTCAAGTTTTATATTCAAAGAATAAGAAGCCAATCTCTTAATATTTAGGATGCTCAATGAGGATGAAGATTTTTTCAACCTTTTCCTTTTCTGAGAGTTTTATTAGAACTATTCCACTTTAAAAATAAAATTTAATCCTGCCTACTGGTTCAGTGGGGTCTGTCAGATCTCAGCTGCATATTTTAAGTGATTCTGGCAGAATGGAGACTAGAGTATTTCCTACAAAAGTGTCACAAATTCTAGACCATCAAGGAGTTAGATTTTATTGTTGTTGAAAATTTCATATAATATTTCCAGATACAGTTTGATGTCTGATTTTATTTTCTTCATTAAGATTATTGGTTTATTAAGATTATTGGTTTATTATTTTAATTTCTCATTGACTGAGCAGATTATTTGTTTCATGGCCTATTCTATCCTTGAACGCTGCTAAATGAGATCCTGGAAGCAACATTACATACAACAGAATGATAGTACTGTGTGAAAAAAAGGAATATGATTTTTTTTTTCTTTCCTTCATCTTCTTTTTCATCTTCTAACCTTGTTCACAGCATGGCAAAAATAATTCAGGAAAGTTCACAAGAACATGACATATACTCGCAGGCAGCAAATGGATTAAAAAGCCATGCCTGTGAGTGTTTAGTAATTTGTTAGTTTATAAATGCAAGTCTGCCAAATACCCTACCTGTTTTGCTATATTTTGAATTTTTGCAGGTGCTGTGAATGTGTATCTGAGAACATTAATCATGAGTGCCACAAAATATATGTACTTTGACTTTTGTCATAAAGATCCACTCAGCCTTGTATGACTTTCTTGACTGTTAGAAAAACTGGAGGTAGATGAATGCTGACATAGCTGTGATAAATCAGTTAGCTCTATTGCTAAGAGAAATTGACAGTGGTATAAATAGTCTTTACAAATTCTACGTATTCTCCAGACTCTATCCAGTAAATATACCCTCAGTAAAAATATATGTACTTACTTTTTGACTGCTTACTTAAAAAGTAGGGATTTTTATCTGCTTCAATTACTGACTTTAAAGCAGAATCTGTAGATTATTTTACATTTCCCTTTCCAAGGTCTAATAAAGTAATCACAAGCAAAACGCAGACCAGAAAGATTCTGATCTTGTCTCTTCTTACCTAATCAATTCACATCATTATAATCCTTTCTGTTAAATGACATTGATTTAAACTTGTCCTGTATCTTCATGCCAGTGTCTGAAGTAGTAATAGAACAAAATTATGTTCTGCTGTACTTTAGTGACGTCAAGAACACATAGGAAAGTGTCAGGAAAACACCATACAATGTATTCTAGCTCTTTTTTGTTTTCATTTCACCATATTTTATATTTTTATACATTCATTTTTATATTTCCTGCTCGTTATTACATTTCAGATTCTTTTTAGTTTTAAAGAGAATTGTCTTCAGGTTGAAATTTCATGGTTTTGGATATCTTTGCAGATAAAACAAAAGAAAACCACATTGCCTGAATAAGAGAACCCAGTTAAAAACTAAACATCAATAATCAATAAATAATCTAAGTGCTCAAACCAAAGAAACAAGCAATTCTTTCTATCCAGTGCCCTGCACTTTCATTAAATTATGTATTATTTATGTGTAGGAGATGAGGTCTTTTCCCTGGTGGATTAATTAGTGCAAATGGCTGGGTTTGTAAACTACGACTTTTTTAGTATTGTTTTAGATCAAGCAATGCCTCATTTAATGTTACATTTTTTACTGAGTTGAAGATTTTCATAACAAAAAAGGACAAAAGTAATATAAATAATATATAATTTCAAGGGCTTTGAGGATTTCCTCCACACGCACAAACTCTATTATATTTTGTGCAGAAACCCACTTATCCAGGTTAAGTAATGTTTTGGAAATACAATATGTTTGTTCTTAGAACTGAACTGACTGATGTCAATCCAAAGATTTATAGTCAGGTACCTGTCAAATTTTTAATTCCTTATTAAGTTAATTATTATTTTTATTTCTTTCAACTGATAAATTTTATATTTCTATATAATAAAGAGAAAACCTTTTGACATGTTAAATAGTAAAATAACCTGGATTGTTGCTCATTAAAAAACCCACGGCAATATGGTTCTGGTCTAATTTGTCATACTTCTATATAAACTTCTGCAGTAGCTGGTATGTATATGTACATGTGATGTTTAATATACTATCTGAGTTATTTTTCTGTCCAAAATAGAAAGGAACAGATACCTTACTTTTTGTGGACCTGATAGACATGATACATAGCTGTGTCTACAGTAAATTCAGTTCAGCATCTATATGAGAATAGAGATCATTATACTTCAAGAAAACAATCCATACCATATCCCTTTTCTACGAGAACACATTTCTCTCTCTCTTTACTGCCCTCCTTTCAAAGTCAGAATTCAGTCTGGTCACAAAACCAATAAATGTTTATTAGCAAGACACTCCTCCCGGGCACTGGCTTTCCTCCACTGCCTTTTTCTTCATTTTTGTAGCAGGATGTTTCCCTCCAGGCTTTTGAAAACAGTAATGCTATTTCATTTTTTTTTAAGTTACTTCCTCTCTTAAGCTCACTGGCTTTGGCATTGTCTCATGCCTTTGATGTCATTTAAACCTGTGTAAACTGAATAACATGAAACTTCTTTCAAAACAAAAGAATAAAATAAAGATAGTGCTGGGTTTACCTTGCTTCAGAAGTTGACCTTTTCTTTTGTTAATAGAAAGTTTCATCAACATGGCAAAATAATTTTGAATTCTTTAAACATGAAAGAATTCAGAAAGCAATACTGGGAAATGCATTGATGGAAATGAGTCTATTTCTGGCATAAATTTGCACCAGTTCTAAATTCAGGAACAATCCAGGGAATTTTCTATAATCTCTGTTCACATAAGCAGTTAGTATGCAAATAGTTCCACCAACTTCAATGAGCCTCCTTAGGCAACTAATGTTTGCAGCACCATGAATTATGTCAACACAGCTAAATAAGAGCGGGATAGCATTTGCTGTTTAACTTTGAGGCCAAAAGAAAGGGTTTGACTTTAGTCACACGACATAGCACTGGTTCAGAATCTCCTCTGGATCTCATATGATGTCACTCTATATACATATACCTGCACATACATGTACACATACACAGATTATTTTCCAATTTTAACTATCTGAAATGTTTTAAGGTCTGTGTTGGAGCTGGCCAGACTGATATTTCATCACGTGACACAAACGATATGTCCTGGGATGGAGTGAGAGCATGTAGAGATGTCTGAGTGAGCAAAGTATGATGGAATAATTTTGGAAGACTGGAAAGTTAAACTAGACCAATTTTGTCTATGTTGCCTGTTAGGAGCATTATTTGGTACATGCTGTCCCCCAAACTATGCTCAGTTATTTTCTGACTCCTACAGTTATGGTTCAAATCTGTATCAAAGAACGTTGTAACAAGCTGTATGGACGATCAGTGGTCCAGTGATGGAGTTAGCTTTTGGTCTGGTTTGATTTAGCCATGTGTATATGTCATTTATTTCTAATTCACCGGAATTTTTTTGTGTATATGTGTGTGTGTATATTGTATTCTGCTACTATCTACAAACCAGATTAATATAAGGTGTCCAGTTCAATTGATTATTGCGAAGTTGAATCTTTTTCTCATTCTGTCATTTACTCTTAATGTTATTTTGAAAGTATAGAATATTCTTGCAATTTTTTTGTGTACTGGAAAAGTATATTAATAACTATCCCAAAAATATGTGACACAAAATAGACTATAGTATTTAAAAGCAGTTTTGGTTGATTTTTTGCACTAAAGGAGCTAGTGTACTTGGAAAGAAAAGACCATAATTTTGTTATAAATATCTATTTACATTACATTAGTCATCGTAAGAAAAAGAAATGTTAAGAAAATAATTCACTCACTAGTGGTTTCCTCTGTTGAGTAACAGTCAAAACTGGTAAAACTTCCATGGAACAAAAAGGCAAAGAAACACACAGGCATTGTAAGGGAAATTACTATTTTACCCCCAGAGTATTTCTACCGAGATCAGTTCTGGATCCATGACCTGAGTTTTATACTTAGGTTTTACACAAAGGACCATCTATCTACAAGAGTAAACAGGTATTGACTACATGAAAGTTTATTCCATCAGAATTCACCATAGAGAACAGTTTTCCTGATGAAGACTGCTTATACAGGCTTTGCCTTGAGACAGAAAACCTGATAGCATTGGGACATTCAGCTCATCTGGAGGAGTATGTGTTATCCCAGCACTGTGTGTAAAACTGGATAGACACATTCATACATCTAAATTAAATATTTCCTACATACTTACCTACAAGCCCACTTAATGTATTTGTCAAGATATGATTAGAAATTAATAAATTCCAGCAGATACTGTGCTGATGCATTATAGATACACTTATTTTTTGTCAATGTGTTATTATACAAAACACAAACAGAATAATAGGAACCCCCCCCTTTTCTTTTTTTCCACAACTGCCCAGTGTACAGATTGAGTCTATTCTAAATCTTTTGCTTCATTCCAGAAAGAATTTCATCAAAGATAGCCAATAAACGTTAGCAATGACAGCTGGAATGGCTAATGCCTGGCAAAGTTATAAACAGCTGAAATGTTAGCCAATCTCTGGCAATGATGCTAGCCTGACCTAAAATGCATTAGGTTTCATGTCTAGTTATACAATAGTGATGTTTCAGCTAGTAACATCAAGTACGAATCCTATATTTGATTGTATTGACATTGGGTACTAATCTACTATTTTTTCAAACATTTTTTCTAGTAGAAAAGACAATGTGAATTTCTTGAGGTAAATCTTAAATTTGGTAAATTATCTGAAACTGGGAGTGGATGAGGTAGTAGTAAACAGGAAAGTAAGAAAATCTTGCCATTGGACTGTTACGCATAGCTATCCAGGTTAAGAATCAAACATCAAACACTTCCCCTAAAGTCTTCTGTTACGTTTCCATTTAACTGGTATTATCTGTTACTGTAATCTTATTCTCTGGTTTAATAACCAAGTTATTTTTTTTTTAAAGTAATTTATTTATTATACTTTCTTGGTTTCTTTCTCAAAACTTACTGCTATGTGTTCTTAAATAAAATGATGGCTTTCAAATTAGTACTCCCTAGTCTTTGTTTTTATTCATATGAAGAAAATGCCATGTATCATGGTATCAGCATTTTATCTCTTTCCCTATATTATGGAAATATAATTCAAAATATAAAATAATCATTACTTTTTATATTGTCCTTTGTTGAGTTTCTCTAAGCATAACTCATTTCTGTCAGAAAGACTATAATCTAAATAAAGAAAGTCATAATGTATTCTTGTACCTTTTAGATATGGAAATTTATTGGAAATTCAGTTTTCAATAGTACTAATTCCAGTTTATTTATATATTTTTGTTCTCATATTCCACAACACATATCGTACCCTGTTTTTTTTCCTTTTTTTTTTTTTCTATGCAGGAAAAGAGCTGTATAAACTGGTAAACAAAGGTTTTCAGAATACTCAAGGTTTACACACTCTGTCAGTGATTGGTTGATTATAACAATTATAATTTGATTACAAAAGTATAAAGAAAGAGAAATCTATTATTTAATTCTGAGAAATAATTCTGAAAAAGCTCCTTGGCGTAAGTTTGGTGTAGTTCCATCAGCTTCTTGGGGAGATGATGATTTTCTGTGTTAAACAGATATATAACACAGGGCCATGCCCAGAGAGTGGTGATAAATGCAGTCAAATTCAACTGGTGACAGGTCATGAGCAGTTTTCTCATGGGGTCGGTGTTGGGGCCCATCCTCTTCAACCTCTTTGTTGATGATTTGAATGAGGGAATTGAGTGCACCCTCAGTAAGTTTGCAGATGACACCAAGCTGGGAGGAAGTGTCGATCTGCTGGAGGGTAGGATCGCTTTGCAGAGGGACCTGGACAGGTTGGATCACTGTGCAGAGGCCAGTGGGATAAGAATCATAGAATCATAGAATCACTAAGGTTGGAAAGGACCTCTGAGATCACCAAGTCCTACCGTGCCTACCAGACCAAGTCCTAGAGCGTCACGTCTACAAGTTTTCTGAATGTCTCCAGGGACGGCAATTCAACCACCTCTCTGGGCAGTCTGTTCCAACACCTCACTACTCTTTCCATGAAGAATTTTTTGCTAATATCCAACCTAAACCT
>VWZZ01005529.1:0-26798 GCA_013399095.1 Psophia crepitans
CTATTCTATTCTATTCTACAATAGTAATTATGGACCTTGGAAGTAAAGACAGTGAAAATTGGATATTCAGAGCTATCCTTTAATGTATACTTAGTAATGTGGAAGAAATAATTCATTCAGTTATAAGGTAAAACAACTGGTAAGGGATCCCACTGTTTGTCTGAGCTGCCAAGCAGTCAGAGGAGGATTTCACTAGGCTGCTAGAGGCACATCGGGTCATTGCTTTAGGAATCTGACCAGGGATTCTTGGTCCCACCCTTTCTGAGTTAGGATTTAATAGATGGAGATCATCTGTATCCCAGAGGTAAGATTGGGTTTTACTGACAAATGTCAGGAAAAGATGCTGGACAATGGCTATTGCTTAGTTGATTCATATTTAATGATGTCTCCTGGTCAAGCTGAGCACTTGTCATGGAGCTGGTGATAAAGCACCATCCAAGAGAGTTCTTGCTTCCCTCTATGGCCATGAGTGGGATTTTCAAAGTGATTGCAATTACGTAAGTCCACATTAGAGGCAGGTTCAATTCTGTGGATATTATTCATAAAATAATACAGAGTGAACCATAAAGACCTAATTTACTGATGGTCAGGACACAAGGTAAAGCTTCAAAACAGGTAAAGTCACAAGTGCTTTCCTTTCCATTCCCAAATAATTCAGAATATTAAGCTACATTATAAATAGTCAGTTGATGTGTGTGTACATATATATAGACAAGAAAGCACGAAAGTGTTGCCTTTAATGTTTTATGCAGCTGAACTTGGATAAATTGGAAAAACTCGTATATAAAAAAACCCTGAAGTTAAATTTTGAATTATGTTTGATTTCTTTTTCCCTCAATTATTCCACACCGTAATTAGTCAGTTTGTCAGTTTATAAATAATGTGTTTCCCCTAATTCTTTTCTTCACAAATTTCAGCTTAAGCTCTCCAAATCAAATTGATTTTGTTCTGTCTCTTACATCACTTTAATTATTATATTCCACATTTAGCTGACAGTTTTGTACCTAATGAGTTAAAGCAGCTACAATTCAGACTTTTCCCATACCCACAGTATTGTTTAGTGTTCTGTTGGTCAGAACAACAGAAAAACAGAGGACAGGGGCTGGAGTTGACTTAAAATAAGCACTTGGCATGCGTAAATTTTAATTGCAGATGTAAAATTTTTTAAAGTGTACTTATATAAATCAACTATGGTATTTATTTTACTACATTTTTTTGTAATAAGCTCTTCTGAGTAAAGATTTGTCCCTTTGGCAAACCAAACCAAACTAGAACTACATCACCAGAAACAATCTCCAGGGATCCAATCCATGATGTGCACCCCCCAATTACTGTTAAAATCAGAAGCATCTCAGAAATTAAGACCCCCAACACAGCACATAGGTTTGAAGTTATTTGTATTGCAGAAACATTGTCTTCTGAAACTGAGGAAGGAACTAAATAATAAACAATTTTCAAGTAAGGCAACTTAGCCTGTCATCTTTGGTCCTCTCATGAACCTCCTGTCAGGCTTCCTGGTACAGTTTAAAGGAAGTGATGTCTATATATTTAGGAACACTATTTAAGAAAGCATAAGCAACAGGATAATAAAAATAGAAACAAAACAAACAAAAAAATGAGAAACAAGATTTGTATATAAGAATGTGTGGCCCATGATCCTCCCCTTATGTATCACTGTCCTTCCTTCCCTTCTTTTTGTTTATTATTCTCCCTTGTCAAATTGAAGTTCTAAAATTTTACTCACACTGAAGTCATGGGAAAATTGCTATTTTTATGTTTGTGTAGCCCAACAGGAAATGTATTTGCTGCACTAACAAGCAGCTATATTCATTTTCATTATCTGAAAAGCTGCCTATCAGGATTAAAAAAAGACAGGTGTCATGTATATGATAGGTTAAAAATAACACATGGTATGTGATTGAGTGGGCAAAATGTAATCTTGCTTCTTTGACCGATAAGGACATTGTGTAACTGCAGAAAGTGAAGGGACAAGATCCTTCTTCAGAA
This sequence comes from Psophia crepitans, assembly GCA_013399095.1. Classification (NCBI taxonomy): domain Eukaryota; kingdom Metazoa; phylum Chordata; class Aves; order Gruiformes; family Psophiidae; genus Psophia; species Psophia crepitans. The sequence continues at coordinate 2,008 of VWZZ01005529.1, forward strand.
AATTGTGGTTCAGTCTCTCTGCTGGCCAATGTGTCCTGGTCCAATGACTTCCAATTACTGTCCTCCCATTTCTCCCATAAAACAGTCTTAAAAATATATTGATACTATTCTGTGTCTAAACAGGACTCAAATACCTTTATTAAAAAAAACTAGTAAAATTCAGACACTCAATTTGAAGAGTAAATGGTGGTTTATATGATGCAGTTATATGCAGTTAAATGCAGTTCATAATATACTGCTGGCTGAAAGGAACATTTTTTAGGTATTGTTGACATTTTTATTAAATGTATTGAAATTCAATATAAGTAAAATCTAACTTTGATCTGCAAACTAAGCTGTTTCTGAATAGAATTTTTTTAAGTAGCACAAGATATGTTTGAGGCTTATATACATTTGAACTTTACAGACATGTTGAGGTATAGAATAGAATAGAATAGAATCATTAAGGTTGGAAGTGACCTCAAGGATCATCTAGTCCAACCATCCCCCCACCACCTATTACCCACTAAACCACGTCCCTAAGTACCACATCTAACCTTTCCTTAAACACCCTCAGGGATGGTGACTCCACCACCTCCCTGGGCAACCCGTTCCAATGCCCGACCACCCTTTCCGAGAAGAATTTTCTCCTCATCTCCAAACTAAACCTTCCCTGGCGCAACTTGCAGCCATTTCCCCTTGTCCTGTCACTAGTTATCTGCGAGAAGAGGCCAACACCCAGCTCACCACAACTCCCTTTCAGGTAGTTGTAGAGGGCAATAAGGTCTGCCCTGAGCCTCCTCTTCTCCAGACTAGACAAGATGGGAGGTAAAAAGGTAGCCCTTATAGCAAACTTCTGTGTACCTAGACATCTAGCTAACAAGCATATGAAGCTGGGTTCATTCCTTTCTTCCATACAGAACTATGAATCAGCAGTATCAAAGCAAAGGGAATATTTTTTCTGTGGTCAGGGACCTTCACCATAAGTTTCAATAGTGCTTCCTGAGCTGATGGCAAAGGGAAGATGTAACCTCCTCAATAAAATCTGCAGGGTTCTTAAATTACAAACTTACAAACTGTATATAAACATAAATTAGAGATACAGATATTTAAAAACATGATAAAACAGCAGGATTGTATTTTCTACAACCTTATCTCTCACTATTTATCAAGTGGGCCAAAGAAAAAATATCTGTTGGAACAAAACATCCACTTGAAGGTCTTTTTCTTGGTTCTTACTAGTCCCATGTTGCAGGAAAACTTCTTTCATTGTTGGCTTGCAACAAAAGTTTACATAAATTCACCCATTTCTTAATAGCCATTAAGACAAAGCATTACCTTTTTGCCTTTGAAGAGTGACAATATCCCAAAACCATGACCATAATCATACTGTATGGCATCCTGATCTAGTATTTAGCATGTTTTTGCCAAGTGCATTCCAGCTTACAAAAAAGAACTTTCTGCCTCCTATATAAAGTCTTACATTCTTATGCAACTACAAATTCATATTTTCTTTTTAGAACCAGTTTTGAGATGTGTCTTGCAGGACACTGAGCTCTTGTCAACAAATAGTGAAGCCAAAAGGAGATTTTTGTCTCTAAATATCTGCAGAATTTGATTGCCTCATTGGCAGATCATTACTGCTTGGAACTTATTGCAAATCAGGACCACTAAGTTTCTCAAAAAACACAGTAGAAGTGTCCATCCCCCTAACCAGTCTCTCTATAAAATAATAATCTTACTATGTAGTAATTGAAATGTGCTTTGAACTCTTTCACAATCAAGTTGTACTATGACACATTATGTATGTTTAAATGCTTCTTTCATGCGTTTCATGGTTTATGAAAATTTAATTATGTATTTTGTCTTAATATAAATAATTATACTGGAATATTTTGATCATATAAAGCAACAAGCAATAAATACTAGGTTTTTTGCATTCTACCCCAAACTTGTGTAGTACTACAAGTCTAACCAAATATATTTTTCTAAATAAAATTATTTTTTCTAAATCAAATTATTATTTGATAGTTCTATGATACACTATATATCCATTTGAAAGATTAGATGTATACTGGTTACTCTATTGCAATATTGGTTTAATTGATACTGCTTTGGAATTGCAGGCTGTTCATTTTAGTAAAGCTGTTGCCAGATATTACCTTCCTAAAAATATGCACGTATAGTTACTGACAGCAATATGCAGCGTTTCATCTTTTTCTCTCTAATTACTTTGTCTCTGATGAATATTGCTTTCCCAAATTTAAACGTCTCTAATGAATTTTGCTTTCCCAAATTTAAATATTTCAGCAAGTTACCCATTATTTTTCTGCCATTTAGATATAAATTACAAGTTGGGAAAATAGGAGTGTTGACTTTGTGGAGAGAACAGCTATTGGTGTTTGCAAAAGAACATATTATAAAAACTTGTCCAAAAAAGCATAAGCAAATTAATTGTCAGCCAGTAAGTCAGTTCATTATCACTGACTTCATGAATTGTTTCCAAATGTCAAAAATTCATGCAGGTCAGAAAAGGCTGGGTTCCTCCAGTTTCTGTTTGTCTATCATCCAGAAATGAAGAAGAGTTTATTTCACTAAAAATTAACATTTTTTTCCTGAAGAAAACAAGAGTTAGAGACCCTCCACCCCAAGTCTCACACACTGAATTGAATATGCACCCTTCCCATGTGCTCTGTGAGAAAAAATCTGAGATAAATCTTCAAAACAAATGTGGAAGATGAAGAAAAGTGCAGAAAAAAATTTTCTATGTTTCCATTCTCACCAAATCAACATTTGTCACTTCTGTTGCCTTTGATGCCAACAAGGGGGGAGGGAGGGGAGGAACAACTGCATCCCATCTCTTCCTTTTGCATTTATATAAACTTCTCAGTTTTGATACTAGAAGATGAGTACTGGAAGAAGTGCTTTCTGTCTATGTTTCTCCACATCTATCTGCTGGTAAAATAATACTCCATTACTGTTCTATATAGCTCAAACTACCCCAAGTGTGTTATGATGAACCTAAGATAAATCAGGTGAACTCTCTGCAGTCAGGCAATGATTTTACCTTAATGAGTTATCTATTCAGCAGAGAAATAGGTATTAGAGGTGCTCCAGAGGCCTTCCGATGATTAACTAACTCATAGAGCACCTTTAACAATTCCAAATGGGAGTTCCACCAAATACGGCTAGAGATTATTCCACCTCCATAGGACCTGCAAAATGAGTGGAAACTCCAAAAGAAAACAATGTGCACAAATAGCATCCTAAGTCTTTGCAAACTGTATGGTGACAAGATAGAGCAGATTCCTGGAGAGGAAAGCATCTCCGCATGACAAAACCTGTTGAGTGAGTTAACGTTGTGGGAAAGAACAGTGCATGAAAAAATTTTCTTCCAGAACACACTGTAAATTTTTAACATGTACACTGAGCTGTCAGAGTACCATTTTCAATGCCTCATCTAACTTGGTAAGCTGCCTACAGCTGTATTTCTCCACCTCAGAAGGGTGACCAACTAAGTTGCCCTTTCCACAAAAGGAACTGGTGGTTTCTGGGAGTATCCCCTAGGTGTTCTTAATCTGGTGTGTTCCTTATTATGCTATTTCCTCTTCACTTAGCCTCATGAGATTCTGCTTATAAGGGAACAACAGTTCTAAATTCTAAGTCTTTAAGGCTGTTAGAAAGGAATAGCCCTTAGTGAAGCAACAGCTGTATTTGGTGGCTTGGAGGATGGTTCAGTCAAGTTGGAATTTCTTCTTTCTAATCTACGTTGCCCTTAATATTTAATTGTATGTGGGGAGCAGCACTTCTTTTTCTGCATATTCTCTGATTCAAAGCAAAAATAGGGTAAGGTTCAACTGTGCAATAATCTTTCCATTTGCCTCTCTACATCAAAGAGATGTAGGCAACATGAGTTCCTCACTTCATGCTTTAACAAATTGAAGTGAATTGGTGTGGAATTTAAGAGAGAATGTTCCAGACATATCTCAGTTTAATTTTTACATGACATAATTCTTCTGCTCTTGATCAGCATTTGGTAATGTCATTATTCTTTCAGCTTTGTTAAGAAACAAAATTGTATACACATTTATACCTATTATTTTAGGATACTGTTTCTGATGTGTTTTTATAACCAAAACAAACAATGATCTGCCCAGTTACTCCCTTTCCATGCTTTTTCCTATTACCTCATCTCCGCTCTCAGTTTGCAGAGGATTAAGGAGGAGGAACATCTGGTTTCTTTGACCAAACAGAAATGGGTGTTGGTCAGTCCTTCATTAGATAGAATGTGTGACAAATTCTTGCCCTGGAAATATTTTCTCAGAGACACAGTGTCCCTCTGCATGAATAAAAAGCCACCAATCAGAATGCCAGCCACTAAATCTTAACAGGTTTTTCAACTTACTTTATTTATTGAATTGAATCTGCAATCCTAAATACTACTAAATTGCTTCTTTATTGCAGTCCTCTTCAATCATAGCTCATGTGAAACTAGTCATTAAACTGCATGATGTTTAAACCAATGTCAAGTGTTCATGTACAGGAAGTGCTGCCAAGTAAGCAACACAACGTCATAGAATTATTTACTAGAGGGGCTCATTACATCATGTAGTCTGAATGCCCACATCACAGGCTGTCCAATTGCACCAAAACCGCCAAAACCCCCAAATTTCAGTTAGATTGAAGCATTTCAGGTTTTGGAAGTTAAATATGCATACATTTCAAGAGACATTAAAATGGTACCTAAACTCATAATAGGCAGGAAATTAATTAAGTGAAGATTACCTCTATGCTCACAGTATACAGCAAAGGTGCTGTGCTGCAAAAGGAAAAAAAGAAAAAGGTGAAGCCCCACATCAGCCCTAATCTGAAGAAATATTTCTTACTGAACCCATGGCTTATCTCTGTACTCCTAAGAATGTGAGAAAGTGTTAGCCAAAGAACACATGAAAAATATTTTCTACACCAGTTCAAATAACAACCCAAGCTCCACAACTGGTCAGCCTTCGAACTTTAAAAAAACAAAACAAAAAAACCCAAACCTCCTCTTGTGAAACAGTGAAAAAGTTCCTTCTGATCCAGTGCATATCATTGTGTGAGAAATTAAAGTTCAGGAGTGTTGGCTATAATAATTACCTTAATGAACAGCTGGATATGTGAAGCTCAGTAACGATAATGAAGAAAGGGCAATTCTATTCTTCCCATGCTTTGCTAGGTGTCGTGGTTTTACCCCAGCCGTTGGCTGGGCACCACATAAACACTCGGTCAGTCCCCCTCATCAGGAAGGGGGAGAGAATTGGAAGAGTGAAAGTGAGAAAACTCGTGGGTTCAGATACAAGAGTTTAATAAGTGAAGCAAAAGCCGCGTGCACAAGCAAAGCAAAACCAAGGAATTAATTCACCGCTCCCCACGGCAGGCAGGGGTTCAGCCATCCCCAGGACAGCAGGGCTCCGTCACGCGTAATGGTTACTTGGGAAGACACATGCCATCACTCCAAACGTCGCTGCCCCCCCCTTCCTCTTCCCCCCAGCCCTTTATAAACCAAGCATGACGTCATATGGTATGGAATATCCCTTTGGTCAGTGGGGGTCAGCTGCCCTGTCTGTCCCCTCCCAACTCCCCGCACACCCCCAGCCATCCCGCCGGCGGGGCGGTGCGAGAAGCAGCAAAGGCCTTGGCTCTGTGTGAGCATCGCTCAGCAACAGCAAAAACATCTCTGCACTATCAGCGCTGCTTCCAGCACAAACCCAAACCACAGCCCCATACTGGCTTTCTTGAAGAAAACTAACTCTCTCTCAGCTGAAACCAGGACACTAGGAAAGGAATAATGGTCAGAAACAAAGTCCAGAAGGGACTATCAGAACATTTTATGTGGTCAGTCATGTGCTGCATGGGTAATTTTTCCCAGGTATTGAATGAAAACATTTTTAGGAAAATACATATTGTCATTTCAAAGAATCCAGGTAATAGTAACACCACTGTTTCTCTGGTAAGATGTTCTAATATTTAATTATTTTCCATGCTAGAAAATAGCCACTTACTCAAGGTTCAATTTATCTGACTTCAGCTTCCGGACGTTTAACCTTGATATGCCTTTGATAACAAAGTTGAAAAGTCTCTCACTATCTTTTCCACATCTTTTCCACATGTAAGTACCTATGCACAAAGATCAAGACACCTCTTCACTTTTTTTGATAAGATGAATAAATATAGCTCCTTAAATCTCTTATCACAAGGATTCCTCAGTCATATTTATGTCCTTCCTGTGAACTCTCTACAGTATTTTCACATGTTCTGGAAGTGTGGACACTAGAGCCAGGTACACTATTTGATAGTGTATATACAGGCAAGGTCACTTCCCTACTTCTGTTTGAGATTCCTCTTTTCGTAGACTCAAGTGCTGAGTTCTTGGCACAACATCATAACGACAAATCTCTTTTTAGCATTTTGCACTTGACCCAAAGTTCTTCTCTGGAGCACAAAGTTATCCCAGTTTACACACTTAGTTGAGGCACCTAATTAGCAGTCTCATATGACAAGGGGAATGTAGAGATTTCTAGAGACGCCTGTCACTGTCAGCTGTAACAAGGCACCTAGGATGTCCAAACTCCTAAATGAGGCACCTCAGCCTAAGACATGAAAGTGGTCTGAACAAGGATCTGAACCTCCATCTTCTGAACCTCCACCTTCTGGGGCATTCTGATGTACTTCAGACATAAACTGCGTTCCCTGTTCCAAGATTATACCACTTTGGATTCAGTTGTGTTAAAATCTACTTTGTTAGCTTCTGACCTTTGACACAGTATTCAGAGCATTCCGTAACCTGAATGCACCCGAAGCTCTCATTAACTTTTTCTCTTCATTATTTATGCCTCCCCAGTCTTTTTGTAAACTTTACTAGGAAAGAAATCAAATGATGGTTTAAATCACTGCTAAATTTAAAAAAAAATATCTTTTGATTGAAAACAAAATTTAGGCAAAGCTTCAGTAAAGGAGAATTCATCAACACATGCCAAATAACAATCATATATCGAGGTATGTTAGTAGTTTATATTTCTTACTAATTCTATAATGTACATTGTTTCACCAAATAGCTACGTACTGAGTGAAATGCTCTGGAGAAAGCCAAGTATTCTGTATCAGCACAGTTGTTCTTGTCAGTCATTCTTACACATTGCAACAGACAACAGGTTTATTTGACAGTACTCCATCCATAAAATGAGGTGAATGACATTCATTACTGTTGAATACTGTCTAAATATCGCCATGCATGAAGTTTATGTTCAATTTGTCAGATTGGTAGAGAATGTGAATTGATCAGCCATATGAAATGAATTTTCCGTTGTATTAGACCGGCCCTTTGCAAGATTAAAGACAGATGGTCAGGAGAGAATGAATCAATACAGAGGTATAATACTATTATTCCCAAAAGAAAGAAATACTCCACTTGTGCGGTAATTTGGTGGGGGTAGGTAAAATATTCCAGGGCTCATCATAATGATTTTTAGATTCTGCTCCCTTTAGTTATGAGAGAAAGTATTTTTCTCACTGAAGGCACCTGGTGAAGCCTATCGCATTGTTTGAAGAGTGGAGGTACTGCTCAATAAGGCATTAGTCATCATAATTAAAACCAGCATAAAATGAAAAATGACAGGGTTTACTTAGTATTTTCACAAGTTTATACAAAGGACCCTTAATATTGTATGAATTATGACTGATAATTATTCTTATTTGACTGAGATCTATCCAGGAAAATTATTCCAGATTAAGAATTGATCTAAAAAGAAGTATTACCTGCAGTTCGTATGTGTCATCAAGAGCAGTGGATCCACTCCTCTGCCCTTTCTTCCACCATGGCCTGCTTTGGCATGCCCTGATGAAGCTCTGCAAGAGGGCTGTTGGCTATGTAAGTCTCCACACTATGGAGACAGACAGAACTTCCCCAGAGTATCTGCTTTCCTTCTGAAATCCATTCTCAGTTGAAGGTATCTATTGTCCTCTCCATGCCCAAGGCATCTGTTGCTCCATCCATCACCAAAGCCTCAACTGTAAGCTCAAACCATAAAGCTGTATCCTTTTTTTTCTTTTTTTTTCCCACAACCTTTGTCCCCAGTTGATGTGATAGCAATCATTAGAATTTTATGTGGTATTTGCTCTGAAGTGACCCTTACAATCTCAACACAAGTTCAGCTTGTGAAAATCAAGGAAAAGTGAAAGTCTTGGCTAGTGAGGTCACTGTGTAAAGACTGTGCACTCCCCCACAGAAATCCCTTCACTTTTGTATAGCTATTTTGTACTATCTTTAGCTCCCCTTTTACCTCTTCATAAGACTGTATCTCCATATACAGCTACACAAATATTTTTATTCTAGAGATGCTTTATGTTGTCCCTGGAACTTTCATATATACTATCACACTAGTGCAATATAACCATAATTTATTTGTCTAAGGGTCCTATTCTATACCATCGGACCCTAACGACTTGTGTCCAGTTTAAGGTCAGGCAAAGGTGTCCTAAAATTCTGACCAATTCAGTCACTCCTGCTTCAACATTCTGAACTGCTAAGGATAAATGCCTGTGATTTCTATATGCAGTATGGGTTTTTGGTTTGGTTTTGTTTTGTTTTGTTTTCCTTCTGCCAGAGTATTTCACATGCATTAAATCAGGGAAATGTATTATTTCTGTCACTTTAGGCCAGATATTTTGACACAAGTCACAAATTGCTAATCCTTTAGCAAACTCAGAGAGTAGTGTGATATAGCTCCAGATTTTAAACGTTTTCAGATTGGAGCTCAATGTGTCTTAATCATTTAACCGTGGAATAAAATGAATAGACCTGAAAAATACATCCGAATTTTTAGGGAGGATTTAATGTCTGTAATATTTTACGCACTCTCATCGTATAGGACGATTGATCTTTTCAGTATGTCGCTGGATAGTAAAGAGGATTGAAAACAGATCCTCAGTAGAAATACTACCTCCCAAATAATCTTAATTACGTCAAATAGTGGAGACCTGACTATTTCAGTGAGTTCTTTGGAGACTCTATTCTTAACATCGTATCCTCATTTGGCTTGGAAAATAAAGTTGAGCAAACATGGAAGGTGTAATTTTAAAAGTTAATAATCCACTGCGAACAAGTAGAGCAAATTTTTTGCCAATGCTTAGATCCTTTTGAAAATAAGTGTTTGGTGGTTTTAAAGAAGATATTATACCATGAAATGAAAGGTTCTTTCACTGTTGAAGCAGCCTTGTTTTACTTACTCATATATCTGCACGCCTGTTCTATGTTGACTTAAATAGACCAGTAGGTTGCAATATGAACTTTTTGGTATTATTGTCAGTATTTGGAGAATAGATTCCTTTACATAAACTCCATCATATTGATTCATTTTTATTGGTTTTAGATTTTTAGATGATTAGGCACCTAATATTTGGGACTATAGTTTTCAGATACTGTAAAACCACATTTTTCTTAGCACTAAAATTTAGTCTGCTTAAATGCAAAAGGCTATATAATGTGAGCCATCCTTTCAGGCTAGAGCCAGGATGTTATTTTCTGTTATGCAAAGACAAAATATTTTACTGTATAACTCTTTTACCACGTGCCTTCCTGATGAGGCAAGTGTACAGATTAAGACAGGTCATGGAGTTGAGAGTTCATTTTTGAGGCTTATATTTGAATTATATTTTCTGCTGATTTACAGACATCTGTGATTTTTCAGTTTTGGTGGGGTTTTTTAGTGGGAAAGTTAAGGTTCATCCTTCATAAAAGAAGCCTCTGCATAGTGTATTTAGTGTATCTTTCTATGTCAAAATAAAAATGTAAAGATAAGTAAGAAACAAAAAAGATACAAAAAAAAAAAGAGAAGCGAAAAAATGTTTTGAGAATATACAGAACAAAAAAGTATTTGCAAAATTGTGTCATGTGAATTTATACGAAAACATTATAGTGCAAAAGAGAATGAAATCAAGATGAGGTTTATTCTGTGCATTGCACTTCCCTTTTTATTGTGATCACAAAATTTCTCTGGGTTCACTCATTATTCAATTTCTCATGAGGAAAAAAATCCAGTCGCATCAATGAAATTCTCTAAAAATCTTATTTTTTCTATTAATTTTGCAATAAGTTCTTTGGTTCCTCATGTTAGGCTGTGTGAATGCACATGAGTACATATGGGTGTGCAAAATGTCAGACTGTAGAGCTTCAATATTAAGATTAAACCAGACTTAAAAATTACATGAAGAAATGGGAAAGTACATGTGGGCAACAAATATTCCTTTGATTAGAAATAGCACACTTGTTATGTTAGATATTTTGAAATTTTATTTTCTAAAGAATAAAATCTGCTACTGTCTGTGAGATTTTGTAAGTTACATTCATTGCCATGGTGCTAAAGACTGTCAATAAAGCTGCAGTTCACTGTGTACTTCAGTTTGGTGAAGTTTTAAAATCACATTTTTTTCAAATGTGTTACTTTATTGCTTTGTTACTTTGGGTTTAAGTTAGTATTTGGAAAAAAATAGATTACATGGAACCAGTGAATCCAAGAACAATATCCCCAGTTTGGGGATTTTGGGACAAGAGTGCCAGCATCATTCTCATAAAGAACAAGGACGAAATTGCAATGGACTTCAATGGAAGTGAGGGAGTGAAACCCTGCAAGTGAAAATTAACCTCACAGCTTTTGTACAGAGGTTCAAGGAAAGCTTCTGAACATACTTTCTTCAGGGTAGGGATGTGAACATCCCCTTGGCGGCCCTGTCCCTCCCATACACTCTCCATTTGCAGCTCTCCCTCTTGCTTCGTGCTTCAGTCTCCAACTCTGATGACCTTTGTTGAAAGTCCACTTTACCAGGTCACTCAGTCAGCCAAATGGTCCTTTAGGATGTCTTTTCCCCATGGGTTCAGGGTGTCCCACTATGTCACATCCCTTCCCAACAGTCTTCTTCATCAAAGGGGGCACTGTGATCAAATATGGTTGATCTTTGATGTTAACAGTCCCTTTTTTGATTTTTGGAAATTATTTGAACAGAAGAAAGAGCGCATCATATGACACTAGCACACACAGCTTTAGTATGATTTTTTAAAGAACATTTCTCATAGTTTTGCACAAGAAATCCATCACTATTTCACACTTTCCCATTCAATGCACTTTGCATGTGAACCTTCTTATTCATAGCTCTCTTTAAAAACATCTCAAATTTATGACCCCTAGTAAATGAAACACAACAGCTCTTGCATGTAATGTCATTCTTACTCTAAGGCTGAATAACTAAGAGGTCATTAATGCTAAGTGTTAATTTTGTCCAGTGAGTTACAATAACAGTGAGTAGTATACCAAGTGTTAAAAATTGCATTCACAAAAATCTGCAGTCTCTCCCCACAATACTCTAAATATGATTTACTATCCTGCAATATAAGTAACACTGCTGTCTTTAAAAAAACCCCAAAACTAACCAACCAACCAACCAACCAAACAGAAAAAAAAAAAAAGCCAAAAAAGTCCCCAAAACACACACACACACACACACACACACACACACACACACACAAAGCAAAAAAATACCAACTACAAAAAGGCACAGGTGTCCTGGAGACCACACCTTGGCTACACTGTTGGAGCATATGAATGCAGAGTTCAGTGTGTAATTAAAGGTTCTAAAATGGTTTAAATTTCCTTTTAAACAATGCCAGTATGCTATGTTTTACTTTTTTTGTTACCTGGAAAATAATAAAAATTGAAAGTGAAAAAAAATCCCCTTAGAGAAAATATTATTTTTTTTCTCATAAAAATAAAATCACAGGAAAACCCAACCAAAGCATCTATATTTTTAAATCCCTGATTAGTGAAAAGATACAGCTATTGTATTAAGTTGAGAATAGGCTTGGGTACTTTGCTGAATAGGAATGGAAGTAAACATATGTTTTAAATAAATCACACGCATAAAACCAGAGCAAAGCAGCACTTGGCATTAGAGAAAGCAATTTTCTGCAACAAAAGTTAAATGCAGTGTTTAAATTTTAATGGCTCTGATTGACCTTTTCTTTCATTATTATTTATAACCTACATTATTCTTCATTGTACAAAATTATCAATTCATTTCAAGTTAATGACAAAATACTTGATGCCTTTGGAAATATCTTCTAATTCTTTTTAAACAACGCTATTCTTTTAATAATAGTTGAAAGTGTATTACCATTCCCGAGTCATAGGTATTATAAATCATATCCAAAGCCCCATTTTTTTTCCCCAAACTACATGTAGAAATTTGTAATTCCACTCCTAGCCCTCCATATGTGCTTTTGCATAGCTTTTACCCTAACCACTGAAAAGTGCCTGTAAAATAAATTGCAATGTTGAATTGCTGTGTTGGACAATCTGTGAGGAAACTGTCGGTTTTCTCCTGTCATTTCTCAAGGGATTCCAATGTCACAGACAGCGAGGAGGGTTAGAATTATGGTATTAGCCTTCAAAGCTGATTATTAATGTGTAACGCTTATTTCATTTAAATTGGCATCCCATGGAAGCTGACACATCTAGCGCCTGATCTTCAGTTACTTGCCCCAGTGATGGGAATAACTTATTGCAACCATGGAATATTTGGTATGCTGTCCTAAAAGGTGAAGGTGGAAAAATCTCTCTTGGAGGAGTCATTGCTTACATTTTCAGTGACTTTTCAGATGGTTACATGCATCTGCAAGCATTTATGAGAGACACATCCTGCTTTACATCAAAAATGGTGAGATCCACTTAAAAACTTCTCCAAGTTGCACTGAAATCCAAATTTTTGTCTACCTTCAGTGTTAACATTAGATTACAAATTTAAGCTACAATCCTTATTCACAAATTCCAGCTGGTAAAATGTAGATAATGACAGGACACTATGCATGCTGCTTAACATTTTCATTCCATGGTCATACAGTTAGCTGTTTTAAAGACATTCATGGCCTGAATGTTAAAAGAGAAGGCTTATCTTTCCCACTGATTTCATTCTGATTCTCAGGGGAATGGTTAACTACATTAGCAGCTTTTTCATTTTGATACTATAATTTGATGTACAGTGACGAAATCCTTCCACATCATCTGGAAGACTCCCATATTGACCAAGTCTCCCCGGTCTGAGTATCACTGGTATTTTACCAGGGAAAGACTTGAGTATGAAGAGTGGTTTATGATGCCCTGGTGGGATCATATCTTATCCTACAGCACAAAAAAAAAATCAGTTTCTGTTCCCTATGTAGGATGAAATACGAGCCATACACTATAAACCATGAAGTGTGGATAATACAACATCTTCAAGTATTGTTTCAAAATAATTTTGTTTCCACATCTGATGACCATGAGCCAGCAATGTGCCCTGGTGACCAGGAAGGCCAATGGCATCCTAGGGTGCATTAGAAGGGCTGTGGTCAGTAGGTCGAGGGAGGTCCTCCTCCCCCTCTACTCTGCATTGGTGAGGCCACATCTGGAGTATTGCGTCCAGTTCTGGGCCCCTCAGTTCAAGAAGGACAGGGAACTGCTAGAGAGAGTCCAGCGCAGAGCCACAAAGATGATCAAGGGAGTGGAACATCTCCCTTATGAGGAAAGGCTGAGGGAGCTGGGTCTCTTTAGCTTGGAGAAGAGGAGGCTGAGGGGTGACCTTATCAACGTTTATAAATATGTTAAGGGTGAGTGTTGGGAAGATGGAGCCAGGCTCTTCTAGGCCTCATTAAGCGATAGGGCAAGGGGCAATGGGTTCAAGCTAGAGCATAAGAGGTTCCATGTTAACATAAGGAAAAACTTTTTCACTGTGAGAGTGACAGAGCTGCCCAGAGAGGTTGTGGAGTCTCCTTCTCTGGAGACATTCAAAACCCGACTGGACACGTTCCTGAGTGATGTGCTCTAGGTGGCCCTGCCTTGGCAGGGAGGGTTGGACTAGATGATCTTTCGAGGTCCCTTCCATCCTCTATGATTCTGTGATTCTGTGATCTGATCACTTTACCTGAGTATGTCTTTTAGACTTAGAATCACAGAATGGTTTGGGAACACTCTCCACTAGATCAGTTTGCCCAAGCCCCATCCAGCCTGACTTTTCAGTAATCAGTTTTAAATGTGTTACTTTTTCCTTTCATAGACAAGTCCATTTTTATTTTACTGTGAGGAAAAGTGAACATAAAGCATTAAGAATAAAATCATCTATTAAATTTTAACTCTCACTTTACCTCCCCACTTACTTCTAAATCTTTCTCTGTAAAAATTGTTTTGCTTTTTTCACTTTATTGAACGGATTCATTGTCAAACATTTTAGTTGAGATCCCAGAAGAGAAGATTTTTCAGAATTAACTTTATTTTTAATACCTAGGTAGATAATAAATAACATCAGACAGATTGTTTTAAGAAATATTTCCTTTACATCATATTTTATGACAATTGTGACTCCCTAGCCCCTTTGCACAGTTTCAGGTTTTTCGTTCCCTTCCTGAGTTCACTTTACTCTATTTTTCCCACCCCCACCCCCTACTGTTGACCCAAAATATTATGGTATTTAGTTTTGAAAAATACCTGGTATGTGATGTTTGAAAAGCATGGAACAGGCCTGAGATTTCCACACACAGAGAAATATTTCTTCATTGTTTGACATTTACCCAACAGCAGAGAGAGAATAGTTACTACTGATGTGCAATTGAAGCTGATACAGCAGAAAATAATATTCCTGCACCACCAGCCTCTACCCAGGATGATTATTTTCTGCTGCATCAGCTTTAACATCAGACACTAACTTGCCAGGGTTAGGCTGACACAGGAGCTTCTGGAGAGATGGGATTATGAATGCCTTGTTACTTTGTGAGTTTTAGACCACTACTTTCATTTTGCACACGTTTTTCTTGCTATTTTTATTTTGGAATGGCTTTTTCACTTCCAGGAAACATGAAACAGATGTCTTATTTTTCCAGAACTGCATTCTGAGTTATAACCCATTTTTATATAAACTCTTTAAATAATAGGGATCTTCCTTTTTGATCAGAACATGTAGCAAAATGGCATGTATTATTTAGACATGGAAGATGGGTACATCAGCTTGGCTGATCTGGGGATTAAGAAGTGAATAATGCGTTGAAAGGGAGGGGATCAAGATTAACTGTTTTAAATGAAAAGCATAGAAATATTCAATTATTCATCAATGAGTGAGAACTAACAGCTCTACAACTTTCCCACTTTCCTTATATACTTTTTTCTTTCTCACCTTTAAAAAAATGTATTTTTATTATTTTTATCTTACCAGTTTTCCATCCTATGTAATGGTTAGTATACCTCCTGTTTCTTTGCTCCTTGTCTTTATATGTTTATTGTTCAGGACACTACGTAACTGGCATGAGTGGAGCTACCTGAAGAGAACATTAGCTTTGCTCTGGAGGCAGTTGTGCTTGGTTGGGAAGTGCTTGGTTGGGAAGAACCAACTCAAATTGTTGTAGGGTGGGATGGGTGGATCTGGGTGACTGATCTGAAGGCGAGAGGAGAACACAGCATTGCAGAGAGCAAACATAATCAGGTTTCTGTGTCTCTCAAAAGAAAAAAATTCTGTGGACCAAGATCCATATACTGCAATGACCCGGAGTTAAATGAATGATACCCAATAGTAGGGAAAAGAACCTGCTATAATGACATAAGGACTAAAAGGACTGCATACATTTAAATAAGGACTATCAGGACACTGTTATGCCCAGTCTAGATATATCAAGCTTTTTTCTCTGTGAATACTGAGTCATTCTAATAAATGCCTAAAAACATCAGATCTAATAAAACCTGATTTTTACAGTTGAAAAGACTCTTCCATGTCTTTAAGAATGTTTGCTGTAAGGGAGAGATCCAGACAAATCCTCCTCAAAATTCTGGGGGATTTGAGGTCCTGTCACATGTAATTTTATGCCTCAAAAAACATTTCTGTTAGTAAATTAGCAATGTGATTAATTTACTGAACAGGTAGGTTGCATTTATCTACCATGTTGATATAACCTGCATTTCAGCAGACTTTTGGGTAAAACTGTTGCACAGAACAACTGGAACTGCTAGACTACCAAAAGGTTTGCCAGTCACACACCTGATGGCTGGGTGGCAAATCTTTTATGAAGCTTTCATTGCTTTCTTTCTGTTTTCCCTTTTATTCTTCCCTGTCCCTGTGTTTTGTGGTAGGCTTTTAGGGTAATACGTAAATTAAAAAATTGTGCTCTCACTTGACATTTTAATCAGACATTAATGGTCTCTTTTGAGAAAGCTGGGACAAATGCAGCATTGCAAATAAAAATTTGAAATGTAAATTCTTTCTCAGCCCTTAAAGCCTTATACAGACAAATTAAACTAAGTTACTAATATTATTTTTTTACCGATACTCTGTTAAATCTGCAGACGTTTTGCAGAAATCACATCTGTTGTGAAAACCATAACTGGGGATTCATTCCTAAATGTGCTTTTATGAAGAAGACATATAAACATCTCAAAGCTACCAAGAGAAGATAACACAGCATGATATATTTAACAACTACTGGCAAAAAATGTTTAAAGAGGGAAAACACATTCCATGGCTAGATATCTATTTAATGTTTAGATAATCTGGAGAAAAGATAGAGGAATCTTCACTCCCTACTCCCACAGAAATGAAATAAATGCAATTTTAGTGCATATTTTACTGATTCTTTTTGGGCAGTGCGCACATAAAGGTGATTTGTAGAAACCCAGAGAATTTTTACTAGTACATCAGTGAGCAACAATAATTGCATTTTCTCCCTAATAAAGTCAATCCATTACAAAGGTATAACAAAGTTAAAGCTCCTCTCTAAGGTCTTTTTTTCTTTGCCTGGAGGGTTTATGCTGTTTTCTGTCTTTTTTTTTTTTTTTTTTTTTTTTTTTTTTTTTTCCCAAAGGATCATCTGTTTCAACTGGAATCGCACAAATTTGAGAGAGGACGAGGCAGGTGCCCTTTTGACCCCAGTTCTTCCTTCACCTCCATCTTAATTGGTAATGATCTGTATGTCACAAACTTCACGGTCCTGTCAATCTGTCATTCTGAGTCTTTTTCTTCAGCACAGCAAAGTGTTGTCAGTCTTCCATTGCAACCTTCCACTTGTCAGAGTTAATCCTCATGGTGCTGCCCACATTAATATTACATCTCAGGCAGCATTAGCTCCAGCAAGGGTGTCTCACTGAAGTAAGTACATGTTATATGACACGTGCCATCCTGAGGAGGGAATTGATTGTTGAGTAATTTTGGAAACAATAATTTCCTGTTTTCCTTCAAAGCAAAGCAATATGTCTAGCTTAGTGTTTTATACCACTGAGACAAATACACAACATTTACTCTTTTTCATTCACTGAGATGTAATCTGTGTAAGAACCACCGTGTAAACACACAAATTTAACTGGTTTTATATAAAACTTTTATAGCTTATGTAAATTGCAGCTTCTGTGATCAAAAGAGATTTTTTTCAATGCTATCTTTTAACAAAACTATCCAAAACTGGTGATTCTCTGATAGAAGAGTTGATCTTAAACTCGACAGTTATAAAAATAGAATTCAGCCTAAGTCCTACAGCGCCAGAAAGCTGTGCTGAGATAATGCTCCTCTTTGCCTTGCTGGTAAGTATATCACTGTAGGGCTGGAACATCTGAAGTTGTAGTGCAGAAAACCATTTGTTTTTTCCTCTATAATATTTTCCTGAAAACGTTTTGTGAGATCAAGCAAAGACAGACTTGGCAATATTACAGTACATTGACTAAAAATAGACCAGAACAGCAGGTAAAGGGTGAAGGATAGATACACTTAGTGAGTAACACAGTGATTTCTGGTTTTTAGAAAACATAAATAAGATTAACACTGAGCATTCAAAAGGAATAATCATTAAAAGAATCAACTAGAAAAAAAAGAGGCTAATGACCAAATACATTTTCAACTTTTCAGTGATAAAATTCTGAGGATTTTAAGGCCCTTTGATATTTACATTTGACTTCTTATCTTAAAATCAGACAGCTAAAGTCTCTGATTATTAACTACAATGATATAGTTCACCCTGGTCGTGAAAAAATATTAGTGATGAGTGCTAAGTGTATTTTCACATGCTAGGTTTATTTGTTCCTTTACATTAACAAATTATTTACAAGAAGAATCTTCATCAGTAACCCAAATCTTTCAAATTGCAGGAGTTCATGAAAATATTGCTCATTTCCGTTAAGAAAAAAAAAAACCAACTCAAATTCTTAAAAGTTAGTAGGTTAAGAAATCATAAAAGGATCAGGAAAAAAACTGTTGTATTTTGACTGAATTTCCAAAATCCATGAAGCACAAATTGCTTTTCTTCTACCCTTATTTCTAAATTGTTTCTACAGTTTTTAAAAGATTCCAGTCTTAGCTCCGCCTAGGAACAAAGACTCATCCCATGGAATTTGCTGTAGGCCTGAAACCTCATGGTCTAATCTTGAGGTTCTTCTCAACCTTTCCTCAGACAGAACTAACTAAATAAATTAACCTGATCATGTTCCTACTGTGAGATCAATGGGAATTTTATTTGCTTAAATGGAAGCCAGATTGTCCCACTGAGCATTTCAAGACTAGTGGTTAGTTGTTGTGTTTCTGACCTATTCATTAGTTTGCCTGGATTATGGGAGGTGCTATGGATCCTCACAGTTTTATCTGAAAGAGATATCCATTAAACAAGCTGCTCCCTGACAGATGTTGAGCAGTCTTGGACATCCACTGACAAAGGCTTATAAAAACAATCTCACAAAGCTAGCAATTCTGTAATGTGGCAAGATTAACAGGAGAAAATTATGCATTTTTATTATACACCACCAAAAACAAACAAAAAAATTCACCCCTGCACTAAGAAAAAAAAAAAAAAGACCTGAGAAAGGTATTTAGAAACTGGTTTTTTAGACCTCCATTGGGAAACTCTATAATTTCAAGTGATCACAGAATGATATTTTAAAAGCATAACAAAATTCTTAAAAGAATGTATTATTTTATTTATGTTTTTACATTTTTTATACTTTTGGAATTAAACACATCCAACACTTTGGAAACATATCCTAAAGAACTTTGTATTTCACTGATTCACAGAGTGGTAGGGGTTCCAAGAGCTTCTGGACCAAGTCCAGAGGAGAGCCACAAAGTTGATCAGAGGGCTGGAGCACCTCTCCTATGAGGACAGGCTGAGGCAGCTGGGCTTCTTCAGCCTGGAGAAGAGAACGCTCTGAGGAGATCCAGTTGCAGCTTTCCTGTACGTAAATGGGCCTGCAGAAAAGCTGGAGACGGGCTCTTTACAGGGGCATGGAGTGACAGGACAAGGGGGAATGGGTTTAACCTAAAAGAGGGGAGATTTAGATTAGATGTTAGGAAGAAATTCTTCCCTGTGAGGGTGCTGAGGCCCTGGCACAGGGTGCCCAGAGAAGCTGTGGCTGTCCCTGGATCCCTGGCAGTGTTCAAGGCCAGGTTGGATGGGGCTTTGGGCAACCTGGTCTAGTGTAGGGTGTCCCTGCCCATGGCATGACCCTCAAAGGGTCTTTGAGGTCCCTTCCAACCCAAATCATTCTGTGATTCTGTGATTAACACAGCAGCCTACACCAGTGTGGCTGTTGACTAACAGTGAGGATTAGAGTAAAAAAGAAACTTTACATACCTCTGATAAAAGTTTAAAAGCTTTTAAAATCTTGATCTTGAAAGATCATTTACACCATCACTAATTAGAACCAGATTTAGCTAGATGAATTTAGGAAGGAAGAGAATCTCTTGTTCTGTATCTCTTCATGTATTTCAACACATCAGTTAGAATACCCACTTCAAGAAAACAATGGTTCGTGACTTGGCTTTAGAACTGCTGTCACAAGTTTTATTACAGGTTATCTGACTCAGTGGTAAAGTAGCTTGTGATAAATTCCTCAAGTTATGAACAATTAACTTTTAGCAATTTATTGTCAGCATCAGGAAACAGAATAGATGTTGGATTGCAGACAGGCTCAATAAAACATTTGTGTTTAGATAAACTGCATATAAGACTTGTGGACTTACATTTCTAATGAACTCTCCAATCTGCTTTCAATAGCCAAAACTAATTTTGATATCAGATCATGCACACCAATTAACTTCGACCACATTAGCTCTTGAAAGCTGAGAAATTAATTTACCTGTGATATATCATTAGAAAGTGGTGACAAACCTAAAGTACATTTGAATATGTTTTTCTATCCAAGGAATCCATTCTGACAATATCTTCTGGTTTTATAGTTTCAAAACAGTTTAATGTATTTGTGTCTTTTCTTCTAGACAATGAAATAAAATAAATACATATTCTCTCAGAACAGAAGACAGCATACTTGAGGGACAGACAGAAAACACAAATATACAGAGAAAGTTTACCAGTTAAGCAATAGCTAATTTCTTTTGAGTTTGTTTTCCTACTATGAAAACTACCGCTTGCTAAAAATGTGAATTGGCAGTCTGATTTTAGTTGTTATGTGTGTAATAACTGGCTGGTAGTCAAAGAAAGGTGCTGCTTATGTTCATTACATTCTACTCCTTTATTCATAACAGAGATAGTCCACTTTGTGGAAAGTGATATAAGGAGGATTTTACACAAAAAGTACTACTGATGAATAGTTTATGTTTACATTACTTTCCAGTTTGAGGCAGGTACACAAAGCATGCCAATAACAAACAAAGAAAACCCACTTCAAAAGTGGAAACAATCAATTTATAGAAATCCATTGTATATATTAAGTTTTTTAAATTAAAACTCACTGAACAGGAAAAAAGAAGATCCTTTAAATGTGAAAGGTGCAAAAGATCTCAAAATATGTTGAGTGTTCTTATGCTGAGATCTTTGCCAGTCACATTCATCGGTATTATATCATCGCGTTCCTTCGGCAAAGTGATGTGTGTGCTCACACTTGATACTTTTCTTATGTTTATTTTAGTAACACTTCAGGGTAAAAATCAGATTTAATTTCCTTATCTGTACAATATCTTTAATGGAACAAAATCCATCCAAAACCAGACCCTCCATTTTATCCCTCCAGGATCTCACAGATAAAATCAGTGATAACTTCCTTGGCATATGACAGAATGCCATACCAACAGGTTAGCTACATATACTGATATTTTATACCTATGTCAAACAGAACGAACAGACTTCATAACCAAACTTCCGAACATCTGTACTTCTAAATGTCAATCCTGATCACCAGCAGTATGCGACAAATCATCTACCCTGCACTGATGCACTGTCCAAGACTCATTACAGTGTTGAAAGGATAGAAGCATTGTATTTTGTTTTACACATGACCATAATTTAAAAACAGAACATCCAGTCTGAGATGTTTTTCTAACAGAATTCTTAAAGGGGGATTTATAACTAATGCAACTCATTAATTAGTGTTGTGAAGACTGGAACATCATTCAGACACTGGCAAATTCTATTGTTTATGCAGCTCTGTGTTGCTTAAAAAATAAAGCTCTCTATTAGTTTTGGGTAAGCTCAACTTCTACTGATGCTATAATTTATATTTACTTTTCATTTCACTTGCCAATATTTTACACTAAATCACCACCATGTATTTTACAAGGCAATATCTGTTCTTTATATAGTGAAGCCTAAGGCAAAACTATGCTCAGCTCTGCATCAGCAGAGGTCTCTGAACCAGCCCCAGCTGCCAAGCTGCAAACTTTTCAGAATCATTGTTCAGACTTAGGTACCAGTCAATTCATATATAGCTCTTAAAAGAAACTCACACTTTGAGGTAAAATTCCTGGTTTTGCTATAATCCTTTATAGATTCCAGTAAATGTTATTTGAATAGATCAATCATATTTATTTTGATTAGGAGGTGGGAAGCCGTGTCACTGAAACTTCCACTCCTACCAGTCACGAACTGGAAATAATTTATTTCCCTCCTCTTCTGCAGTTTAATTCCTGCTGCGTTATTTTCTAACATAAGGATGCCACCTAGTGACAATAACTGTCTGCTTCTTAAATTTGGCCTAAAAAAATTCTAATCTATGTCCACAAGGATATGAAATATATTATTATTAATGCTTGGTGAGCTAAGGAGAATTGTGCCCATGCACAACTAAAAGGTAGAATTGTTGCTGGTATTTAATTAATATAAAATATATCCAGTATTACATTTTTAGATGGGTTCGATAGAGATAGGCTGGATTTTTGAATGTATCTATGATCCAGTAGTACCCACCTACATATAGATTTTCAACTGTTATTGGCAATCAGTGTATTATTTCTAATATTTTTTATATTCTTGCTTAATTTGTGAATGCCATCTAACTCCTTTGAAAATGGGACCCAATTTCTGTTTCAGGAAATATTCGTCACCAGTTGTGCAGGACAGGTGAGATCTCAGGTCCTGTCCATACTCTGGTGACTATTACAAGGATATGAAAACTAGTTGGGCAACCTAGTCTAGTGGAGGGTGTCCCTGCCCATGGCAGGGTGGGTGGAATTAGATGATCTTTAAGGTCCCTTCCAACCCAACCCATTCAATGATTCTATGAGTCTATGAAGTTATTGCTGGACCAGAGATAAATAGAATTTTTCTCTGTCCACTGAACACTTAAGCCCCCCAGTAAGCAAATTATACCCAAACTGTGGTTATTTCAGGTAATGTGGAACAGCTCCAGTAAACTGACTGGAAAACCCCCTCAGCCTAATAAAACATGTGCTTGTTTATAGAAATCACTTCTAATGTAGCAGGTACTGCTGCTTATCTCTCCAGCTGGGGAGATAACTGCACTCAGCCCTCCAGCATTTTCAGTATGTGCTTTACTAATGAATCCTTTTTTCAGCCTTGTTTTACACAGAGCCAAATCTGATAACTATGCTCAGGAAACACTCCACTGTTTGAGGTCTAATCTGTGGGTTCAGGTACGGTTTAGCTTTGAGCTCTATCCATGAAGTGTAACCAAAATCAGTGGTTTGCAGCATCTATCACGGTTCCTTAGCACTGCATCCTCTGAAACCTGTTGCTGCATTTTTACCCCATTTTCTGGCTCCTGTTATTTCTGGCTCCTCATAAACTGAACGTCCCTTCCGGTTCTGGGACCAAGAAATTCATTGCTTCTCTTTAGCAAGACCAGGCCACATCTGGAAGTGCTCAGAAGCAAACCACTGGTCAGAGTCTTTGTCCTGGTGAAAATTTAGGTGCCAGCAAAGGGTAGGTGTCTTTATGGCCAGGCACTAACTGAATGACAGTGAGAACTTTGAACTTAGGTGCCCTATGTAGCAAATGTTGTGGCAGGTGAGGTTAGATGTTAATTTAATGCCTTCGTGGTTTGTGTGTGAATCTATCCCGAAGCCATTAAGTCAGGTTTGAAAATGAGGTGAAGCCCATGAATAAATCTTAAAATTCTTGTCCTCATGCTGTTCCAACAGTAAATGTTGCAGTGCTGGTAGGAACAATCTCCATATGCTCTTTAGACTATATGTAACTTACTGTCTTGCCTTCTTACCCGAATTTGAGCAAATACTAATGACCCATGTTTATAATCCAGTTCCTACTATAGGCAATGAAATTAATAAGTAGCGCATTACGAAATTGTTTTGGTTTTGTTTTTTAATCTATGGTCTGCAGGTGGTGAACTTTTTACTGGTCTCTACAGTGACTACTGGGGAAGAGACGCTGCTCTGTTTCGCACCATGAATCGCATGGCCCATCTCCGAACTGAACCTGATAGTGAGCGCCTTTTGAAAGGTATGGGAAGGAGAAAGAAGAACATGGAACCAGCCGTGTTTCAGATAACTACAGAATTTCTGTTTAACCAGACATTAAATTTATATTGTTCATGCATAGGTATATTCATTTGGAGATTAATTTGTTTATCTTTTTTCCATTAAATTTTTCATGAATCTCCTGCCAGGATGAACATATTGAAATCTTTAATTTGATTATATATTGGATTTAACAAGTGGAACTTTGAAGTTCTTACTTTTTTGCTTTTAAAATTGCTTTTAATTTCTGCTCTGGATATTCTATTTTATTTCATGATATGCCAGATATAATAAAAACAGTACCTTAGAATTATCTATTTAATTAATGGGAGCTTCTGATTAGAACATAGTACTCTTTTTTCTAAATGAGATAATTTTGTCTTTATGTTGCAATAAAACAACTCAGTCCTTGCCAAGTTGTGAAGTAAAGAGATGTCATGAAATAATGTAAAATAATAAACACACAAGGATCATACAGTTAAATGAGATTAAATAAAAAGTTGAAGCAGGTAATTTTAAAGAAGAAAATGAAAGTATTTCACAAGAAAAACATTGAGAAAAATCATGTGCTGGGAAAATTAGAACTTGTTTCATACTCATCAATGTGAAATCTAACTGAATTTCAAAATACTGACATTTCTGTGAAATGAAGAGTCAGAAACTTGATTTGTTTTGCACCAAAAGTATTGCTGTATTTCATCATAACATTGACATAATTACTGCTAATGTTTGTCGAGGAGAGTTAACAATTGCCTTTTATGGTAATTCGTATGGTGAGCATCATATTTTCCGTGAAAATCATAGAAGTTTTTCTCTTGAATTTCAAGGTAGTTTTCTCCCAAATCAGAAGAGAGTGAGTAGTTCTTCTGCATAATTCTTCTGACACAAATCTGACCTCAGATTTGAAGTAATTTAAAAAAGTAAAATAGAATGTTTAGAACATGCTTAGATATGCTTTAAGTTCAATACTTAGAGCTTTGCTAAACTGAGTGTTTAGGGTGGCTATATATGGGTAGCAACAATTGGGTGGATGTTCAGAATGTGTAAGGGAAGTTTGTCTTACC
>VWZZ01005529.1:26821-59002 GCA_013399095.1 Psophia crepitans
CAATGAATGGCACACTATTTATTTATTTATTTATTTATTTGTCATGTCAGTAAAGTCTTCATAGAAGGTTTCATAATTTCATGAGATCTTGGCTAAAGCTGTTTCAAATGCTTGCTAAAGGGCATTTACTTCTCCATCTTCTCTCTTTGTATTCTAATGTTTTTCTTCTATGTCACTTTTTTCTTTTTTTATTCTCCTACCTGCAGAAAGATTATTTAGCATGCAGTATCTCCTCTCCTCTCCTCTCCTCTCCTCTCCGGAATATTTCTTTACTTTAAAAATAGAATTCTCTAAATTATAGCTGAAACTTTGCCTTTCATTTTGTCTATAATTGGAATTTAAATGTGCAGAAAGGGAATATTTTAAAATGTATATTAAAAGCACTTCAGAAAATTAACAAGTGTTGTATCAATGTCTTAAAATGCAATTACTGTTTTCATGGGGAATACGAAGTTAGAAAATATTTACATTACCCACTGCTTCTTAAGTAATCATACTAATTGTATGAATGACATTCTTATTTAAAAAAAAAAACTTGTAAAAACTTTGCTGCAATTCATTGGGGTGAAATCATTCACAGATCTGTTTGATGTGGGGTTAAAAGGTACACAGGCATACACTCAAGTCTGAACTTATGTTTCAACTTTGCAGCAAAATGTCAAACCAGGAAAAATTTAGAAGGTTTTTATTTCATGACAAAGATAGACAATGCATCTTCCAGCCATGAAGATACCTGTTCATATGACATCTATTAGCTGAACTACCAGAGCTTTTTCTTTAGCTAAAAGGTTGTTTGTCCAAAGTTGACATTTCTACACCTGACTTGTATGGGATAAAAGATTGTTATGTGAATATTAGTGCCAGGTTTTAGTCTAATCCAAATTAAAATATATAAAACTCAGAAAATGGGACTGGAAAAAAGTCTTTTTCTTGCACACATACAAGTGAATATTGATTTGTGAATTGGAGCTATTACATTAATGTATTCCACATGTTCTATAGACACCCACACACAAAATAATAGATTTTTTTTCCCTATTTCTATCACCCTATTCCTCTTAAGTCACTCTCTGACTGATGCATCCCTGATTCTTTTGTTTTAGTTTTTTTTTCTTTGCTACCAGCTGATTTTAAGGATGAAAAAAATAAGAGAATGTTTTAATAAACTTGAATTCAATTCATTTTTATTTTCTTTTAAAGAACCAAAATTTGTTGGCTCATACATGATTCCTGATAATGAAGACCATGATGATAACAAAGTATATTTCTTCTTTACTGAAAAAGCATTAGAGGCCGAGACAAGCACTCATGCTATATATACCAGAGTGGGACGTGTGTGTGCGGTAAGATTCTCTTTCTGATTCCCCTGCTAAATGAAAAAAAAGAAAGTATTCTCCTTTCTTTGAACCTTCTTCCCCCAGGCAAATATGGCATCTGTTAATGTACGTGAGAGTAAGTTATAGATCTGAATGAAAACCCTACATCTAAACAGCCTCAAGCATTAGAAAATTCAAAAGCAATCCGAAATCTGGGCTTGAAGCCGTATTTTGCTAAGAGAGGAGGGCAAAGTTCAGAAATCTTGTTATTCAGCTCCATCTCTCTTTGTGCTGATATATGATAACTGTAACAGCAGTTACCCACAAAACTCTTGTGCCATCCATATTCTCAGTTCAGGTCAAGGCTCCATCACCCTTAGTGTTGGCAGTAGGTCCAGGGCCTCTTGCAGCTCTCACAGCTGGCATAAATTGATCTCCCCTCACATTCCTGGTCACTGGACCAGCCCAGGCACCAGCCCGCTCTGACATTCCCTCTTGCCTTCCCATTCTGTCATCAAGGAGCAGACTTTATTCACCTGCATTTGTGCAGGGTCAATGGCTGTCCTATCAGACAGCTGGATTGGACAAGAGGCATTGAGACAGATTGAAACACATGAAATCTATCGGAATGTAAGAATAAATTTTTGTACTGCCAGCGTGGTTGAACACTGACACAGGTTGCCCAAAGTCTTCAGCCTTGGAGATATTCGAAGTCTGACTGGATACCAGTCTGAGAAATTTGCTGAGCAATTTGCTCAACACAACTTACTTTGAGAAGGGCAGTTGGACTAGACAATCTCCAAAAGTCCCTGCCACATTCAACTATTCTGTGATTCTGTAAATTTTGAAAACCTCTTTCTGATGCATGAATTATAGGAGGGGTGCAACGTCAACTATCTATAGAATGCTTTATAAATAGTAGCTACTAATAGTAGCTAATTAATATTTTCATTTCATCTCACTCCTCTTCTTCTCAACAGCAACTTAGGAAAAGTGTCCAGGTAGGAAACTAGAACAGAGCATGGAATTGTCCAGCAAATTATTATTGCAGCCAGGCATAAGATTTAGCAGAAGGTGTAGAAAAGTCACAAGGAAAGACCTTGCTTTCTTCCACTGCCCTGCATGATTATCCATTTCCCCCTCAGGCCACACTCACGGTGTGTTGATCCCATATTTTTTTGGCTGCCTGGCCTCATGAACAGGAAGGAGATCTCAGGCAGTTGCTGAAGAGGAGTGCTATTAACATATGATGTCCCAGATTAAGCTGCCCGTAACTGGTCCCCCATGAACAACTGATGAAGTCTGGGTCCATTCCTTTTCTATTAACTGAAATACAGTTAAGCTGATGAGGGAAGTTCTCCCATTGCCATTGGGGCTACATCTGCTTGATTAAAGGAAGGAATGAGAAGCTTATTTATTGGCATTTGATTTTGTTTCTGAAAAAATTTGCATTCTCCCTCCTAACTCTAGGGGTTACGTTCCTAAAACTTTTGGGTAAAGAGCAAGATACAAGTTAAAATGTTCTGTCACCTCAGTGTGTAATATATGCTCACCAGCATACTACCTATTAACATTTCTTAAGGAGACTCATGTATAGCTTCAAACATTTGAAGTATGCAAAGTACCAAATTGCAGCCTGAGACATTAATGTTCATAAGACCAGTTGGCTTTCTGAATTCAAGGCTGCATCAAGATCTGAAGTAGAATTCTTTGGTCTATGCTCTGGTAGGTGTCTGAATAGATTATTTTAATAGTTCCCTCTAAGTCTGAAATATATCCACCTGAATGTCTTATCTCTAGCCAGGGATTAAACCAAAATCCCACAGACTTTCTCTTCCACTTGTCTAAAACTCCAAATGTTTTATCATCTGGACGTTAACTTCACAGTCATATGCTATAATTCAAATTTGATTTAATGAATACAAGAAATAAATGGCTGGTGATTCAAGAACTGGCTATTTTTCCCAACTTTTATCTTTTCATTTGAGCTGTAACAGGTTTTGCAACACAGTCACCTACTCCTTATATTTCTGTTTTTCTGATGAAAAAGGATCTCTCTTTTTGGAAGAGCTCAATGTGAAGCTGAGGAAATTAACTACTTTCAGTAGTTTAGAATGAAGCTGTGACAGGAGTTTTGCAAGCCTAACACAGAGCCTTCAGTAGTCAGTTACAGAGTCTACCTGAATATAAGGCATACCTGAATATAAGGTAGCTTTGAGGATGCTACCCAAAGATTACATAACTGATTACTAACTAGTACTAACTGTCCCATTTTCTTGACAGTCTAAGAGTCTCAATAGCAAGAAAAAGATGAGACAGCCATAGCAAAGCAGGAATCACGTAAAGTTATTGAGAAATTGTTAGAACACCGTGTAGACACTTGCCTCAGACTTGCCCCAGCTGTACACGCTCTATTGATAGATTCAGGGCTTCAGTCTCCAAATGTGTTGATCTAATTCTATACTGAGCTCCTAAAGCGAAGCTAAACTTTGCTGATGTACTCCAGTACCTCCAGTTAACAAAACTGAGAGATAAAAAACGCTTTACAACAGCTATATAGTTAAAACTATCCATGGATGTGGTACAGAATTAAAAAAAATTCTTATAAACCCACATCTCTTAATGAGACCTGGACTCATTAAGACTAGTGCAATTCTACTTGGAAACTGACTCCAGAGAAATAATACTAGTAATAGTTATGTGGTTTGAAAATGCACACTTTTGACATTAAAACGTACAATGAGTGGCTGATTCAGCAGAGATGTTTGTGCTTCTAGCCTTACTCATTCAAATTACCACCAACATTTGTTTCTTTCTACACAGAATGATATGGGAGGCCAGAGAATGCTCGTGAATAAATGGAGCACTTTCCTCAAAACCAGACTAGTTTGCTCTGTGCCCGGGAGAAATGGAATTGATACGCATTTTGATGAACTAGGTAAATATCCCAGACTGCAACAAATTTAAAACCATCATACAAAATATACATATGTTCATGATAGCACATCTTACTGTCAAGTATTATGATTGTATTCATTAACAAGGAATGGTTGTTAGTGTTGTGTTTCCAAAGTATATGAAGTTCTAAACATATGGAGTTGACTATCATCAATTATGCCTTTACTTATTGCATTGTTTACAAAGATTGCTTTTAAAATCTGCATAAAACTAAATAGCATATATGAGTAAAACAGGATTACCCTTTTAACAAGCAATGAAGTTTCTCTTTTGAGGCTGAGAAAAACAGTTTGCTACCAATAACGTTGCATTTAAATTTTACAGAGGATGTGTTTTTGCTGCAAACTCGTGATAACAAAAATCCAGTGATATTTGGCCTCTTCAACACCACAAGGTAAACAACTAGAAGAAATAATAGCAGCAACAGAGGAATGTTTGAACAGCCTATTGAAGAGATAGAAGCTGCATGATAAATATCCCTTAGCAAATATACAGTAAACACTTTAATCCCGGTTCTATTCACAGTGGACTTCCTTGTTAATGTAAAAATTGCTCTATGGCACTTGGGGGCTTGAAGTCTCATTGAGTAATCCAGTCTATCTGGATCATATATTAATTAAACTTTTCTCTGAAAAATTCCTAGTGTCAAAGTATATGCACTCCTGCACGCTCATAAGAACAGCCTATCAGAACCATCTGTCCACCTTTAAGTCCTACACTGCAATTCAAGTTTAAATAGAGAGGTGCTCCTACTAATGTCTTAGTGAAGCCTAAAACACCAACAACAATGATGTTGCTGCTGGCCTCCTTTTCCACAGCAGCCTGGTTCAAGTGCGAGTACTCGCTACCTGTTTCTTGGTGATCCAGCTGTTAGTTTGGGATGTAACTGGTAGAGAAGAGCTACTGATAGAGAAGTGCTTTTGCCACTATTTCACTCTCCTGATTGTTTTGTTTTGTTTTTAATAAAGCATGGCAGATCTGGTCCTTTAGGAATTCAGGCACCTAGCATTTCCTACTGGCTTCTTATGCCAGCAGAGAAAGGTGGGCACCAAATAAAAATTATATGGGTCACCTTCAGGAGTCTTCAGAGATAATTTCTTCATAAAGACAACTGATATTTCTTTTAAAAATAATTAATTGTTTCTCTGGTGACTAATATTCAAAAGTAAAAAAGATACTTTTACATGGATTGATCTACATAGGGTGATCTTCACGATGTAACTAATAACACCCCCCCAACAGTCTCATTCAATATAAAAAGACTCCTGTTCATTTCAGTAAGCACTGGATGATTCCCATTTTTTCCAGAGTAACAACAACAGGAAAAATATTAGAGAAGAAAAATGGTTAACTGTTTAAGTCACTAATTAAAGACATATAAGACGTGAGTTGAGTTTCCTGTGCTTCCTCTGTGTTTATAAACAAGTAATTTAGAGCCTGTGTTCACATCTTCAAATTTTGGGATAACAACACAGTTTCTTCAGAGAAATGTTATAAATATAAATACATTAAAGACTTTGTAAAGAAC
Organism: Psophia crepitans; assembly: GCA_013399095.1. NCBI lineage: Eukaryota > Metazoa > Chordata > Aves > Gruiformes > Psophiidae > Psophia > Psophia crepitans. The sequence goes on from VWZZ01005529.1 coordinate 32,624, forward strand.
ATCAGATGCAGCAGTTAGAAGAGAAGCATACAGGAAACAATAAGTAATTTCTTATCGCTGAATATTGTTGGAATGTGACTTATTTTTAATTACATACTACTACCAGTATTATATGTACAGAACGTGACATATTGCTTTAATAATGCATTTGAATTTTACTTCACAGCAACATATTTAGAGGATATGCCATATGTGTTTACCACATGGCAAGTGTCCGAGCAGCTTTCAATGGACCATACGCTCATAAAGAAGGACCTGAATACCACTGGGCTCTATATGAAGGAAAAGTACCTTATCCTAGACCTGGTTCAGTAAGTACAATCTATTTTGCATTGCTTTGTTTTGTAAATAGTGGAATTCAGTATATAAGTTTTTAAAAATCCTGTTGTGACTTGAATTTAGCAACCTTGTATTAAGGTCCTAAGGTCCAAAGTTAGGACCCCAGGTAATAAAGAGAGAAAGAGGCACCTCTAGAAGGTGGGTGAGATGCTGGATTAGGAAGCAGTAAGTGCATTACCTGGGAAGGAACCTATATTGAACTTAGTATAACTGTTGTTTTAAATTTGGCTGCCTACATATTTTTTGCATCTGCACCTTGATAACTTTAATCTAATTGCCAAAGAAATAAATGAAATATCAAATTTATTTATGTGCATTGAGTGAACCACGTTGTTTTTTTTTCTAATGGAATTTTCTGGAGAACAAGTTGTCCCCACTGACTTGACCTGAAAAATAAAACCAGTTAGAAATAGAAACATGTACCGATATTTACATTAAAATATATATATTTAAGGTACATTAAATATTTTCCAATGCAAATAAGATTATTAATGGAAAAACAAGCTTACACAAGACAATTCACTTTCCTTCTATTACCTGCTGAAATAAGAGCATTTAACACGTGTTGAAGGAATGAAAAAAAGATGATCTACTATTTCAAGATCAGGGTGCTCTGAATCCTTTTTTTCCGTTTCTTTTTCAAAAAGGATCAAATTTCAATATTTCTAAAATGTAGATTAGTACACAGGTTAGAAATGAGACACAAATTTTAATGGAAGTAGCTAATCAGAATAAATACGTTTGTAGATAAGGAGTAAATCCTCCATCACCTGATGTCCATCTCTCAAGACAAGTTCTTTCAAAAAGCAATTCATTTGCTTTCAGACATCACAGAGTGAGATTATATTACCCCCAAACCAGGTTCCTGAGCTTATTAACATTCTTGTTCTGTATCCTTTACAAAGAATATAGAAATATTAAAACAATGTCACAGAGAATGAACCTCAGCAAAATTGCTCAAGTTTTTTGTTAATTTTCACACAAATTTCTCTACAAACTTCTTTTTTTTTTTCCAATTGACATTAAGTGAAGAAAAAAAACCAAAACATATTTGAAAATGCAATTAATCTGACAACTATTGTAGCATATTCTGCAACTATACACGTGCTGTCATGTGGAGAGGTATTCCTGCCTGGAACTTAAATTTTTGGTAAATAGAAATTCTGGAGGAAATCTCAAAATCATTACTTAGGGACAGGTAATTAACTTCTACAAAGAATTCCTAATTTCTATGTTGATTTCTCAGAGGCATCACAAGTAATTTTTGTCTCAAACCCTCTTCCTATTTCACTCTCTTTTTAGGTGTTTCTGAAGTTTCCGTCCCTGTAGTATCAGTCCAGGACTCCCACATCCCAGTTTGTGGAGAGAGGTCCCATGTTCACCACCTGTCAGTGTGTCTTGAGGGTGCCCTTTGCATTGCAGGGGCTTGGCAGCATCTCACAGCCAGGGCTTCCCTCACCTTCCCCTTCCTGCTGGAAGTCGGGAGGAGTCCCACAGCAGGCAGTGCCAGGCTAACCCAAAGAAGTATCAAAACCATGATTTCTTCTTTGCCACATAGTTTTGGGGAATATAATGACTTTCCTAACCATGGCGATTGTCATCTGTTGCAAAGCTGCTTTTGTTTACACTCGCTGAAGGTCTCCCCTTATCGTGTCAGCATTGGGCAGATTTTTGACTCTGGGAGGTGCAAACACATTTGTAATAGCTGTTCGGCTAAAACCCTCCACGGTTTTCACACTTCACCTCTTTATCTTCTCTCAGGCTAGGGCCTCACTCTCTTGAGCTTAACAGTGGAATACACAGTTGCTGGAGCCTTGCTTTCACTGTTGTTTTTCCTTTGGTAACTGAATCAATATTCTCTTTTATTCTAAAAGCAACCATTTGCAGAAATAAACATTGCATACTATTCATTTATCACTGAATCAGGGGAATGAGAGGTGAAAAGACCTATTAGCTTATCTAGTCCGTGCCAGTACAGCCTTACTCCCTGTAGTATGATTGTAAATGCATGTTCTCTCTCATTTTAAATTAATGTTTTCCTCTGCTTTTCATGGGGTTAGAGACATAAGTCAAAAGGCAGAAGTGGATGGACCAAAAGAGAGATTATCTGGGATTTAAACATTATGAATATGATTTGACCATCTTGGCCAATAGGCTACTCTTGTAGCAGTGCTAACATCAAAACCAAATGGGTTTTCGTTTGCTTGGTGTAGACCAAAGTCATTGGTATTGAGTCAGGATAGAAAATCTGATAAGTAAATTATCATATTTTAAGCAAAATGGTTGAATACAAAGGAATGATTGGTTTCCTATTTGACATTTTGTATAACAAATTTACAGTTTTTGCAGTTTTACAAATAGTGAGACAGCAGCACACATGAATTGCAAAATGACTGTACATTTCACAAAGATTATATGGTCCAAGTTCTTTAAGTGGTATTATTTTTTTTTTTTCCCCAGAACACCTCATATACATTATTTAGACTAATGTTAAACACAGGCAGAAATTCAATATTAATGACTACAGTCATTACATTGATCGCCTAGCACTGAAAATTAAGTGGTGTTTGTTTTGGTAAGAAGGAGAGAACACTGAGCCAGCACTTTGGCAAAGCTGACAGTGATTTACACAAAGGTTGCCCTAAGTTCCACTCGCTTTCAATGCTTCCCTTCCTTGGCTCTGGATGGCCACATTTGGGTCAGACTGGATTGTATCCTCCTCAACAGGCAAGGCATGGGGGTGACACAGGTATAAAAGAAGAGCACAAGTATTTTTCCCAATGTCATGGAAAAAGTTATTTGAGGAACCAGATTTTTCCTGGGTATTAATCAATTTAATCCTGTTTGTCTCTACATGCTGCAGAGCACATCAGAGGCTGAAGTAGCTGGCTCTGCCAGCTAAAAGATTAATTAATTCATTTTTGGCTGCTCATTTAGGACATAGTTCAGAGGGCATTTCAATGCTTTTCCAGTAGCATGAAGAGAAAGCATGTTTCGGGCTGTAGCTCACAGTGTTAGGGTTCACACTCCAAAGAGAAGGTCAGCATATTGGCAAGCTGAGTCCCACTACCTTTCCCATTGCGGGAGTGACAGTGACAAGCGGCCAAAAATAACCTACTATTAGGCATCTCTGAGAGTCAGCACACTTTGATCTTAGCTATTGAATGGGTAAAGATGGAGCCTATAAGGAAGGAGAGTAGAGCTTAAAGCTGAATAAACAGAAAACCACGGTTAAGAGTCGCACAGGTTCTGACAGACTCTGCAGTCTGCTGCTCTCTGAAGTCTGCTTGAAGGACTGCTTCTGCCATAATCCCTGCTCCTGTTTTGCTGATTCTTTTAGTGCCTTTAGACTTTGATGCTTCTGGAAATGACATCAGTTACCTCAAAAATGGTGTTGAAAGACTTCAGAGACAGTTGCCTGTACTGTTTCCTTTCTAGACTACTTGATTTAATTTAATTAAAAATGAAAAGCCTGTGAAGGATTATTTTTATTAAATCTCTCCAGGGCTAGAACTTTGCAAAGGGAACCTGGCAATGCCTATTCACTTGATATGCTGTGCAGTGCACGGAAAGCAGAGGCTTAACCTGTCTTCATGCTCCAGCTCTGTATATTTATTGCAAACAACCAGTGAAATTCCATCACTAGGTTGATTAGACAATTACTTTAAAGTCAACACCGAACAAATACTTTTCTGTAGTTAAACCCAAAAAATGGAAACAAACATTGCCCCACTTGACAAGTGCAGGAGTTTGTTATTGTCATTACAGTGGACCACAAGTTTAAAATTACCATTTCCAGTAAATATAAAGGGTATTTTATTTCATTTTATTGATTGAAAAATCCAATTTAAATAGGGAAAGGCTGCTACTGTGGCTTTGCTTGAAATGCTTCTTAAAACCACACTGTATTATGAATATTTGGAGAAAGTAAACAGTTACTGAGATATTTCCAGCTTGATCATAAATGTTTTCAATTAGACATTATGAAGCAAATTGGGAATGTAGAATCTATGTTCAGTTAGGGAACACTATATCCTTCACAAAGCGTCCTAAAATTAACTTCTCTGTTTAATGCATAAATTATCCCTAATTACACATTTGACCAAAGGAATAAGCCTCTTTTAATCAATCATTGACATAAAGCCTATTTGCTTTGCAAAACAGTAGATTGATCAATGCAAACATTGGTATTTCAGGCTAAACTGTGATATATAATACTGTCATACTGAGTTAGGAATTAGAATCAAATGTAATACTGTTAGAATGCCTGAGATCAAGAATTACTGTTGCTGCTGGCATAATTCTTAAGGGTGCTTAGTTTCTTATGGTAATGCATTTTGCAATCAAAAGTAATTAGACTAGAGATTGATTTCATGCATTAACATTCTGCTGACTTTACATGGCCGTCTCTCTACTGGGATAGGAAGCCCATTTCTTCTAACTCTGTCAATGGCAGTTTTGGTTACACCCTCAATATGAATTTGGGGAAGACATGAGAATTATGGGGTTTTTTGTCACAATCTAAAAGTGTCACTATTTATTCTGCTCTTCATGTGTCAGACAAGAAGGAGCTCCATATTTCTACACATCACAATGCCACAGCTCTGTTCGGCATTCCTTTTCTTGGCTTCTCACAATTAGTGATCCACATTCATAAAGCATAGAGTTCACTGTCCCAATTCCTACTGTGACCTTCTGTGCCTGTTTTATGCCAGGTTTTCTGTAAACTTGTCACTACCCCTGTAAACAATACCTGTCTCTGACAATTCATTTGGCAAGCCTTCAGGACAATCTATGTTTTATGTTTTCACAGTGTGCCAGCAAGGTGAATGGCGGTCTGTACACTACCACCAAAGACTATCCTGATGAAGCTGTCCATTTTGCCAGGAGTCATCCACTGATGTACCAGCCCATCAAGCCTGTTCATAAGAGACCAATACTAGTTAAAACAGATGGAAAGTACAATCTTAAACAGATAGCAGTGGACAGAGTGGAAGCTGAAGATGGGCAATATGATGTCTTGTTCATTGGCACAGGTAAATTAAAGAAAGCAAGGAAGACAATTGATTTAACAGAGTTTGGGTTTTTTTACCTCCAGGATGAATGAAATTAAGTTGTATATAGTCCAAAAATAGAAAATTAATACAATATCCCTTTTTAATGATTATTCTTTGGATGGCTGTGCCACTCTTCAACATACAATGGTTAGTCATTCTAGATGTGTGCTTCACTGTGCTAATAACATTATAAAAAAACATATAAATATAAAGGAATCATGGAAAGACTAGGAAAAGAAACTTTAAAGCTTTTTCTTCTTCTTGAGGGGTGTCTTTCCAAACAAGAACCTTAAATTAAATTCCTGAACTACTGGTCTTATTTTTAAAACTTCAGAAAACAATCACGTATCTGTGCATAGTTCTGAGCTGAGACCTAGAGACCTGAGAGAAACAAAGCTGATATGATTTGCAAAAATACCCATTCAAACTGCTGGCTTTATTCCACAGTTTATTTTCCCCAATTCTGGAGACCACAAGTCTAGCTGATACCATTAAAAAGAAACTGGCAGCTTCCAGATTTGGGTTACAACACAGCTCAAGGAAGGAAGGAGGAAATACCCAAGTTTCATAAAAAGAAACTGTTAGAAGTTTTCTGCCAATTTTCCTTGTCTCTCTTTTGTGCTATTTTCATTAGATACAGAGAGTTTGTTTAAAGAAGATTTTAAAATATCTACCAAACAAATATAATTAAGGTAAAATATATCATAGATCTGCCTTAACTCTAAGGAACCAGAGATATTCATATTTTCCACCTGCATTTGTGATTGAGATATCATATCAAATACTCTTGTGCAGAAGTCAGCAAAGTTGAATCCAAAGCGACTTAAGTGTGTGTTTTAGAGCTGTGCTGGATGGTCACCCAACAACTGCTTGGTCTTCTGGAGATGTCTAGTCTCAGGTGAAAGAAATTCCAGCATAGAGATTTGGACTTTAAAATCTTTTGAACAAACCCTAAAACCGCTGCTCTGGCAAAGCTTTTTTTTTTTTTTTNCAGCAAGTTTGCTGACAACACCAAGCTGTGTGATGCGGTCGACATGCTGGAGGGAAGGGATGCCATCCAGAGGGACCTTGACAGGCTGGAGAGGTGGGCCCGTGCAAACTGCATGGAGTTCAACAAGGCCAAGTGCAAGGTCCTGCATGTGGGTCGGCGCAATCCCAAGCACAACTACAGGCTGGGTGGAGAATGGATGGAGAGCAGCCCTGAGGAGAAGGACTTGGAGGTGCTATTTGATACAAAACTCAACATGAGCCGGCAGTGTGTGCTGGCAGCCCAGAAAGCCAACCGTGTCCTGGGCTGCATCAGAAATAGTGTGGCCAGCAGGTTGATGGAGGTGATTCTGCCCCTCTACTCCGCTCTTGTGAGACCCCACCTGGAGTACTGCATCCAGCTCTGGAGTCCCCAGTACAGGAAAGGCGTGGAGCTGCTGGAGCAAGTCCAGAGGAGGGCCAGAAAGCTGATCTGAGGGCTGGAGCACCTCTCCTACAAGGACAGGCTGAGGGAGTTGGAGTTGCTCAGCCTGGAGAAGAGAAGGCTCCAGTGAGAGCCTTCCAATACCTACAAAGCGCACCTACAGGAAAGCTGGCGAGGGGCTGTTTCTTAGGGAGTGCAGTGACAGGACAAGGACTAATGGGTATAAACTAAAAGAGGGGAGATTTAGATTGGACATTAGAAAGAAATTCTTTCCTGTGAGGGTGGTGAGGCCCTGGCACAGGTTGCCCAGAGAAGCTGTGGAAGCCCCATCCCTGGAAGTGTTCAAGGTCATGTTGGATGGGACTTTGGGCAGCCTGGTCTAGTGTAGGGTATCCCGACCCACAACAGCAGGGTCCTATCAAAAAAATTCACTGCTTCTCTTGGCAATATAATGTTAGAAAGAGTTAATATTTTTTTTTTTTTAATCTGAGTTCAACACCTGCTGTGTAGCATAAGTAAACAGGGTCTTACAGCCCAGCAGAGGTTTCTGTAGGGTAGCAGTGCAGGTTAGAAACCTTCATCAAAGACAAAGTCTGAATGTCAGGACTAACTTTCACATGTCTGCCAGCAGGATTCGAAAAGGGACTAACTTATGAAAATCAGAGCTCAGAATGCAACTTCTTTTTACTGTTCCATCACAAAATGGATGCCTTTGATTACTCTTTGAGAAGTGGTGTATGACCCCAGTTTAATGGTTCCTCTTTATGTTTACCCCTTTGATGTCTTGCTGAACATTTTCCTCAGTGCTTGTCTGCTTAATATTTTCCCTGTAAATCAAAGGTGGCTGAAAGTAACAGAATAAAGGAAGTGATATTTGCCATTGTTGATGACAGATTTTCAGATTAAGAAAAGCAAGACTATTCCAATAATATTCAGCACAACAAAGCTGAAGTGGTGGAACACCAGGTGCTATTCATGTGGTTTAATTTCCTGCAAGAGTTGAAGTGACAGGGAAGCTGGTAAATCTGAACTCTAATGTGCCTTAGCCTTTTTGAATGTTAAGTTTGTTGGGTGTTTTGGTTCACCTTCCTTTGATTAACACTTTTCACTCAACAGCATCTCAGTGTTTCCCTAAAGGAGAATGAGAACTGTGAACAATGAACCCCTTAATGTTTTTGTACTCCTGCCTGGAGAAGTGTATCCGCTGCCAGCAATTAAGGATAGTTAGAAGTTTTCTCACTAGTGTAAACATTCAGATCCTATAATTAAAGCTACTTTATACTCCCTTGCCTTGATGGACTCAGATCCTGCCTACTCTCATTTCTTTTTGTCAAATATGGTCACACTCTTTGATCCTTTTGCAGCTCACCAAGGCCTTATGATCCAGAGCTTGAAAAATGCAAGTCAATTAGTCATATAACACAGGGATGTTGCAGCTGACTCTTATTTGCTAGGGACAAATTGTCATATGTGTTTATTTTCTAAGAGTAAAGAGCTATCTGTAAGTATTTATAAATTTCTATCCATTATCAGTTTCAAGAAGTCATTAAATGTATTTGAAGGCCATATAAATGTTTCCACCAATTATAACCTTTACTTTTGTTTTTTTCTTTCTAAATTTGTTCCCAGATAATGGAATTGTGCTGAAAGTCATTACAATTTACAATCAAGAGACAGAATCAATGGAAGAAGTGATTCTTGAAGAGCTGCAAGTATTCAAGGTGAACTGTGCTGCATATGAAGCACATATGCAAGTCTTAAATTTTCTGCGGAATTAAAATGTCTAAAAAATCTGAGGATAGATAAATATATAATAGTTGCGTGCCAGACATTTTCTAATGATCTAGTTATTTTATGGCAGGAAATCCTCATTTTCAACTGGAGATTTTCTGAGTTGGAGTTATAGTCCAAGAACTGAAATGTATTGCAGCAAACCAGGACTACTGTCTTTCTGTTTATATGATTGGAGGTTGTAGTGTGACTTTTAATCAGAAACTTACTGCATTTTACTTAGTTTTCCCTGATAACCAATTAAGTTTTTAAAAGAGTATAACTACATGCACCAAAATATACCTACTACAAACTTGGAAGCTTAAATGAGGTTCAGATAAGAAAACTCCATTCCTCCGAAAGAGTGACTCAGTTAATCTGTCTTTACAGTGGGAAAACCAGAGTCCTAGTCAGGCAGAACTCCATTCTGTTTAAGAACAACCAATGAATAAAGCTCAGTATTTGGTATGTGGCAAAACTAATATGATGAAATTCTCTTAGTGAGTATTCGCATCGTGTCATGTTAGCCACAAAAAGTTGGAGGCTAACCTACTTGCATCCATAGGGAAAATCTAACATCCAGATTTAGATATTTAAATCTGGTACCTGCATTTAAGCAATTTAAGACTACTGACTTCTTGTCTGGAGGGAGAAAATCACAGAAATTGCCCCTCTTGATAAAGCTGGTTTTCAATAGACCTCTTAGAGGATTCGTCTTGCCATTGTTCCAGGAAATCTGAGCAGAGGGCAGAAAGGACAATGGTAAAAGAAGGAATTTGTGCTATTTTTATCTTATCTTCAATGAATGTTTTGTTATAAAGAACACTCCACTTATCACCCTCAAGTAGGACAAGAGAGTTTCAGTGGTGGCAAGAGCTAATGTCATGTTTGACAGGGAAATTGTAGTGTTCCTGTGGCTCTGATAATCCTGAATTAAGTGTTGGCTCGTTGTTTTTAAATAAACTCTTTCAAAGCAATACTTCTGAAAGTCACAATTTCCTCACATCTTTCTGTAGTGTCAGAACTTAAAGAAAGTGAGAGTATTTAGCAAAGATGAACATAATGAGTAAACGTCAACACTAATTTACCTAATTTATTGTCATAGCAAAAAGTATTCTTTTTTTCTAAGCAAGGAAATATTTCCTATTTTCTAGGTGCCAGTTCCTATTATTTCTATGGAAATCTCTTCAAAAAGGGTAAGTATTTGACAAGTTTGAAATGTGAAGATTGTGATTCAAATGTGACGAAGATATAAACTATATAAATAGGTACATAGATAGATGGATGTACATAATCTGTAATGAGATCTCTAACATAATCTTATGGTTATATGCACTGTTCCTTTATGAAGTATTTATGTTTTTCAATTCTAATGTTAAATCTCCTTAGTTCACACTATCATTCATATCAAAGCAAGTGAAAACCAATCTGTTGCATGAGTTACTGGCATAATAATCACAGTAGGGATTAGCTTGGTGGATATGGCAACTCACAGAAAAGTTCCTTGCTGATAAATGCAGACAGACTTCAGCCCCGTGGGGATATCAGTGCTGAAAGAGCCCTGCTGGCTCTCCCACGTATTCGGTTGCCCATGAAAGGCAGGACGGTTCGGATCTGACTCCTTTTGAGTTTCTGCTGGTTTCTGGTAATATAAACACCCAATTTATTACTCTCATAGGTAGATTCTCATCTGTACCATATCATAGATATCCATACCATATCATCATATCGTCTCAGGATGGAGCCATTATAAACATCCTAGGATAGCTATATCTTAATAGACCTTAGATATCCAATGCAATATAAGTGCACATAAACATAGTGGAACACAAGTAACAAAGAATGAAAATTGCATTGCTAGGAGATATGAGTGTGCTCCAAAAGATCATTTTAGTCTTGGTGTCCAGTCAATCTGCATTCTTTCTGTAGGTAACGTAGAAAGACAAACTGCTCTGATGGTGATTCAGAGAAGGATCTTAGGTGTAAGTATTCTGAATTATTTCCTGGATCAATCTAATTTTCTTTCCATGTGAAAAGCAGTTCTGGACTGCCTAACACAGTACCTAAATGATTATTTGGAGAAAGACTTCAGTATCCTTTCAGGTATTTGCCTTACCTTTAGCTCTCAGTGAAATATCATGGTAAACGCATTGTATTGGAAGAGTAAAAAGTGAAGTAGTCTTCTTCCATTACATCTAGCTCCCAGGAGAGCTGCTAACTCTACTAATTCAAAAAATATCTTGAAAATCTGGAGGGATCTGGAAAAAAGCTGCCAAAGCAATTTAGAGGTCAAATAATAGGCATTCTTGTGAGACATAAAAGTAACTTACCTTTTTCAAGATATCAAAGAAAAGAGTAAGAGACAGCAGCATACCCAGATATAAATTTTTACTCAACAAAGTGAATTCCTAGTTTATGTGTATAGAGGTTCTTGAACACTGATGGTAAAGCAATATCAAGATTAAATAACCAAGTTCAGCTTGTTGAATGAAGATAATCTTGAAATAGGATGCAATTTTCTGGTACTGAGGACAATTAAATGTTGCAATACATGTTAGAGACGGGGTTTTCACCAAATCATTTTGTCTTTTGAAAATCAGAAGTCTAACTTAGTTGAGTTTATGTGAAAAAAGTTATGTACCTTCTTTGCTTGAGCATTTTGTCTGGTCTCTTTTGGCTTTGGAGTTGTGAACCTGTGGAGACCTCCTTGCTAGCTTTCTTTCAGTATCCTTATAACACTAACCAGTCTTCACTAAGTCATCAGTACAATAAAATGTCATGTTTCAGGGCTGAGCTAGTTATCTGCAAAGGCTGCGAAGGAATGTTCTTCTTTGATGTTCAGTTTGCTAGATATCGGATGCTTTCTGCCCTCCTCTGATGAACCAAGACTTAGAGTAGCCTTTACGCTGGCTAAAAGATGAAAGAGAAAATCCCGTCTCGTATGTCTCATTGAGCATTGCTTATGTTTTCTGGGAGAATCACACTGCAGTCTCTGCAGACAAGAAAGAATTCCCCTCAAACAAGGATCCTAGATTTCTTTTTTATTCCAGTTGGCAGATTGAGCTCCTGCTACTATTATCTGGTTTACCTCAGATGAGAAAGTCTTCAAACATTACTGTTACCAGCTTCTCCTAGTTTTAAATGTCATATTTTGCAATAGGCAAACCAGACTAAATGAACCGCTGGCATTTTCCAGCTTTAAGAATTTTAAAATATAAAATTTTGAAAGCTTGGTCTAAAAGTGGGAATTATGGACTAAGTTTGGCCATTAGGATAAGCACAGCTGAAGTGTTCATTAGGAATCCTTTTTCTAACTGGCAAAACCATGGAAGTGAAAAGTGTATAAGCAGTTTCTATTGCAGTGCACACTGCCTATTTCTGTGTTCACTCCATTTGGATTCACTAGCAACTAGATCTTTTCTCAAATCCCTCTAAATTCGATCTATTCTCTTCTGAATTTATTACGCTAGCAACTCGTGAATCAGTCTGATCACCTCGATTTGAAAAGGACATTTATGTGAACTCAGAAGATTCAAACAGTCTTAGTACTAATGGTGAAAAAAACCCCAAACCCCTACAAATAAATATTAAAGAAGTAGATTGTGACCATTTAATTTGTAAGGAAAGACTGTGAAGTACCAGTAAACATAAGCTATCTCCTGTGCATTGGGGGATAACACAAATCATAGTGCATGTGTATATGTGAGCATACTGTAAGTAGCCAAATCAAGAGTTAAATTTACTTGCTAATTCCCATTTTAAGACTGAGGTTACTTATAACTTTTGCAAATTTGAATTTCTTTGTTTAAAGCCTTTCATATCAAAGTTTTATTTTGCAATCAGTTAGGTGACAAAGAAGTGTAAAGAGAGAGGCATTGGAAAATATCTTGAAGAAGAAAAAGAAACTTAAACCCCTGCCTATTCAAACACAGAGCTTACAAAGCTTACACTTCAGAAGTGAGGAAACGCCAAAATAAACTTGTTCAGTTTACCTTCTTTCTGTCTGTCCTCATGCAAGAGAGTTTAGTCTGTAATCAGATATTTTCCTACAGTGTAACTCTGCCTCCCTCAGGGCACCGGCTGCACGCACAACGAGCAAGCAACGCTAAAGTTAACATTTTTTTAACAACTCCATTGATAACGGAAATTTTCATGGAAGTTTTAGTTTAATTGTAGATGGTGCATTTTTTTTCCAGCAACAGCTCTACGTCGGATCTGAGTCAGCCATAGTGCAAGTGAAGTTCCACCAGTGTGACATGTACGGCACCGCTTGTGCGGACTGCTGCCTTGCTCGAGATCCGTACTGCGCTTGGGATGGGATCTCCTGTTCCCGATACTATCCCACAGGAATGCAGGCAAAGAGGTCAGAACTGCTGCTTTCTGTGATATCCTTTTTGCAAAATAGCTACTCCTACAGAGTTCCTACTGTGACACAAAGTACTTCGTATCTTCCACTCTGTAAAAATAACCGAGCAGTAAGAAGATATGTTAGCTGCTCTTTTATTAGCACAAACATAGGGGATTGAAAAGCACCTAAATTAGCAGGATGGCATAAACTGCAGCACCAGGAATATTTTTACGAATGAAGCAAAGTCACTTAGTAATTTTTTGTTGTAAATTTTTAACAAACCTCAACTTCTTTATACATTTTTTGGTGTGTAGAGGAAAGATTCTTTACAACATCAAAAACCTATTTTAGTAGTAGTATTATACAGCAAATATATTGCACTGCAATAACATACACAACAAAACTTTAAAAAAATTAAAAAAAACAAAAACAACACAACAAAACAAAACAAAACAAAAAAAAAATCAACAAAGCAGACTCTGTTGTTGTAGTCAAATACTTTTACTAGCCAAAATGAAACCATAGTATCTCCAAAAGCTAAGGTTAGGCTTAGGCTTTCTCCAGTGAATTTATAAAGATAAATTACTCTGGAGACCAGTTCAAAGCATGACCCTGATTTGGGTGCTTTAATTCTTCCCTTTGGGAGACTTCTTTCCACCATCATTCACTTATTCATAGTTCTTTGCCTTCACTCTTCTGTGCAGTAATTTCCCATATACTAGTCCTGTTCCCTTCCCTCTCAAAACCAGGTCCTCCAATTCAGCTACACAGATACTTGATCAAGCATGTGGAACATGTATATTTTAATCCAGACCTTTTCACAAGGTTTTGAGACAGCTTTGCCACTAGAGAGAGTAATTTCTAGCCTTAGTCAGAAAAACTTTGGTAATGTGTAATTCAAATCCTTTCTATGGCTTTTTCACAATTACCGTTTCTGCAAACATATGTTTGTATATGTCAGATCTATACGGACTGCAAGGATTAGAATTATCTGAGTAACTTCTGGAGATTGTTTGTAAAAATCAGAGGAGATGGTTCAGTCAAAAGCAAGTCACAGTATCCCAAACTGATTATTGTTTCTCAAGGAAAAACAACAGGAGTTTGGGTTTTGTTTATTTGTTTGTTTTGTTGTTGTCAATTATTTCTTGTCCTGTACACCTTATCTTTTCATGGACCCCGATGCACTCAAACAAGTACACTGCTGTCTAGAGTCAGGCAAAACAGACATTCCTCTGGATTTTTTTCTAAAAGATAATAAACAGAGAAAGCATTGGATAACACATTTTGGGTAGAGCACATTAAAATGTAAAATGAGAAATATGACCAATGACTCAGCATAATTAAGAATCTTTTAGACTTATTAAACTAGCACCTAGGTTAAACCCACACCACTTTTATGAGCAGGATTGCATAGTCTTCTCAGGCCTCTTGCAAGAGACCTGTGGGAGGAAGTGGGCTCTGGTTGTCTGTTCAGTATGAAAAGAGTCTGGCTAAAATTTTCAGGCCTCAGATTAAGAAAGATGAGCAGCTATATACTGAGCCAGGAAGATTAATTTCCTATGGTATAAGTAGAAATTGGATTACTGTAATTATAAAGCATATGGGTTACTTATCTAATGACGTAAAAGACATTTGGGGAAGGAGGGGGCATTTAAAAAATTTCGCAGCAGCCTGCTAGGACTGTATCAGCATTTACGTTGTTCTGCAGGCTACTTATTGTCTAAGAAAAGATAAGAGAAACTCACTCCATCCTGAACTCTGTTATACATTTTTAGCATATTTCTCACCTAAGACAATTTCCAGAGTAGCAGCCCTTAAGTCCCCTGACACACGCATTTATCCAGGGCTGAGTGATATGGGCAGCACCCCAGGCACCTTCCTGTGCCTTAACTCCCGAACATTCAGCAGGTCAGTCTCTAAAAGAAGAAAATACTGCTGTTATCAGCCTCCTTCTCTTAAGATAAACACTGCAGCAGTGGAGAAGGGATTTGCACTCAATTGAATGTTCTTGAAGTCTGCAAAACTTGTTTTACATTTAAGAGTTTGGGGAACAGCCAGCAAGAACTAATAATGTTGAGCGGGATGGATGGCATTTCCTTTGTTCACTTCAGCTCGTAGCTGAAGCGCAGAGCATTTTAAACTTATGAGCTTAGACTAGCTGTGTGGTACATGGAGAGGCAGGGAGAGCTACTCAGGACGTGTGTATAGAAGTTGTATTAAGTTGCCTCCTGCTGGGTACCAGGTGGAGAGCACTGATGGAAAAGGCAGGTCGCAGTAGGCAACGTGGATTTTTCTGATGTCAAGTGACCCTAAGCAGCCCATAACCCTGCCATGGCTGCCCTGGGCTCAAGGTACAAGCAACACTACATCCCAGAGCATACAGGTCTTGATTTGACTTTGTCTCAGGGCTCCAGATTTCTGCTCAAGCTGTACAGGGTGATACAATTAACGTGATTACAAGGGCCGTTGGAGAGCACTTGTTCTCCCCTGTTCCTGGCAGCCGTCACTTCATCAGGACTTGTGGAGATGTGCCTTACTTTACAGGACATTTGAGCTGCCTCTAATACCTCCACTACCTGCTCAAATGTGGCCCTCATACAGTACACTTAGGTGGGCTTTTGACTTGTAAAAGCAGCCCTGCTAATGTAGTCAGAGCAGCGCTCAGAGCACTCTTTTTAATTCCAGTCCTGCTGGTGAAGAGTTGAACCAAAGCAGGAATGTACAATGTGTCCTCCCCACTTTGATTCAAATGCTCTCTGCTTTAGATCCTAAAGCCTCTAAGGTATGACAAGTGTTTAGAGAAACATGAAATAGAAAAAGCTATAAACTAAGACATGTACAGGATATAGAGAGAACTGCAGCATAAACACAAAAACCCCTCTGCTTGACAGCTGGCACTAATTTCTTGAATTGTGGCAGCCTGTAATATAACTCCTTGTAAATCCATAGCCTGGGTAATTAATTAGATACAGGATTCAATTAAGGACAAATAAAAACTGCACCCAAAGTCTCAGACGCTGATGCTGACAGTGCAGCACACTACAATGTCATGGTAGTTACAGGTGTACAGCTCCTACATACTGCAGATACTTAAGATGCCAGAAGGAAATTATATTGCATTCAACTTCCACGAAGTGTGCTTGAGAAAGCAGAGAGATCCAGAACTTAAATAAATACTTCAGTTCACTATTACCTCTGCAATCTGGTTTAGACAGGTTCCATTTATGTCTAAACAAGCACTAAATTCTACAAGTGAGATTCTTTGCTGTGCCAGGTCACCGTGCAGGCTGAAAAAAGGCTGAAGTAATTTTAAAACATCTTTCAGCTTGGGTAGGTCTGTGATTCCTGTGATTCCTTAGCTAATTTAAGAAGCTGATAGTCACCCTCCTGACTCCTCTCCCTCTCTGGCCTCTCTCTCCACCAGCATCCACACTGGCAGGGGAGCGAGTAAGCAGCTGCTTTTGCCTTGCTGCTGAATCCCAGTGCTAATCCAAATGTCACACTGTTGTAACATCTGGTTTGGCAGCCTCAAATTCAGTCTAACGATTCACATAGCAAACTGCAATGATGCCTTTTCTCCCTGTGCCATTTTGCCTTTGCTTCATCTATGCCTGGAAAATAATAAAGAAACATGAAGATGATGGTGGTGATGATGACGATGACTCTATTGCTTTCTGCTGGCAGATGACTTTTACTGAGTTCCTGAAAGCACAGAGTTAGAGACTGAAATCTAAATTCATGAAGTTATAGATTGCAAATGCCACTTCCATATATCTAGTATATTTGCTAGTCACTGAAAATTGTTCCTTATCGTAGTTTATCTCAGGAATTGTCTGGCACTCTATTATTCATGGAATTCTGAATGAAATTATTACTAAGAAAAAATCACAAATGCCAGGCTTATGTCAGTATTTATGAAATAAGTTTATCTCCCAGCATCTCCCTCTTTTTCAGCACCTCTCCCCATTTTTTCCTTCCCTTCAAAAAGGTAGTGAGAGAAGGCACTAGTAAATGTATCTTCCCCAGCCTTCACACTCAAAAGAGTAACATTTCATCAAACAAATATTTCACTTTCTTGTATGGTTCTAACAACTGGAGAAACACCCTATCTTACAGGACTAGGACTTTTTAGCTCTACAATGATCTTCAGGGACTGAAGAGTAAATAGTATATGCCTGCTAACTGTTCTGTTCCTGCTAGTTTGGGGCTGCTGGGCCTTGTTTTCTTGTTTCATTTTTTTTCAAGGCTAATGTCTATAGCATTTATGTTTATTTGTGCAAAAGAATGACTCTTCTGAATGATGCACAGATATGCAAAGCTGGTGGCAGCATTATTCAGCACTGACACTTTGCAGAGTTATCAGTAAGCATGGCTGCAGCGTCTGTACATTGCAATGAGAACTCCCAAGGCATGACAAAGCCCTGTTGCTATCTCAGAATCTCAGTTGTGTTTAATAATATGCATGTATTTTTAGCGCTTCTGCCTAAAAGGCCCAGTGTGGTCCCCACTGAGTTCGTAGATTCCCCTGAAACAACAATGTCAAGACATTGGTTCTGCCCTGAATATCAGCAAAGCTTAAAGCAGTCCTCTTGGTCCACCAGCATCACTGGATCAGAAGTTCATATGGGTGACAGAGCTCAGAAAATAATCACTGTCTACTGCCACTTGAGAAATACAATGAGTAACATCCATGGGCAAGATCTTTAGATACTGTATATTTACATAGTTTCAGTAAATTCAATCTGTGCCAGATGAAAATTCTCCCTTTTGTGTTCACATAGCACTGGAGAAAACATTATTTAAGTAGTAAATGCAAAGAACAATTAAAACTGCTATGCTTTGCTTGTTTCTATCATGTGTGATTAAACTGTACACATACCTGCTCTGTAAGATTTGCTGCATTGCATATTTTTGTTAATCTGATATATATGACATTGGTAATGCCGTGTAGAATTACTCTTTATGCAAATATAGGAAAGTTATCATTAGTAACTGAATTCCACGTTGTCAGAAATACTGCATCTGGCAAGATATGACATTCCAATAGGGTCTTTGACTTTCCTAGTAAGTAATCTTAATTTTATTTATCAGGACACTCGAAGAAAAAAAATGACATATAAAAGCACAATTCTTCTGGGAATGCACCATACAATTATGGTTTTCATTATTTTTCTGTAAATGTATATAAAATCTTAGTCCAAAACTCACAACATCTTTTATCTCAAAAGCAATTGCATTATTTCCAAGTCATAGCGAGGGCCCCCAGGTTCTGACCACAGTTCTACCGTTACCTCACTTTCTCTGCATTGGGAAGTCATGAGTGTGTCTGTTTCCCTACCGAGAAAAATGAGCCTAACAACTGTCTACTGCATCGATGTAATAAAATAAAGTATTTGTGCTGTGTTTTGAGATTTCCAAGTGAAAAAAGAACATGAGAATGAAGGATAAAAGAACTACCATTCACATACAAGCCACACTGTTCTAAACTAAACAAAGGAAAAATTCCTTGGTTTCCAAAGAGGGAGAACCCAAAGACAGGCTAAAGGTCCCTTTGAGTCTTCCTGGCACTGAATGTTGTCCAGTTGGTTCAGAGGATCTTCTTTTAGTATTTATAACATCAGTGTAGTTATGTATAAGCAGGACACGTAGTTGTGCTTCTTCCCCAGACGACTCTGTTTCTTTTTTCAGATGTGATTCTCAATAGGCTGAGCAGAGAGACAATGACGATGCATAAATGAGTATTTCTCGAACAATACTGAATTTTTAGGAATCAAGATTTTACTCCTTATGTTTATAATGAATGCTACTTTAGCATAGAACCAACAGTCTGTAAGCTAAATATGTTATCTCAAACAATTCCATTTTTTTCCCCTCCAGACGTTTCCGCAGACAAGATGTTCGACATGGAAATGCAGCGCAGCAGTGCTTTGGCCAGCAGTTCATTGGTAATCTACTCACACATTTACAAATTACTAGCAAAGGCCTGGAGCAGAGAACATAGACTTGCTAAGAGTATAAGCCAGACCATGATCTCACTTGAGGTTTTTTTCTGACATATTCCTATAAGAGTCATAGGGACGAGCCCATGTCATTCAGGTCTAAGAATGACTTCATTTCGATGGCAGGTCAGGTTCATCCATAGCATTCATGTAGTTCTGCAGCCCTGTCAATCAGACTAGGGATGTGTCTGATGTGTCTCAAGGGCTTCCAACAGAAAGTGGGAAGATGGGGCAGGGATAGGAAACATCAGGGTTGCATCCTGAAATGAATATGAAATACTGCCAGGGCACTCAGCCAGAACTGGGAATTGAAGGAGGTCCTGCCAGACATGGGCAATGTCATGTCAGAACACAAATCTGTATTTATGATCATTATCAAGATTTATCCTAAAAAAAAGATTACTGTGCCCAGTGCTGTTTTCTGAACCTTGGAAAGCGATGATTTCAAACACTGATATTGGGAATGTCAAAACAGACAGAAACAGTTGCCTGGACATCCTAAATATATTTTGTAGGATAACACCCAATACATTTATACAAGAAAATAAACACAAACCAAACCTATAAAAGGTTCTTTCAGATAGATAGCCAGAGAAAGACATTTTAGATATTAAATATTAGATAGATATTTATATAATAAAATTAGCATCCTTGGGCCAAAACTATACATTCATTTTACATGTGTATAACATGGATATGTATAATATTGGCTAGTGTATTTACAGTTTTTAAGAGTTTCATTCTCCTAAAGGTTATGTACTCTCATTATTATCCCTAAAATATTTAATTATTTATTATATTTAATCTTGTACAGAATCCTTCTGTTTCACTGACTAAAGATGAAATAGATGAACTACCCATACGAACCAGGCCCAAGCAATTAGCAGTGTGAAAGGCTGAGATCTGTTTCTCTGTGTATAATCTTAGCTGAATCATGGCACAGTTTGATCCATTTATCTTATGGCCAGATCCTGTGAGAGTCTGAGAGGATGGGAAAATTCACTTAGCCCATCAGACCTTCACCAGATACTATTTTTCAGTCACTGCCTGATTTGATCTGATTTAAACTTCACTCTTGAAAGTAAATATACCTTGAATATGGAATATAACAAGTATTGGCAGTAACACATATTTTTAAACGATTTATTTTCCTTTCAGGTGAAGTCCTGGAGAAGACTGAGGAGCGACTTGTTTACGGAATAGAGTATAACAGCACCCTTCTGGAGTGCACCCCTCGGACCTTACAAGCAAAAGTAATCTGGTTTGTCCAGCGAGCACATGAAACTAAGAAGGAAGAGGTAATTATTCTTATAGCCTAGCCAGTGGTTAGTAATATTATGTCTTTGCTGAAAGGCCTGTCATCAGTTGCTGAACTGTACATGGGTGTAAGGGGAAATCATTATGTTCATCTGCTCTCTTGAATTAATAGACCTGAGAATTTCATTCAGTGTCTGCATTCAGCATCTTGAACCCAGATGTTAGAAATATAGTGAAACTTGATTTAAGATCTCAAACTAAAATAAAATCCACCACTTCTTTTGGTATCTTACCACAGAGGTGAATTGTGTACATATTATTCCCAATGTTAGTCTAGCTTAACATCTATTAATTCTTGCTGCCTCACCCATTACATTACAGAACCTTCTGAAAGTGGGTATTGGTGGATCGTCTGCCTCTTTTACGTGTATTTCCCTGTTATGACAGTGCTTCATAAGTGTTCTATTTATTCCTTGTTACCTCTCTGATACACATCAGTGTAGTTATCCCCACTCAGTATGTAGAAGGACATAGGGATAAAAGCCTCAGACCATCAAAGCCCAGCAGCTAGGCCCTACTGCGAACATGAGACACCAGCTTGGCCATAGATATCTACAGATACCTTGAGTGGGACTCATCTGACAATAAATGTGGGCATTTATAATAAAGAGATCTACTCAGGAGCTGTTTGATGTAGGCTGCCTTTGAAGTCAGATTAGATGGTGTTGCAGTTATAGCGGTATCACCTCATGCTCAGCTAGACACCTTCATCTGGTCAAGTAAAAAAGGACTAGTAAACCACTGAATATGAAATTAACCAAGGATGCCACACACTGCTTTAAATATCTAAAATCAAGGAAGATGACTGCCGTCCCCACTTCAGGCACATTTTTGCCTGAAGTTTTGTCCAAGTCCCAAATCTCTGCATGGGTTTTCACACTTGGTATTTCCTCATGTATTAGCTGGAAGATTCTTATCTATGAATTACTCTTACAGTAGAACTACTAATCAGGTTTTTACAAAAGGTAGTGAACCATGAGAGCAGAAGGATGTCCTGTTATATACACATCCCATTAGACCCGGTAGCTCTGATACTGGACACTAGTATCCAACTGGAGTGTCAGTTCGTACATTATACTACTAGTATTAATTTGCTTTAATATTTCCCCCTGAAAGTTACTCCATTTTTTTTGTGAATAAATATATACTCATTAGAAAAATACAAATAAAAGCAGAGAGAAATAGAATCATAGAGTGATAGAATGGGTTGGACCTTTAAAGGTCACCTAGTCCAATCCCTCTGCCATGGGCATGGACATCTTTCACTAGATCAAGCTGCTCAAAGCCCTGTCTAACCTGATCTTGAACACCTTCTGATGGGGCAACAACAATCTCTCTGAACAACCTGTTTCAGTGTTTCACCATCCTCATGGAAAAAGATTATTCTTTATGTCCAATGTAAATCTGCCCTCTTTCAGTTTAAAATCATTACTCCTGGTATCACTACAGGCCCTGGTAAAAAAAAATAAAAATATCTCCATATCTTTTTTATAAGCACCCTTTATATACTGAAAGGTTGCTATAAAGTCTCACTGGAGCCTTCTCTTCTCCAGGCTAAACAACCACAAGTCAGTCTTTCTTCATAGAAGAGGTGCTCCAGCCCTGTGGCCGTTTTTGTGGTCCTGTTCTATCAGCTCCATGTCTTCTCTGTACTGGGGACCCCAGAACTGGACACAGCACTCCAGCTGGGGTCTCACCAGCGCAGAGTAGAGAGGGAGAATCACCTCCCTCAACCTGCTCGTCATGCTTCGTGTGATGCTGCCCAGTGTACAGTTGGCTTTCTGGGCTGCTAGTGCACATCGCCAGATTTTGTGCAGCTTTAGGTCCACCAATATCTGAGCCCTTCTCTGCAGGGCTGCTCTCAGTCTATTCATCATCCGGTATGTCTGCTGTATTCAGCACTTACTGTTAAATAGAAAGATGGGGATTCCATTCTCCTGGGCACTTCTGCTGGCTGGGTTAGACAGCTCTGTGCTCCCTGCTTGCTAGCATCTGCAAAGGCCTCAAAGTTGATAACCTAGCTCTCAGAAGCTGTAGGGGGAACTCAGACACCAAACTCAGAACTGAGCCTTTAAGGTTGCAGTTGTTCTGCAGTTATACAGATACATGAGTGTCGCCTCAGACACTTAATTCATCAATGTGTAAAAGAATCACAGGGACACTCACTGCAGGTCAGCTGGCAAGACCCCACTTGTTTTCCATCCAGTAGTTTATTTGCATGTTTCAACCTTATTTCCCTCCATGATTTAGCCACAAGTGACAAACCCATGCTGGGAAAACAGAAAAATATCTGCTCCACTAAGTGTTCTTCCATGCTTACCAGATTCCCTAAACCGCTTTCCTTTCACAGCTCAATTCTCCTTTATTTCAAGTAAATATTTTTGTTACTTAAAAACTCTGAATCAAAGGATCATAAATCTCTAATCTTCCTCTCAAAATTTAATAGCACATTAATCAAAGTACGATTTAGAAGTAATTGCACTGATTTAATGTAATAGTAAAGGCCCGTGCACTATAACTGCATCAATTTGTTTTTCAGGTGAAGACAGATGATAGAATAATCAAAATGGACCTTGGTCTCTTGTTTCTGAAGCTGCATCGGCTGGATGCAGGGACGTATTTTTGTCAGACGGTGGAACACAGCATTATTCACACTGTCAGGAAAATCACTCTGGAAATAGTCGAGGAAGAACGTGTAGATGAGATGTTCAATAAAGACTATGAGGAGGAGATACCTCACAAAATGCCATGCCCAATGCAGAGCAGTATACCTCAGGCATCAAAGCCCTGGTACAAAGAGTTTCTTCAACTAATAGGTTATAGCAACTTCCAGAGGGTGGAAGAATACTGTGAAAAAGTGTGGTGTACAGATAAGAAGAGAAAAAAGCTCAAAATGTCTCCATCTAAGTGGAAATACGCCCACCCTCAGGAGAAGAAGCCAAGGATCAGGCCAGAGCATTACCGGTTGCCCAGGAACATAGCTGACTCTTGATGGACAAAATCCATCCACTGTTTCTGGGAGAAACTTATTTGGACTTAAGTAAGAAGGAGAAATCAGTCTTGGTTTTAGTAAATGACACAGGTTTATATATATAAAATATTGGGACTGAAAATATAAATGCGATGGTAAGTTATACTGTACACTCATGATGACTGTTTAGAAGCATTTTAAACAAAATCTTCTTAACTATCCGATTCTAAGTAGGTCGATGCAATCAGAGTTTTGCATTAGGGAGGACGTGACAATCTTCAGACTCTGAGTGCTTGAATCAGTTTCCTGTGTGGACCGTGCTCGCGCTGTATATTGTTGCACATGATGGCGTATTTAACAGATTCAAATAGCTAAGCATTCACAAGTGGGTGGGAAATGTAACACGTCTTGTCTTAGTTTCACTGATTCCTCATGCTTCTGAAAGCGACACGTCTGAAGATCTTTCCTGTTGATTGTGACCTGTCTATCACTGAGAATAATGAGTTGTGTTAATACGGTGTACTGCTATTTCTGAAGATAACGAAGGGAAATCCTGTTTACTTCCCACCATTTTTTGTCTTATCAGTCATTTATGAAGTGCAACGTGCTCTCACAGCTAAATAATATTGCCTGGTATCTTGATGTAAGTCAAATGCATGCTGAGAACACAAACAGAACTAAATTCTTCAACTTATCTATATAAAAAGTTGGAATAACGGTTTAGGTAAAAAACGAGCCTATCTTGTCTTTAGTAACGGGCATTGCCTTAGTAATGACATGAGTTAAGGGAGTGCCCTCTTGTGGCAAAACAAAGCAAAAGCCGATATTATCATCTATTTTCTGAAGAAATGTGTGTAGCGAAGAAGTATTACCCAGATCCACGGCTGGTTTGTTTTCAGCACACACTTCTAGCCTCCGTGTGCTAAATCCACAGATTTAGAAGGCAGTGTTGGAAGTCATTTATACTGGAAAGACAGAATTTAAAGTAAGTACTGTTAAATGTTGTTAATGTGCTTTTGGGGTAAAATGCGGTCGTAAAAAGTTAGGATTTAGATTAAAAACAAGAACAACATTATGAAGCTGTGTTTCTATACTTTCAGGGTCTTCTCCCCGTAGATCTTTTTCTGATATGTGATACCTGGTGAAAAGGGCTGCTTTGCTGCTCTTGTGTTACCAGGAGAGATAGAAGAACTAAGCCACTTACAGTCTAGGTCTTTCAGGAGTTACATAAAAAAAATTAAATAATTCTTTAAGTACAAGAAACTAGATGCAGAAAAAACAGAAAAACTAGCTTTTCCCTACTTGAGAAATCTGATATTACAATATGAATTGGATTTCTTTTTAATTGGAAATTAAAAAAAAAAAAAAGTAGTTATAAATACAAACGAGTCACAAATGAGTTAACTCTTCAAACGAGAACATGATGACAATAGGGAAAATAGCCAACCTAATACAGATTTTGATGCCACCAAGAAAATACACAAAGGATTCACCCGCTGCAAAGAGGTTCATGTGCAGCTTCAACTTCTAACAGAAGTCAGTCTTAGTGGGAATTAACAGCCTGGATACCAGAGATCTGCTAGGTTTGCTGTGTTAACAAACGCAGCAATCAATGCTAACCCAGTGCTTTCCAAACAGGCTGCGTGTGAGAGGATCTCGTGGTTGCTGGCAGGGTCAGTGAGCTTTGCTGTGCTCCTCTGGGCACAGAGACTGTCCTGGTGTTTGAAAAGAACCCATGGGCACACTGTCAGCAACTGGAGTATGAAGAAAACCGGGTTTCACCTTGTGCTGGTATAACAGCAGATAAATCTTTCCATCAGCCAGTTGTGTTAAGGTAATCAATTGTCTGAGGGTTTGCACTTTGTTTAGCTAGAATGCTTGCCTAAGAGATGGGACCAGACGTTGTGTGCAGCCTTGCATAAATTCACAGCCACTAACTTTATCTGATACAGGAGACTGGATAAATTCGCTTTTCCATGACAGTTTAATGGAATGCAGTTGCAGTTAGGATGCTCTGCTTGTTTGCAGTTATGTGGAAAGCGCTAGCACTGAAGGCTGTGGAAGACAGGGCATACACAGTACAAGCACCCCTGATTTATACTTAATCCCCTGTACAATCCTCGCTGGCATCCTTGATGGAAAACTGTTAAAACGCTACTGAAGTTCTTTTCTGATTAATTACAGAGTCCACTTCTTTTCGACAGTAATGCGAGTGATATTTTATTTTTTCTGATTCATTTGCTAGTATCTAGTACCAAATGTACTATTAATGGACTATTTGAAAGAAATAACATCCCAGCCTGGAGGAACAAATATAACTTTGTGTCTCATTCTCTGAGATTTCAGGTGGAAATCATGTGATATGCAAATCAGGATTCCTGATTTAATGCAAGACTGTGTATTTTTAGCTCCCCACTCCTTTAATGGTTAAAGTGGAGAATTGCATTACACTTTTATCTACCTTTTAACTCACACCTTGCTACTTTCATGGTTGCAATGCCTGTGAGAATTCAGAACTGCAAGGTCTTGTTCAAAGAGTGCTCTTTGGAAGTGACATCTATGGAAGAAGAGAAAGAATGACAATGTATTTTGGAAGGATACGCACAAATGTGCTTGTACACAGACAATGTCATTTAAAATGCTTCTTTGTATATTTGGGGGGCATTGTCTGCTTCTTTTCATTATGAGTTTGATGTATTTTGTATGTGCATGAAGTGGTCAAATTATAAATATAATTAAGAACCATATTTGGCTGGAATAATCTGTATTATTTCTCATAATTTATTTCCACCTATGATTATGCGCAGATCACTAGTCACATACTGTTATTTACAGATGCCCCTCACCGTGTATTTTATGAGCAATCTCAGATCAGGACAGAGGTATGTTAGCACACAGTTGCTAAGTGGGAAACTGTGGCACAGAGTGACAAGCAGATTTAGTCTGTTTATGTCAGACAGATTAGGGCAAGCTATGGTCAGAGCAGCATCTGCTGCATGAATGTATTTTGAGAGCGGAACATGGTAGCTTAAATCCTGAAGATTCCAACTGATGGAAATTCACTGAGAAACAACAATTTGGATAAAGCTTTGAACTCTGCCCTGCTGCCTGATGAGGGACAAGCCAGGTCGCTTGGTCTAAACGCTTAGAATCATAGTATCATAGAA